>CM035110.1:61758297-62217169 GCA_020205505.1 Panax japonicus
ACCCTGATTGGTCAATATAACCTCCAAACATCAATTATTATCGAAATAAATGTCAATTTCCACTAACACTAACAATCCCAACACAATGAAAATATTTTGCTCAACAATTTTATTTTTGAAATTTCAAAGTTTGACTTTTCTGAAAAAGTCAACTGTTGACTTTTTTGATCAAAAAGTTAATCCCAGCAAATTTTGTGTTATAGTCTATTTCTACTAATTTTATCATTCCAGACTCAAATATCACGTCTGCGTCTCCAAATTCAACTCCGAACTTAACTTCGATTTATAATAACATTCATCATTGATATTATAACTCACAATATTTAACAACCAGGTCGTTCCCAGGAAAGAGGGGGCTTTCTAATAAGGATTTCTTCTTATTGGCACACAATTAGGTGACCAAACCTCTCCTTGACAGAACTTCTAGACATTGTAAATATTACAATTTAATAATATGAATAACTTTTGTGACACCCCCAAATCCGGGTACTTCGATTCCACGGGATTTGGTGCTTACTGTACAAATATCATCTATCTATCTACCCATAATAAATGTAAATCATGCAATATATAGAAATAAATCTTCCCTTTATAGGGTTACAATGTCTGAATCATAAACATAATCCCAGGTTAAACTAACCTTAAACATCTATTTGGAAATATAAACAATAAGTCTTAAACAACATCATTAAATCAAGTCTAACATAAATACATTATCAAATAAAATAACAAGTCTTCATCACTTGCTAATTTTGCCCTTGCCTTTACTAGTGGAAGGTTCATCAGTTCTTTCGTTCTTAACTGCAATGTTATTATTAAGTAAGAGTGAGCACTAATGCCCACAAGTATAATAATGAAATAACAGTATAATAACATGCGAGTAAATCAAAGACATCTGAATAAAAGCTCAACCTTTGAATCAAGAATGAATAACAAGAAACAAAAGAATTCTGAGGGTCATAAGACCTTGAACTATGTCCTAGGTTATCAAGGGTTATACTTGAAACCTTTAATAGTCATAAGACTATGGACCTTTCTACTCGTACTTAGGGGGATCAGCCCTTAGTACAATACTGTGCACAATATCTTAACGCTAACGCATAAGTAAATCCCTTTGCAGGGTTGTTCATCTCAGTTTGACATTCGAGTCCTGCACCAAAGGAAGTTTGGTTTGGACAATTCATCAAGGGTTCGAAAATTTAGAACGTTCATCAACTATGGACTAGTCGAATCAATAAGGGTTCGCTAGTCTTATAAGGTTCAATAATAATGATATTTAAATTGACTAATAATCTCAGGAAGTATACAATAGGACAATTATTGTATAACTGAATCATGCTTTGAAAAGATAATCATACTTTAATATAACATTTGAACATGAATAATAATAATGATAATTTACTCGAGGTAATTAATAAACTTGAACAATAATGACAAGTAGGGTAAACTCTTATCGAGTTCTAAGAAATGAATTTCTAAATTCATTAAAGATAATAAAAGACTTTATGTGCTTATGTGTTAATCTATGTGTTCGCTAGCACGGATTAGTAACTAAAACTTAAAATTTTGTTGTTAGGATGTCGGATATTGGAGGAGCTAGTCGAGCTGGGGAGGAGGAACCCCGATTACCTATAGAGTAGGAGCCCCTGAGACATTCATGTCGTCAGGGAATAGCTTGTACAGAGAGAGTCATTCTCCGATGATCACTGTCGTTGGTCAAGAGCATGAGTCGGAGACTGATCCAAAGGAGGATCCTGAGGAAGAGGAAGAAGAAGAGGAAGAAGAGGAGTTCCCACCGAACTCCATTGATGCAGAGATGTATGACGCACTCTATGATCGTAACGTAGAGTTGCATGATACTATTCGGGATTTGACTGAGCAGGCAGTTAGTCAGCAGATTACTATTGAGCAGAAGGATAGAGAGATTGTGACTCTTCACACATGTTTGGGAAACGTGGAGTGGGATCTGGTTCACGAGAAGGGTCAGACCGAGGATAAGTCCGCAGAAATAGAGAAGTTAAATAAGGATTTGAAGGAGACCTCAGAGAGGCTTGCCATAGCAGAGGAGGGCTGGGTACGAGAGTCGCGCCGTGCTGATCGTGTAGAAGATGATCGCCATGCGAAGAAGGCTAAACTTGAGGAGACATACTCTACACTACAAAATGCAATGAATGTGGTCCAAGATCGAGTTAGGAAGTATCCAATCCAGTTTGAGGATCTACCATCATATATGCTAGATCGTAGAACGATGTGTCGCATCATAGAGGAGGACCGTAGCAAGGCTATTCAGCGCCTTGACAGACAGTGATAGAATTTGTTTAATTATGTGAAAAACTAATTAGTTTTTATATGTAAATTCTGACGTGTTTATGAACGAAAGAATATTTGAATGTTTTAAATCCTGTGAATTCTTTATTCCAGGATAGTTGATGTAAATAGCAGTTATGCTATCGTTTAATGTTAAAACTTTGATTTGAATGCAAATATATCAAGTTATTTGAGATGATGTGTTAAGTGATATGTTAAATTGTTGAGTAATGCCTTAACTATTTAGAGAAATAAATAAAGTTCTAATAAAGCGTTTATTTAATAGAAAAATGCCGCCAAGAAGACGACCAAATCGTCGACCAGTCCAGGAAGGGTCAACGAATAACAACAACAACACCACCAATGCTGACCCCGTTCAGCAGTTGGTGAATTTACTGGCTGGAGCAATTAACAATCAACCACAAGCCCCACCAAACACCACAGTTCAAGGATTTTAAGGCGGTGGGACCGCCAGAGTTTAAAGGTTTATGAACCCAATCGAAGCTCAAACATGGGTTATGGAGATGGAGAAGGTGTTTGACGTCACCAGAGTAAGGGAAGACCAGAAGATCGCATATGCAACATTCATGCTGAAGTCTGAAGCCAGCTATTGGTGGCAGGCAAACAAAGTACGGGGAGGAGAAGATGTAATAACCTGGGAGAGATTTAAGGAGATGTTTTTTGAGATGTATTTTCCGACTAGTTCGCAAAACCAAATGGAAGTTCAGTTTTTGGAGTTGAAACAGGGGAATATGTCTGTAGCAGATTATGCGGCAAGGTTCAACGAATTGGCTAGGTTCACCACATATCAAGAGCATACTGACGAGAGAAAGGCAAGACGTTTCGAGCAGGGACTGAAGCCCTGGTTGTATAGCAAGGTGTCAATGTTCTAATTAAACACTTTTGCTGGAGTATTAGAGAAGGCCATACTCGCTGAAGGTGAAAGCAATGCGGTATCTAAATATAATCAAGATAAGAAGAAGAAAAAGAGTGAAAATGAAGGAATTAACAAGACTGGTGGAAGTAGTACGGGAGGTAATAATAATCAGAAGAGAAAGTGGTCCGATAAATAGTCAGCTGGAAGTCAAAAAGGAGGGCAAAAGAAGAAGATTGAAGCATGCTCAACCTGCAGAAAAACTCATCTGGAGTTTGCATGAAGGGAAAACGAGTATGCTACAATTGTGGTCAGGAAGGCCACATAACACCTAATTGTTCTAAACCAAAGAAGGGTGCCTGATTCACTTGTGGCTCAAAGGATCATCTTACAAGGGATTGTCCTAAGAAGGGATCTGGAGGAACAGGATCAGGAGGGAATATAGGAAACAACAGTGGAAGCACTCTGACTATCACAGGACCAACTGCAACCAACCGACCGACAGCCAGAACATTCAACATGACAGTTCAGGATGCAGTGCAGTCTCGCGATGTGGTGTCAGGTATCATTCTGATCAATAAAGTTAATGCTTATGTATTATTTGATTCGGGTGCTACTTGTTCATTTATATCCGATGACTTTGCCAAGAACTTAGAATTGCCTAAGGATGAGTTAGAATACCCCATGAACATAGAAATTGTGAATAGAGAAATTATTCCTGTTAAGTATGTGCACAAGAACTGTAGAGTGGATATTAAGGGTAACATTATGAACGTAGATTTTATCCCTATTCGACTTGGAGAATTCGATATTATCTTGGGTATGGACTTGTTATCCAATTATGGGGCGGTAATTAATTGCCAGAAGAAGCGTATTAACCATATGACTCCGTCAAAGATTGTGTTTTATGGTAGTAAGTCACCTAGACAAGCGAGTTATCTGATGATGATGCAGGCCAAGAAGTTGTTAAGACAAGGCTGTGTAGGATATCTAGCTTAGTCGATATTCGTAAAGAAAATCTGAAAATAGAGGAGATACCAGTAGTGAGGGATTTCACAGACGTATTTCCGGATGATTTGTCAGGACTTCCACCAGATAGAGCGGTTGAATTCGTGATCGATTTGGCTCCAGGAATGGTTCCAATATCGAAGGCACCATACCGAATGGCACCAGTAGAGATGAAAGAGATGATGGTTCAACTACAAGAATTACTAGACAAGAAGTATATCCAACCAAGCGTATCACCGTGGGGAGCGCCGGTTTTATTCGTAAAGAAGAAAGATGGGACAATGCGGCTTTGCATCGACTATAGAGAACTGAATAAGGTCACTATCAAGAATAGATTTCCATTACCGCGAATCGACGACTTGTTCGATCAGTTAAAGGGAGCGAGATACTTTTCAAAGATAGATTTGAGGAGTGGTTATCATCAACTAAAGGTGAGACCAGAAGATGTACCGAAGATAGCATTCAGAACCCGATACGGTCACTACGAATTTCTGGTAATGTCATTTGGTCTAAAAAATGCTCCTGCAGCATTTATGGGCTTAATGAATGGAGTGTTCAAGCCGTTTTTGGACAAATTCGTAGTGGTATTTATAGATGACATTTTGGTATATTCGAAAACTAAGGAAGAACATGAAGAACATTTGAGGGTGACATTAGAGACGTTGAGAAGAGAGAAGTTGTACTCTAAATTTTTGAAATGTGAATTCTGGATTGAAAGGGTACAATTTCTTGGACATGTGATCGATAGGGACGAAATTTCGGTGGATCCCTCCAAAGTCGAAGCCGTGATTAACTGGGATCAGGCAAAGACGCCGTCGGAAGTAAGAAGTTTTCTTGGATTGGCAGGTTATTATAGAAGATTCATTCAGGATTTTTCCAAGATCGCAACCCCGTTGACGAATTTGACTAGAAAATCGATTGAAATTTGTTTGGACGAAGAAGTGTGAGGAAAGCTTTCAAGAATTAAGGAAGAGGTTAAGTTCAGCCCCTGTGTTATCTCTTCCAGATGACACATGAAATTTTGTGGTATATAGTGATGCGTCACACAAAGGACTTGGTTGTGTGCTCATGCAAAATGGCAGAGTCATTGCGTACGCGTCACGACAACTGAAAGATTATGAGAAGGGGTATCCGACCCATGACTTGGAGTTAGCTGCAGTAGTTTTTGCTTTGAAAATCTGGAGGCACTATCTCTATGGGGAGAAGTATGAAATATATACAGACCACAAGAGTCTGAAATATATTTTTACACAGAAAGACTTGAATATGCGCCAAAGAAGGTGGTTGGAGTTAATTAAGGACTACGATTGTGAGATTCTATACCATTCGGGTAAGGCAAATGTGGTGGTTGACGCCTTAAGTAGAAAGGGTCGGGAGAAACTGATGTTGTTAACCGTACAGGAGGAGTTAATTTCAGCAATGGAGAAGTTGGAATTGGAAGTGAAGTATCCTATGGAGATTGATGAGAAATTATTTCAGATGCAATCTGGTATAACCTTACTGGATAAAGTTAAGGAGGCTCAGCTTCAGGATGAAGAATGTAAAAATGTGACAAAGAAGATATCTGAAGGAACCGAACCAAGATTTAAGATGGATAAGGAAGGAATACTGAGATTTGATAATAGAATTTGGGTACCTCCAGTTCAAGAGATTACGGAAAATATTTTAAGCGAGGCTCATAGTTCACGATATTCGATTCACCCTGGTAGTACCAAGATCTTAGACAACATTTCTGGTGGCCAAATTTGAAGCGTGATGTTGCAGAATGTGTTACCAAGTGTCTGACCTATCAGAAAGTGAAAGCAGAACATCAGAGACCGAGTGGATTGCTACAACCGTTAGAGATCCCAGAGTGGAAATGGGAACATATTACAATGGACTTCGTGGTTGGCCTTCCGACGACTCAGAAAGGCTACGACGCAGTATGGGTTATCGTTGACCGACTGACGAAATCTGCACACTTCCTTTCGATCAAAATAAGATTCAACTTAGATCAGTTGGCGAGGCTATACGCAAAAGAGATTGTTTCGAGGCACGGAGTTCCTGTATCAATTGTTTCAGATAGGGATCCGCGCTTCACATCAAATTTCTGGAAACATTTTCAGGAATGCATGGGTACGCAATTGCGAATGAGTACAGCTTACCACCCTCAAACAGACGGACAGAGTGAGAGAACGATTCAGACATTAGAAGATATGCTAAGAGCCTGTGTGATGGACTTTAAAGGAAATTGGGATGATCACCTACCATTAGTAGAGTTCGGTTACAACAACAGTTACCACGCTAGTATTGGAATGCCACCCTATGAAGCGTTATACGGCAGAAAGTGTAGAACTCCACTATATTGGGATGAAGTTGGCGAAAGACAACTATTAGGCCCGGAATTGGTACAACAAACAAGCAGACATAGTCAAGGTGATTCGAGCAAGATTGACAGCAGCTCAAGATAGACAGAAGAAATACGCCGATGCACACCGTAAGAATGTTGAGTTCGAACCAGGTACTTATGTGTTCTTAAAGGTCTCTCCTTGGAAAGGAAAAATCAGATTCGGAAAGAAGGGAAAATTGAGCCCAAGATTCATCGGACCCTTTGAAGTTCTGAAAAGGGTCGGAGAAGTTGCTTATGAGGTAGCCTTACCTCCATCTCTAGAGAATGTCCACAATGTTTTCCATGTCTCAGTCTTATGACCCTACAAATCCGATTACAAGCATGTGATTGAATATGAACCCCTACATTTCGACAAAGACTTGTCTTACGAAGAAATTCCTGTTCAAATTATTGACCAAAAAGAACAAGTTCTGAGAAATAAAGTAATACCTTCTGTTAAGGTAATTTGGAGGAACCACAACGCTGAAGAAGCTACGTGGGAACTCAAAGGGAATATGATGAAGAATTATCCTCATTTATTTACTTAGATTATTATATGCGATTCTGGGGACAGAATCTTTGTAAGGGGGGGGAGAATGTAACGAGGACAAATTTTTGAGTTATGATTCTGGGGACAGGATCCTTTTAAGAGGGGAAAGATGTGACAACCGTCATTTTGTAATTTAATTTTAATATTTATTGGATTAAATAAATATTTTTCGATGAATTAATTATTAGATTAAATAATTAATTGACGCAATTGTGGTAGATTAATTTAATTATATGTGTTACATTTATTAAATTAACGTAGAGAGTTTTTATTATTAAAGTATATGATTATGTGAGCTTATTGTATTAAAAGAAATATTTAATAAGCATATTAGTATTTTAATTAATTTAATTATTAATTAGAGAATTAATAATTTGACATTATTAATTAATGAGAAAATTAAATATATGACTATGTGAATTTACGAGAAGTTATTATATTTTATTTATATTAAATAAGATATATGAATTATTGTGCAAGTGGGTGTGACATGAATTAAACTATATGATAAAACTTTATTAAATTAAATAATTTTTGAAATCTATTAATCTAGCCAAACAAGGCCCTATGGGGAGTTGGATGCAGTTACCCACTACTGGAGTAACTGACCATTATGCGTGTCTGTTGAATTCTTATAATACGTATTCTTCTTTTCATTCTTCATTATTGCCTAAGTCTAGAAAACAAGCCAGAGAGAATATAAAACTTACAGAGAGAAAATTGAGAAGCTTGAGAGAAATTTGTAAGTGTGTAATCAACATGTTGTTGTGAAAGGATCACCATTTATCACCTCTTCTAAATTATACTCAGGGTAATCTCCTCCTTCCCAATTTCTACTTCACGTCTTTTAGTTTTCATGAAAATGGCTTTTAAAGTTTTTGTTTAACCTCTGTAATTGGGTTAGGAGTAATGATTATGGGTTGTATATGTGCTATGACATATCAAATCGTGTTTAATTATATATATTATGTAAACCTTATCATCAAATTCATGAAAACATGTCGTATATGATTTCTACAAAATTACAGAGTATGGGTTTTGGCCTTATGGCCTTATACGTGATATTTTATGTATTGATTGTATATTATCCCTAAATTTTACACTTGTATGTTGTTATGCATGTTGATACGAAAAGACCAAAGTTCAAATAAACGGATTCGGTGTTATAACGAATCCGTAGTGACAATTTTCATTTTTTTTATTTTCAAAACCTTCAAGAACATCAAGAACAGTGGAATTAAATGTGTTGATTTTGCAAATTATGTGTTGTAACTTGTTAAAAATCATGCTAGATGGGTTAAGTAATGATTATATATGTATTACAATGATTGGGTAAATCTAAATTCGTGTAAAAATAACTAATTGGAAGTTATGGCCATATTCATGTATAATTTTACGTGTGATTGATTTTTGGCCTAATTTGGCCTTGTTATGTTCGCGAACTGCAGAACTGCAGAAACTGCAGAAAATGAGCCTGGGTAACCCTGCCCCCGGCGGGCGTTACCAAACTACATTACCCCGCCCCGACGGTCAAAAATAAATAAATAAATAAAAGAAATAATAATAAAAAATAAATATTCGATGAAAAATTATTATTAAAATATTTATAAAATAAATTAAATATTTTAATTGAGATATTTATGGAATAAAATAAATATTTGATGAAAATTATTATTAAAATATTTATAAAATAAAATAAATATTTTAATTGAGATATTTATGGAATAAAATAAATATTCGATAAAAATTATTATTAAAATATTTACAAAATAAAATAAATATTTTAATTGTGATATTGATGGAGTAAAATAAATATTCGATAAAAATTATTATTAAAATATTTATAAAATAAAATAAATATTTTAATTGAGATATTGATGGAGTAAAATAAATATTCGATGAAGATTATTATTAAAATATTTATAAAATAAAATAAATATTTTAATTGAGATATTGATGGAGTAAAATAAATATTCGATGGAAATTATTATGAAATAAATTATTCGAGTGTAATAATAGTAAGGAAATTAAAATATTCTAATTACTTAATTAAATTAGAAGGGTAATGATTTGTTAAATAAAGTGGAGTTTATATTAAATAATTAAGAGAAAATGTATCTAATGAATTTCGTGAATATATATGGTATGTGTGTAGGACTTGTGGTGAACGGAAGTAGTAATCGTTTAGCCTACATAAGAGGCAAGTTCCTAAACCTTAATTCTTTACATAAAGCAAGTTCATTATTCTATCTTGTTTATTACTGTTCAAGTCAAGATTTCATATTAGATCTTATCATTCTTTAAAAGCATAATTCCTATTATACAATACTTATTCGATTGTATACATCTTGAATTTTATTATTCAAATTGAATATCAATTATTGTTGAACCTTGTAAAACTAATGAACCCTTATTGATTCAACTAGTCCATAGTTGACAAGCGTTATAAATTCTAGAACTTTTATTGAGCTTACCCAATCCAAACTTCCTTTGGTGCGGACTCCGATGTCAAACTGAGATGAACAACCCTTTAATAGGGAATTATTTACGCTTTAGCGTTAAGATATTGTGCGCAATATAGTACTAAGGGCTGATCCCCCTAAGTACGAGAAGAAGAGTCCATAGTCTTATGACTGTTAAAGGTTTCAAGAATAAACACTTGACAACCTAGGACATAGTTCAAGGTCTTGTGACCCTCAGAATTTCTTTTGATTCTTGTTATTCATTCTTGATTCAAAAGTTGAGCTTTCATATTCAAATTTATTAATTCATTCGCATGTTATTATTATTCATTTATTATATTGTTATACTTGTGGGCAATCGTGCTCACTCTTGCGTAATAATAACATTGCAGTTAAGAACGAGAGAACAGACGAGCCTTCCACTAGTAAAGGCAAGGGCAAGATTAGCAAGTAATGAAGACTATTTGTTTATGTGGTTGTGTAATGACATTTAGAATTGATGTTACTTAAGACTTAATTGTTATGTTTTCGCTACAGATATTTTAAGGTTAGATTAACCTGGGATTTATTTAGTTATGCAGTTGATGTAACCCCATAAGGGGAAAGAGTTATTATTTATTCTATCTATTGTATGGTTGTATTTTATTTATGGGTAGATAGATAGATGATGTTTGTTCAGTGAATACCAAATCTGTGGAAATGGAAGTACCGGATTTGGGGGTGTCACAGGATGTGACGAGCGAGATTTTTGTAATTTAAATTTTAATATTTATTGAATTAAATAAATATTTTTGAGTATTTAATTATTTGATTTAATAATTAATTGATGCAATTGTGATAGATTAATTTAATTATATGTGTTATATTTATTAAATTAATCTGGAGAATATTTATTATAGGAGTTACGAGATTTAGGAAAGAGAGGAAATAGAAATCCTCGATTCATTGGCCCATTTTTAATCCTTGACCGAGTAGGAAATGTGGCCTATAGACTAGCTTTACCGTCAAGTATGTCTCGTGTTCATAACGTTTTTCACATATCTATATTACGTATATATGTGGAAGACCCGAACTACATTATTGAGTTGGAACCGAAAAAAATAGCGGAAGATTTAACATATGAAGAGGTTCCTATTAAAATCTTGGATAAGAAGGAACATATTCTATGCTCCAAGGTTATACCTCAAGTCTAAGTTTGTGGAGAAACTACGATGTTGAGGAAATGACCTGGGAGTTAGAATCTGAAATGAAATCAAGGTATTCTCACGTCTTCGTCATACTAGGTATGTACCCTAATTTCGAGGGCAAAATTTCATAAGAAGGAGAGGTTGTAAGACCCCAACTTTTATGAATAAAGATGAATTTTCCTATAAATATCATTTTTGAATAATTATGATGTGGATTTGTTATAATATTATAGTTGTGGGTAATATTTATAAATTTTGCAAAGTAAGCAAGTTGTTATATAATATTCGATTTGTCGGGGAATATTTGTTTTAACAGGGAATATCCGTACGACGTCACAATCATTGGTGGACCCCATAACGTAATTATTGTCAAAATGAGAAAATAACAGAAATATCTTCTTATGAAAATAACGGCGAAAGTTTTACTGTTAACTGTTAAAATAACCGGTATTAAAAGTACAGTTCTGACGCTCCCAAATTCGAGTATCTTTCAACCTGACAGATGGTGCTACACAGTACTCATAACTATACATTCATTCTATTGAAATGACCTCAAAATGTGCGTCTCAACGACAATCTTATTACGTTAATAATATTACATCCCATTCCCAGGTTCTAAAACCATTACATTCATTGTTCATCATACTATAATATATACAACTTACTAGTTTATTACAAGGTAAACTAATCGTTCATCTTAGTCTTGCCTTTATCCTTGTCGGATCCCTCGGTTCGATCGGTCCTAGCTGCATTCATATGGTTCAAGAAAGAGTGAGCATAACAAGCTCAGCAAGTACAACAATTTCTTTTAAACAACATGCTTGAAACATAGGAATCGTATATCTTCAATAACTGGATAATAGCTATGAAGTACTATCAATAATTCAAAATAGCATTTCTTTTCCTTTAAAATGTTTTATAATAACAATATTCAGTAAAACATCAACTCTGGCTCAAGACCATGAGCATTTCATATTTTCTTTGAAAAGGACAACTCGACACTAAGTCCGTAAGTCCGACATATCTTACAAGCACTTCTGGGTGATTAGCCCATAGTACTCTATATTGATCAACACTTCATCCATTAAACGTGTGTACGTTTAAGTTTTGGCAACCTTGCGTGCCCATCGAATAATCGATGAAAATACATTTGTTTATTCATAGTCATGCTTACCTTGAATCCGTACCAAATAATTGGTGTAGGATAACGTTAACAATTCTAAATTGAAAGACTTGTAAATAAACCAATCAACTCTTCAAGATTAGTCTAGCCTAGATAAAACTGGCATCGAACCTTTAGTAAAACACTTCATGCTTCTCATAACATGAATCACAGAAAACTTGGCTAACACGAAGGTTAGACAAGCGTTTTAAGAAAAATTTGTCTTCAGCGTCTACTATAGTAAAAATAACTTTTCCTTTCAGTTTTTACGGTCTCTACAACACATAACCACATAATATACCACATTATGTCATGAATGAACATACATGGTTCCTAATGAATCATACCCTTCTTCTCAATCTAATCATATATTAGATTTGTTACTATTGGTTCCGGCTTGCGATTATATTTTACATTATTCTTTCCAACTTCTTTCTCTTCTATGTCTTACGTGGATTTACTTCATTAATAGATCTCGTTTCGAGTTAATCATCCTTTCTCATGGCTTACTAACATTATTAATCGAAACTCGATCGTCATTTGTTAAGTACACTTTATTGCATACCGTTTACGTTCACGTATTACTTAACAACTTTTAGTTGTAACTCTTAACGTTATAGGCCTTATCATTATTGAATACGGTTCACGTTCTTTATACTTTACGTTCGTCGTTTAACTACTCATTAAACAACATTAAATTCCTAAAGTCATCACTATAACAGTGATTTAGGAAAGGTCTTATCATTATTCATTAAGTAATTACATAACCCATACTTGTATTGCAAACCATTGGATTCATAATCAACTTGGTCAACAAATTTCTATAGCCGGATTAACACATTACGTTGTTCTCATTACATTCATCTTCAATTGATTATTAATCTTTAATAATCATACATTAAGTGTCTAACAATATTTTAACAATGTTATATTAACACCTTAGTTATTACTAATGAGTTATCTTTCATTCTATACTTGTAAACATTCTTGTCTGTCAAAACTCTGGGACTGGCATCGCGGTGCCACACTTAGCTCTTCATCTCGCGCTGCGGCGCGAGTTAGCAGTATGCCCTAACACTGTTACGGCGCTTCGGCGCCAACTCTGTGCCTTGGAAATTTTTGCAGATTTTTAATTTTGTGAACTTTCCGGACGCATAAATTTTTCATTATAAGTCCGAATTGGCTCGTTCAAAAGCCTACGGTTCACAAATTCCATACTCTACGCGTTCATGCAAGAGTTTTATCTATTTGACTTCGTTTGCTAAAATTTCACCTATTAGTTCATTTTTAACAAAAACGATAAAGTTCGTGAACGTTCAACGCTCGTTTCTTCGTTCTAAGTCGAAATTTGATCATTTTTGAGTCCGCAACTCTATAATGCCAAATATGACTTGTCTCTATTGAAAATCAATGTTTCCAAGCTCAATATCAAAATTTGACTTCCATTCTGAGATTTTCACGAATTCGACGATTATCGTCCAAACTCGTGAATTTCGCCTTAACTTCATTTCTTATGATTTGTTCATCGTTTCAAATGGATTCAATCCATCGTACTAACATCTTGACATACATACTTCATTAACTTATAAACATGATAAGTTATTGCTTGTTCTTTGTGAGTTTATAACTTATAAAAGTATAAACTACTTATGACTTCCTTTCTCATGACTTATTATAGATTAAGTCTTTTACCCACCATTCTTGCTTCTTATTATCATACAATCTTATTAAGGTACACATATGAGTAGTTCATATAAGCTCTTCATAAATTCATAACTTAATTAAGTTTGAATTACTTATTCACGACTTATACGGCTTAAGTCCATTGATTAATCATTCTTATCATTCCTTAGCATACATGTTCTACCACTACCCATCTCCCTACCCTTGGAAGAAAAAGAGATTCATGGTTTAAGTTCTTACCCTTGAATATCACTTGACTAAGCTTTAATCTCCTTCTTGCTTCTTGAAAATCTCATAATGGAAGTTTGACTTATAAGTGCTTAATTCTCTCTAACCAATAAGTTGCTTAACTTGAGAGGAGTTGGGAGAAATTTTAATCAAGCCATCAAATGAATTGAGAGCTCTCTATTTATAGGCAACCCAAAGTGAAGGCATTTTAGTCCAATGCCAATCCCACCTTAATTACCTCCTTACTATTCCTAGCTTAAGTACTAAGTTAACTTGGCCACCACACTCTTTGCTTGGCCATCACAACATCTATCCAATACTTGGGCATCACATATACTTAACCATTAAGTATACTTGCTAATCACATAACTTAGCCTTTAAGTTTACTTGTTAATCACCTAGCTTATCCTTTGCTTGTTGATCACAACTTTTACTTGTTCACCACACATAAGCACTTTACTTGCTTATCACATTAATTACTTGCTCATTACTTTGGATCACCCATGGGTTTAAACCATCCAATAACCCATAAGTTCATACTTTGGACTTTTAGCTTAACTTATACTTGGGCTTGCATTAACAGTTCTTTGGGCTTTACCATTAGCTTGCATTGGGCTTACACATTAATTTCTATTGGACTTACCCATTTCTACACTTGGGCCTTATCAATTCTCATTGGACTTTACAATGTTCTACACAATCCTACAAGTCCATTACATTTGGCTTAAAGCCTTATAACGTATAATTTACGTATTAATCTTGTATTCCACTTCGTATACTTATTCACATACGACATACCATCATTCATTCATACTCGTATAACACATCGTATTATACTCGTATTTATTACTTCGTACAATACCTACGTATTATACGATCAACGCTTTAATTCATTATACGTATTACATTTTCTTCTCGGAACTCACTTTCCCTAATCGTTAGGTTTTAAGTCCGCAGGCGAAAAACTGCATTTGCCATAACTGAAATATTGTTGGATATTCTATCTCACCTCGATATTCTATCATTATGTATTTCTCGGAAGTTCAAAAATAATTCCCGAGCAGAAATGCGTGAATAGTGTTTTTTGAAAAATTTCTCGGAAAGCTTTTATTTTCGTCTTGGAAATTCAAACACTTTAATTCTATCACGTAGCTAAAATACTACGACATTCTGATATGTCTAGGTCATAGAACGACCTTCAATTAGCTTACTCCCATAATAATTAATTAAATTCATTTAATCCACATAATAAAAATAAAAATTTAATTCTCAAAAATCAAAAATTTATGGGGCGTTACAACAGTAATACGCGTGGTTGCATAGTAACACACGATATTGATTATTGATGCTTACGTGAGAAGTCACTCAATTATTGCTACAGTAATTGCTGCATCATATCTCTCATATTATTGATTCAATTATTGTCACAGTATCATTTGCATAATATTTTATATTATTAAATCAATAATTGAGATGATAAAGTTAATATTATTATTTGCAATATTGACGATGTCTAGAAGTTCTGTCAAGGAGAGGTTTGGTCACCTAATTGCGCCCCAATAGGGACAAATCCTTATTGGAAAGCCCCCTCTTTCCTGAGAACGACCTGGTCGTTAAATATTGTGAATTATAATAATGATGATAAATGTTATTAAAAATTTTGAGGTGATTTTTATGAAGTATTTGTTGTAAATTTTGGCCTATTATTTGGACCCCTATTTACTCAATTTTCAAAATAATCGGTATAAAATTATTTAATATAATAAAGGTGGGGCCCATATGTGTTGAAAATCTGAATTTGGAAATGGGGGGGGGGTGTTGTTACGTAAAATGGGGGGAGAGTATATTATATATAATAATAATAATAATAATAATAATAATGACAAGTGGGACCCACAAGGAAAGAAATGAAAATGGGGGAAGAAAGTCTGATGAAATTGTCATGGAGGGTTATTTTTTTCAAATCAACATGTGTAATATATATATATATATATATATAATAAATTTTTTTTTTTTTATGAAAAATAAAATATATTATATTTTATTGAATATAATATTTTAAGTTGAAAAAAAAAAGACGCATCACAAGTTCGTCCGTGATTTTTCAAAATGATTCGTCCGTTTTCCTACTGTGCATTCCATGAAGATTCTAAATAGTATCTGTGACGCCCCCAAAATATGTATACATCACCCATCTTGGGTCGCCAGAAAATACACTAAAAAAACTTCATTTATACAAGTGTCATGCAGAATACGACAATACATATGCTGTGAGTTTCAATACAAATATTGTTACGTATATAATACGACAATATTCATACTCAAATTATTACAATGCCATCTAAAGTACTGCAACAAATATTTCAAGTTCCCAAAGGAACACGAGAAGATTTTTGTCCTCCTCATTCTAATGGACTGCATTTTTGACGCTCCCAAATTCGAGTTCGCTTCACCCTATTATTGTTCACCAAAATTAAATATTAAATGACGTGTAAAATATGTCACACACATTTTAAATTCTCAGTACAATTATTATGACACACCGTTTCATAATTTGATTAGGCTTGTGACTAATTCATATCACCACTTTATACCCATGTTCTCTCTGCTAGTCCCAGCTACACTTTTACTACCTGAAAGGGGTGGTGAAGTAAAAGGGTGAGCACAAATAGCCCAGTAAAGAATATCATGACTTAAGTTAATTAAATTATCAACAACCTTCATCAATAATAACTCAGATATTTAGAACATATGGTAGAAGATAAAAGTTTTCAACCATAATAGCAGCAGAATCAACAATCCATTAGAAGAGTCAACTAGAACATAATATCTACTATCTCCTCTAGATTAAAAGTCCATCGTTAATATTTCATTCCTGTAATACTCATCAACAGTTCTTTGTTGTACCCAAGACAAAGAGAACTCTCATCACCTGTCTTCACCTGAACCACCACAGATGATAATTAAATTCACAATTCATATTTATAATCAGGTAAATCAACAGTTCATACAACTGTAAAACCAATAACCAACAGTCCATCTTTGCACTACAGGTCAAAGATATACAACTATAAAACCAATAACCAACAGTCCATCTTTGCACTACAAGCCAAAGATATACAACTGTAAAACCAATAATGCCGAGACTCAGCTTAATAGTATCACGACCACTAATTATCCATGCACTATTGGCCAAGGATATTCGTGTTTTTCAATTATGGTCATGATTATACCGAATAATCCCTAGTCATAACCATACCAAGTCCATCTATGCACTACTGGCCATAGATGACTTTCAACATAATATAAGCATGAGAATGATGACAATGATATATAATGAATAAACATACATCATCAGAATAATAAGATAACATAGATCTTAGTGATTTTCAACTTAATTATCCAGAGTCCAAATTGATAACACAATAATAGATGAATCACAAACTATTAAGGATATTCTAATCCTTTCAGGACTTTTCACCATTTAATGATAAACTGAATAAATGAATAATAATATCTTACCATAATATGGAGTATGAAAGAAAATGATATTCTTTTTACCATAAAATGATACCCCCTTACCACAATAATGATATTCCTTACCTTAGCATGTGACTTGATTCTGCTTTCTGTGAAATTGATCAACTTAAACAACGCTTGCATTCCTTATCTACACTTGGAGTAATATTTCACTCAATAGAAATACTCACAATATTATACTCATAATATTGTAGTAAAAGAATTCTATATTTTTAGTGTAGTGATGGTGTGTTTAGTTGCTCAACCGGGCAACCTATTTATACTTAAAATTTAGTAAACGACTAGCACACCTGCTTTGACAAAATAACCATATGAGGTATATAATAATGGTAGTTGTGACGCCCCCAAAATAGGTATACAACACCCATTCTTAGTCGTCAATAACATGGTACAGAAACAACTACAACTTTATTAATACAACATAAAAACTGTGAGTTTAAATACAAATATTGTCTTCTTGACAATATCAACACTCAAATAAGTCCTCATTACAATTATTGATATATTATTTTACAAAAATGGTGAGGACTACTAAAACAACTTTCTAAAACCTTCATTCCATACCCTGACTAGTACTCGCTACATTCTCGCCTCCTGAGAAGAAAAATGGAACAAAAAGGAAAATGGTGAGCTCAACTAGCCCAGTAAAGAATATTATGACTAAGATAATATAGAACAAATTATCGTTAGTCTTCAAAAGGGAAAAATCTAATAAAATACAATAGACAACAAGTTTAAGATCAATATTCGCAGCGGAAATAATAATTCATAGATGAGTTACGTAGAGAATGAAATCTACTATAATCTATGAATTTAAAAGTCCATTATCAATATTTTATCCCTGTAACATCAATCAATATCTATCTTGAATCAAATATTCATCTTTGCACTACAGGCCAAAGATATTCATTAATTGGTCATGTTCATCTCAACACCCGTACATCTTTGCACTACGGGCCAAAGATATTCATAAGAAAATCAACCATCTTTGCACTACAGGCCAAAGATATTCAGTAATATTATCTTTTAGGACTGAGGATGATGAAAAATATTTAAAAAAAAACAAATCTAGTGAAACAAAAGAGAAAATATTAAGAATTCGTACTTTAAATAGTCCAAGTTCAAAAATACTTCATTAATAATCATAGTGAAGTAAAATTCAAGAATGATCAAAACATGGATATAATTAAAGCTAGTATCTATAATAGATATTTTGGACAAAAAAGGAAAATTTAATTTTTTTGTGAATAATGCAGTATTCGTGAATAGTGTCGTATACGTGAATAGTAACCCCGACACTAAAAGACAAGAATTTCACAAGATAAATACTATCAATATTCTGACATAATGATATTGGAAGAAATAATATCATTTTTTAAAAAATAATATCCCTTACCTCGAAACGACAGTACTTCTAACTGGAATACTGGATATAGTGCTGAAGAAAACTTGCACCGTATAGCAACACTCAAAGTATCGAAATACTCACAAGAATACGCTCAATAATATAGAGAGAGAAAACTTCAGTTTCTGGTGTGATTTTCAATTCTAACCTAAGCACCCTATTTATAAGAAAATATTTAGAACACCAAAGCAGAAAATTTACTAAAATAATAATATAATTAAACAAATTCAAGCCTACCTTAGACCAACTGAATTCAACACATTTATATCACATGTGGGATTGCAAAAAACGTTTTTCTTAAATAAAACAATTAAAACTTCCAAAAATCAATTATTCTAGAACTTCGGAGCTTCAATAATTCAAATAAATAGCCCTTTTATCAAAAAAATTCAAATCTTATGTCTTTTCCATATAAAATTTCATTCTCTACAACTTTGTAAGTTTAAGTTTTTCCAAATTCTAAGCAGAAGTTGACCGAAAACCACAAACGGACGATTTTACGGGCAATAATCCAATTTCAGTCACAAAGTGGGGCCCACAAACATGTTTAACATATTTTAAACATTTTTTGTAACAAAAATACTCTTCTTCCTCATTTATTCATATATCACACATTCATTATAAAATATCACCATTATTATATTATTAAAATATAATAATATTTTTAAATGAATTATTTTATCGAAAAAGATAAAATATTAATTTTCAACAATTGTCACATTAAAAATTTTCTCCATCTATATCCACATAAAATGAATATTTTCCTTATCATATAAATCAATAATTAATTATTCACAAATAATATTACAGAATCACAATATCGACAACCAGGCCGTTCCCAAGAAAGAGGGGGCTTTTCAATAAGGATTTCTCCTTACTGGCGTGCAATTAGGTGACCAAACCTCTCCTTAGACAGAACTTTTTAGACATTGCCAATAATGCTATCAATTAATATTATTCAAATAATATGAATTACTGATTCGATGAAGGAAAATACTATGCAGTGACAATTATTGAAACAACAATAATATAAAATATCAACGTAGCAATTATTGAATCAATAAATAAAATATTAAACAGTAATTACTGTAATAATTATTGGGTAGTGCCTTCTTACGTAAGAATCAATAATTGGTGCAATACCGTGTGCTACTGTGTTTTAACCACCGAGTATTTCAACAGTATTAACGGTAACAACTACACCGTTATTTATAAACAACTTATATTTATCATTTTCTTCATATAATCACTTTCCGTTATGGGGCCCACACAAGACTGCGTCGTCGTACGAATATTCCCCGACAGTAAGAATATTCCACGACCAAACGAATATTCTCCGATAAAATGAATATTTTATAACCACCTGCTTATTTGAAATATTTACGCATTTTACCCATAACTAACCACATTAATCAAATCAACCCTTACTATTTCAAAATAATAAATAGAGGAAATTTAATTTCATTTATAATAAGTTGGGGTCTTAAAACCTCCCCTCTTTATGAAATTTCGTCCTCAAAATTGACGTACGTACCTGGTGTTTCGAAAAGGTGAGGATACCTCGCTTTCATTTCAGTTTCAAACCCCCAGGTCATTTCTTCAATAGCATGGTTTCTCCACAAAACTTTGACTTGTGGTATAACCTTTGTACATAAGACATGCTCCTTCCTATCCAAGATCTTGATAGGTATCTCCTCGTACGTTAAGTCTTCGGCTATCTCATCCGGTTCTAACTCAATAATGTGGTTCAGGTCTTTCACATACTTATGAAGCACAGATATATGAAAAACAATATGAACACGAGACATACTCGGTCAAGAATCTGAAATGGACCAATAAATCGTGGATTGAGCTTTCCTCTTTTCCCAAATCTTGTAACTCCCTTCCATGGAGCAACAAACAACAATACATGATCCCCAATACTAAATTCCACGTCCTTTCGATGAAGATCCGCATAACTCTTTTGTCGATCCTGTGCCGTTTGTATACGTTGTCAAATCATTTAGATCTTTTTCCGTAGTCATACGTACCAACTCGGGTCCCAACAATGTTGCTTCACCCACCTCATCCCAACACATTGGGGAGTGACACTTTCGTCCATACAATGCTTCGAATGGAGCTATCCCTATACTTGCCTGATAATTGTTGTTGTAGGAGAATTCCACCAATGGTAAATACTTATCCCATCTCCCTTTGAAGTCTAGGACACAGAGTCTTAATAGATCTTCAAGAGTTTGAATAGTCCTCTCTGATTGTCCATCCGTTTGAGGATGGTATGCCGAACTGAATCGTAAATCCGTGCCCATAGATTTTTGCAAACTAACCCAAAATTGTGAAGTGAATCTTGGGTCACGATTCCGAAACTATAGGATACTGGTATGCCATGCAATCTCACAATCTCATTTACGTACATACGAGCAAGACGTTCAAGGGAATAAGTCTTCCGTATCGGCAAGAAATGAGTAGACTTAGTTAATCTATCAACAATAACCCATATCGCATCTATGCCTTGAGAAACAGTGGGAAGACTCGTAACGAAATCCATGGTAATGTGTTCCCACTTCCATTTCAGAATCTCAAGTGGTTGCAACGGACCCTTAGGTACTTCATGCTCCCCTTTTACACGTTGACAAGTTAAACACCTCGAGATAAACTTTGCAATCTCTCTCTTCATATTGTTTCACCAAAATGTATATCGAAGATCACGATACATTTTGGTACTTCCAGGATGGATTGCAAATGGTGTATTGTGTGCCTCCATCATGATATTTATCATTTAAATCAGAATCGTTAGGAACACAAAGTCTGGAGTGGACTCGAAGTATTCCTTCTTCATCGATTGTTGCTTCTGGAATAGCACCCTCTTGTATGTTCTTCTTCATACGCATCAGCTCCGGGTCTATGGCTTGAGCAACTTTTAACTTTATCAATTAAAGTTGGTTCTACACGTATACTTGACATCATCGCACTCGTTCCTGCATATGATCTTCCACTCAACGCGTCAGCTACCACATTTGCTTTTCCAGGATGGTATTGAATGGTGTGGTCATAATCTTTTAACAGCTCGAGCCAACAGTCGTTGTCGCATAGTTGAGTTCCTTTTGGGTGAAGAAATATTTGAGGCTTTTATGGTCTGAATATATCTCCACTTTCTCTCCATATAGATAGTGCCTCCAGATCTTTAGCGCGAAAACGACTGCTTGCCAACTCTAGATCATGAGTAGGATAATTCCTCTCATACTCTTTAAGTTGTCGCGAGGCATAGGCTATGACTTTCCCATGTTGCATGAGAACACATCCTAACCCTTTGCCCGAAGCATCGCTGTAGATAACAAATCCATCCAAACCAGATGGTATTGTTAGAACAGGTGCCGAAATGAGTCTCCTCTTAAGTTCTTGAAAACACTTCCCGCATTCCTCACTCCATACAAATTTTATATCCTTCCGAGTTAGCTGAGTTAAAGGAGTAGCGATTCATGAAAATCCTTCCACGAATCTCCGATAATAACCAGCTAAGTCCTAGAAAGCTACGTACTTCGGTCACCGACTTCGGTTGCTCCCAACTTTGTATTGCTTCAATCTTTGCCGGGTCGACAGATACTCCATGTTTTGACACCACGTGCCCAAGGAATGCTACTTCCTCAAGCTAGAACTTTCATTTCTTCAACTTAACATAAAGCTTGTTTTCACGAAGCCTTTGGAGTACCAGCTTCAAATGGTGCTCATGATCTTCACGACTTTTGGAATATATGAGGATGTCATCAATAAAGACAACAACGAACTGATCCAAATATTCCTTGAATATTCGGTTCATCATATCCATGAAAGCCGCAGGAGCATTAGTCAATCCAAAAGACATAACTAAGAATTCATAATGCCCGTACTGAGTTCTAAAGGAATTCTTTGGAATATCCTCATTTCTAATCTTCAGCTGATGATATTCAGAACGAAGATCGATCTTTGAAAATAATTGTGCTCCTTGCAACTGATCAAATAGGTCATCAATACGAAGGTAGCGGATACCTATTCTTAATAGTGACATGGTTTAATTCTCGATAGTCAATACAAAGTCGTATACTTCTGTCTTTCTTCTTTACAAATAAAACAGGAGCACCCCAAGGAGATGTACTAGGACGAATGAAATCGATGTCCAACAACTCATGTAGTTGGACTTTTAACTCCTGAAGTTTAATAGGAGCCATTCGATATGGGGTTTTAGAAATGGGCTTTGTACCAGGTTCAAGATCAATAAAGAATTCAACTTCACGTTCTAGGGGTAGACCGGGAAGTTCTTCAGGAAATACGTCAGGAAATTTATTAACAACAGGAATATTATTCAAATCCGACGTGTCTTTATTCAAATCCATAACATGGGCTAAGAAAGCTTGACATCCGTTTTTCAATAAACGAATAGCTTTATGACTTGATATGACAGTGATTGATTTTAGTGGTTTAGTTGCTTGAATTCGTACAACAGGATGGTTAGGAATATGAAAACTAACCTAAGCACCCTATTTATAGGAAAATGCTTAGAAAACTTCAGTTTCTGGTGTGATTTTCAATTCTAACCTAAACACCCTATTTATAGGAAAATGTTTAGAACACCAAAGCAGAAAATTTAATAAAATAATAATATAATTAAACAAATTCAAGCCCACCTTAGACCAACTGAATTCAACACATTTATATCACATGTGGGATTGCAAAAAACGTTTTTCTTAAATAAAACAATTAAAACTTCCAAAAATCAATTATTCCGGAACTTCGGAGCTTCAATAATTCATAATAAATAGCCCTTTTATCAGAAAAATTCAAATCTTATGTCATTTTCATAGGAAATTCCTATTCTCTACAACTTTTTAAGTTTAAGTTTTTCTAAATTCCAAGCAGAAGTTGACCGAAATCCACAAACGGACGATTTTACGGGCTATAATCCAATTTCAGTCACAGTGGGGCCCACAAACATGTTTAACATATTTTAAATATTTTTTGTAACAAAAATAATCTTTCTCCTCATTTATTCATATATCACACATTCATTGTAAAATATCACCATTATTATATTATTAAAATATAATAATATTTTTAAATGAATTATTTTATCGGAAAAGATAAAATATCAATTTTCAACAATTGTCACATTAAAAATTTTCTCCATCTATATCCATATAAAATGAATATTTTTCTTATCATATAAGTCAATAACTAATTATTCAAAAATAATATTACAGAATCACAATATCGACAATCAGGCCGTTCCCAGGAAAGAGGGGGCTTTCCAATAAGGATTTCTCCTTACTGGCGTGCAATTAGGTGACCAAACCTCTCCTTAGACAGAACTTTCTAGACATTGCCAATAATGCTATCTAATAATATTATTCAAATAATATGAATTATTGATTCAATAAAGGAAAATACTGTGCAGTGACAATTATTGAAACAACAATAATATAAAATATCAACGTAGCAATTATTGAATCAATAAATAAAATATTGAACAGTAATTACTGTAACAATTATTGAGTAGTGCCTTCTTACGTAAGAATCAATAATTGGTGCAATACCGTGTGCTACTGTGTTTTAACCACCGAGTATTTCAACAGTATTAACGGTAACAACTACGCCGTTATTTATAAACAACTTATATTTATCGTTTTCTTCATACAATCGCTTTCCGTTATAGGGGCCCACACAAGACTGCGTCATCGTACGAATATTCCCCGACAGTAAGAATATTCCACGACCAAACGAATATTCTCCGATAAAAATGAATATTTTATAACAACTTGCTTATTTGAAATATTTGTGCATTTTACCCATAACTAACCACATTAATCAAATCAACCCTTACTATTTCAAAATAATAAATAGAGGAAATTTAATTTCATTTATAATAAGTTGGGGTCTTACAATATTGGTGGAATTTATGGTCCCACAGAGAATATTGATCCAAATTGTACACGTTTTAATAAAATTTGTTCAATAATAGAGTTGTGGTCCATACTACTTTAGAAAAAGTAGAGTGTTGGCAAGTCCTGCCAAACTTACTTTTGTAAAAAAAAAATAATTGAACAAACATTTGTATATCATGCTTATCTTGAATCAACAACCTTTCAATCTTTGAACCATTATTCACAATTATTAACATAGACTTTCAATATTGTCAACTGGTTTAATAATATCATATCAAATAATATGAGTCACTGTGTAATAACTACTGTGGCAATTATTGAAATAAATACCGAGTGACTTCTTACGTGAGAATCAAATCAATACCTTACATATAAACAGATCAACATCAAATCATATTTATCTCGAATAACATATAAACCAACTAATAATTCATTATTCATTTAAGTTGTCTTTATTTATCGCATAATATCATTATATTTAATAATGTTCATGTTTTACAACTTAGAATAACATCATTTATCGTCTAAAACATTACACATTGCAAACGTGCATGCCCGACGTCCTCTGATTGCCTCTAATTGCACATTAGTCCCTAAAATAGCCATTTTATGCCTTGATACTGACCTCAAATCTCAAAACATAAAGAATGAAAGTTTTAGTTCTACTCGTTATCTTTTCGAATCATCCTAAATCACCTCAATCGGAGTTCGTATGAAACCGTTATGCCTAATTTACTAAAGGGCATCCGGATAGATTTTGGCTTAACACTTGACCAGCGCCTAGGCGCCCAAATTTGGCCTTGGGCAAGCGCCTAAGCGCCCTAAGAACAGATTCTAAGCGCCGAGCCTAGCGCCTAGGCGCTCGACCCTCGGCACTTAACATACTTCAAATCTTCATAACTTCTTCATCCGTTATCGGAATTAGTTCATTTTTGAGGCTATGGAAAGCTTGTAACATGCTCTACAAAACTCCCACTGATTTCATAATTTTTTAGATTCATTAATTATTCTGAAATTTGGCTCCAAAGTCCCCCAAGACTAAGTTTTTCATCGTTTAACATGTTTTACGAAAACTTTCATCACAACTTCAATTTAAATCATTTTTAGTTCTTTCAAATTAGAATATTTCCATAAATTCTTAATCTATAGATCATCCTCCTCAGATTTTACACATAAATCAACCATCAACACTTTTACAAGTTTGATTTAAGTCCTCAACATAACTTTTATTCATCCTCAAACACATGCCTAACGTTTTGATCTTAAATTTGATTATGAAATGGAATAAACATAAAATCATTATATACTTCATTATTACTTTGGATCCATCATGATCACCTATAACCCAACCTTCAACAAATCAAAATCTTAGGAAAAGTAAAGAGATTAAAAGTTTTGATTTTACAAAATCAAGTAATAAACTAATTTTTCTGAAAATTTCCAGATTTTGTTCTTCTTTTAATTTCTTGATTTCTTTCCTTTGATTCATATTTTTTGTAAGTTTAATCTATCACATACAAACATAAACACACCAACATCATAAAACTTAACTTCTATCATGAAAATCAAAGGATTAATCAAGGTTTTATTCATTACCTTTCAAGAGTTTATTCCTTCATTCTTCTTATTTCTCTCTTTCTCTCTTTCTCTTTCCTTTCTCTCTTCTCTCCTTCTTCTCCTGAACATGGCTACGGGAGGATGGAATGAGGGAGAGGGCTAATGGCTCTTCTCTTTCTCTCTCTCTCTCTTTCTTCCTTCACTTCTTATTCTTTTCTTCTTCCTTCTCTTCTTATTCTTTTCTTCTTCCCTCTCTCACTTATTCTCTCGTGAATGATTTATTTTTGTTTCCTTCCTTTCCCTTTCTTTCTTTCTTCCTCTTTTTCTTTTATCTCCCCCACATGTTCCCCCCATTAATAAATCAACCAAAAACTTTTGGTGAGACAATTGTGAAATAGCTTAGAAGTATATGAAAAATAATTTTAGCATACTCCCCACACTGGCTAAAAATTATATCCTTTCCTCTTTTATACTCACTTATTCAATTAAATGTTCGTTTGATCAATTATCAATTTAATCATTTTAAAATTTTAGAATAATAAACATAAATTAAATTAGACTTTTATTTTATAAAATTCGGGGTTTTACGATCACTCCACCTTATGAAATTTCTCCCTCGAAATTTACGTATGTACCTGAAATTCTGAAGAAATAAGAATTTCAAATTCTCGCTCCCAGGCTACTTCCTCTGTTTCATGGTTCATCCATTGCTCAATTCATGTATTTCAGATATCATTCTAAATACAATTTCAAAACAAGGGTTAATTGTCATGCCACATATTATCCCTATACTCTGACGGACAATTTAAAATACCAAATAAACTTAGGTAGGTCATACTAGCAAAGGAATTCTCCGTCTCTCCCCTCCTAGTTCTTGTCTCATATCTCAGCCATGGATCATATCCCTAAGCTTTGATACCAAATGTGACGCCCCCAAAATAGGTATACATCACCCATCTTGGGTCGCCAGAAAATACACTACAAAAACTTTATTTATACAACTGTCGTGCAAAATACGACAGTACATATGCTGTGAGTTTCTATACAAATATTGTTACGTATATTATACGACAATATTCATACTCAAATTATTACAATGGCATCTAAAGTACAACAACAAATATTTCAAGTTCCCAAAGGAACACGAGACGATTTTTGTCCTCCTCATTCTAATGGAGTGCATTTTTGATGCTCCCAAATTCGAGTTCGCTTCACCCTATTATTGTTCACCAAAATTAAATATTAAATGACGTATAAAATATGTCACACACTTTTAAATTCTTAGTACAGTTATTATGCCACACCGTTTTATAATTTGATTAGGTTTGTGACTAATTTGTATCACTGCTTTATACCCATGTTCTCTCTGCTAGTCTCAGCTACACTTTTACTACCTGAAAGGGGTGGTGAAGTAAAAGGGTGAGCACAAATAGCCAGTAAAGAATATCACGACTTAAGATAATTAAATTATCAACAGCCTTCATCAATAATAACTCAGATATTTAGAATATATGGTAGAAGATAAAAGTTTTCAACCATAACAGCAGCGGAATCAACAATCCATTAGAAGAGTCAAATAGAACATAATGTCTACTATCTCCTCTAGATTAAAAGTCCATAGTTAATATTTCATTCCTGTAATACTCATCAATAGTTCTTTTTTGTACCCAAGACAAAGAGAACTCTCGTCACCTGTCTTCACCTGAACCACCACAGATGATAATTAAATTCACAATTCATATTTATAATCAGGTAAATCAACAATTCATACAACTATAAAACCAATAACCAACAGTCCATTTTTGCACTACAGGTTAAAGATATACAACTGTAAAACCAATAATCAACAGTCCATTTTTGCACTATAGGCCAAAGATATACAACTGTAAAACCAATAACCAATAGTCCATCTTTGCACTACAGGCCAAAGATATACAACTTTAAAACCAATAATGCTGAGACTTAGCTTATTAGTTTCACGACCACTAATTATCCATGCACTACTGGCCAAGGATATTCGTGTTTTCAATTACGGTCATTATTATACTGAATAATCCCTAGTCATAACCATGACCAAGTCCATCTATGCACTACTGGCCATAGATGACTTTCAATACAATATAAGCATGAGAATAATGATAATGATATATATAATGAATAAACATACATCATCAGAATAATAAGATAACATAGATCTTAGTGATTTTTAACTTATTTATCCAAAGTCCAAATTGATAACACAATAATTGATGAATCACAAACTATTAAGGATATTCTAATCCTTTAAGGACTTTTCACCATTTAATGATAAACTGAATAAACGAATAATAATATCTTACCATAATATGGGGTATGAAAGAAAATGATATTCTTTTTACCATAAAATGATACCCCCTTATCACAATAATGATATCCCTTACATTAGCATGTGACTTGATTCTGCTTCTCTGTGAAATTGATCAACTTAAACAACGCTTGGATTCCTTATCTTCACTTGGAGTAACATTTCACTCAATAGAAATACTCACAATATTATACTCATAATATTGTAGTAAAAGAATTCTATATTTTTAGTGTAGTGATGTTGTGTGTTTAGTTGCTCAACCGGGCAACCTATTTATACTGAAAATTTAGTAAACGACTAGCACACCTGCTTTGACAAAATAACCAAATGAGGTATATAATAATGGTAGTGGTGGAATTTATGGTCCCACGGAGAAAATTGAACCAACTTGTACACTTTTTAATAAAATTTGTTCAATAATAGAGTTGTGGTCCATACTACTCTAGAAAAAATAGTGTCGGCAAGTCCTGCCAAACTTACTTTTGTAAAAAGAAAATAATTGAACAAACATCTGTATATCATACTTATCTTGAATCAACAACCTTTCAATCTTTGAACCATTATTCACAATTATTAACATAGACTCTCAATATTGTCAACTAGTTTAATTATATTATACCAATTTATATGAGTCACTTTGTAATAACTACTGTGGAAATAATTGAAATAAATACCGAGTGACTTCTTACGTGAGAATCAAATCAATACGTTACTTATAAACGGATCAACATCAAATCATATTTATCTCGAATAACATATAAACCAACTAATAATTCATTATTCATTTAAGTTGTCTTTATTTATCGTATAATATCATTATATTTAATAATATTCATGTTTTACAACTTAGAATAACATCCTTTATCGTCTAAAACATTACACGTTGCAAACGTGCATGCCCGACGTCCTTTGATTCGCCTCTAATTGCACATCAGTCCTTAAAATAGCCATTTTATGCCTTGATACAGACCTCAAATCTCAAAACATAAAGAATGAAAGTTTTAGGTCTACTCGTTATCTTTCTGAATCATCCTAAATCACCTCAATCGGAGTTCGTATGAAAACGTTATGCCTAATTTACTAAAGGACGTCCGGACAAATTTTGGCTTAACACTTGACTAGCGCCTAGGCGCCCAAATTTGGCCTTGGGCAAGCGCTTAGGCGCCTTATGAACAGATTCTAAGCGCCGAGCCTAGCACCTAGATGCTCGACCCTTGGCACTTAACTCTAATTTTCCAGATTTTGCTACTTCTGACGTATATACTTCAAATCTTCATAACTTCTTCATCCGTTATCGGAATTAGTCCGTTTTCGAGGCTATGGAAAGCTTGTACCATGCTCTACAAAACTCCCATGATTTAAAATTTTTTTAGATTCATTAATTATTCCAAACTTTGGCTCCAAAGTCCCCCAAGACTAAGTTTTTCATCGTTTAACATGTTTTACTAAAACTTTCATTACAACTTCAATTTAAATCATTTTTAGTTCTTTCAAATTAGAATATTTCCATAACTTCTTAATATATAGATCCTCCTCCTCAGATTTTACACATAAATCAACCATCAACACTTTTACAAGTTTGATTTAAGTCCTCAACATAACTTTTATTCATCCTTACACACTTGCCTAACTTTTTGATCTTAAATTTGATTATGAAATGGAATAAACATAAAATCATCATATACTTCATTATTACTTTGGATCCATCATGATCCCCTATAACCCAACCTTCAACAAATCAAACTCTTAGGAAAATTAAAGAGATGAAAAGTTTTGGTTTTACAAAATCAAGTAATAAATTAATTTTTCTGAAAATTTCCAGATTTTGTTCTTCTTTTAATTTCTTGATTTCTTTCCTTTGATTCATATTTTTTGTAAGTTTAATCTATCACATACAAACATAAACACACTAACATCATAAAACTTAACTTCTATCATGAAAATCAAGGATTAATCAAGCTTTTATTCATTACCTTTAAAGAGTTTATTCCTTCATTCTTCTTCTTTCTCTCTTTCTCTTTCTTTTCTCTATTCTCTCCTTCTTCTCCTGAACATGGCTACGGGAGGTTGGAATGAGGGAGAGGGCTGATGGCTCTTCTTTTTTCTCTCTCTCTCTCTCTCTTCTTTTTTCCTTCTCTTCTTATTCTTTTCTTCTTCCCTCTCTCACTTATTCTCCCATGAATGATTTATTTTTGTTTCCTTCTTTTCCCTTTCTTTCTTTCTTCCTCTTTTTCTTTTATATCCCCCACATGTTACCCCGCATTAATAAATCAACCAAATAATTTTGGTGAGACAAATGTGAAATGGCTTGGAAATATATGAAAAATAATTTCAGCATACTTCCCACATGGCTAAAAATTATATCCTTTCCTCTTTTATACTCACTTATTCAATTAAATGTTCGTTTGATCAATTATCAATTTAACATTTTAAAATTTTAGAATAATAAACATAAATTAAATTAGACTTTTATTTTATTAAAGTCGGGGTTTTATAATCACCCCACCTTATGAAATTTCGCCCTTCGAAATTTACGTACGTACCTGAAATTCTGAAGAAATAAGAATTTCAAATTCTAGCTCCCAGGCTACTTCTTCTATCTCATGGTTCATCCATTGCTCAATTCCTATATTTCAGATATCATTCTAGAATACAATTTCAAAACAAGGGTTAATTGTCGTGCCACATATTATCTCTATACTCTGACCGACAATTTAAATACAATATAAACTTAGGTAGGTCATACTAGCAAAGGAATTCCTCGTCTCTTCCCTCCTAGTTCTTGTCTCACATCTCAGCCAGGGATCATATCCCTAAGCTTTGATACCAAATGTGACGCCCCCAAAATAGGTATACATCACCCATCTTAGGTCGCCATAAAATACACTAAAAAAACTTCATTTATACAACTGTCGTGCAGAATACGATAGTACATATGCTGTGAGTTTAAATACAAATATTGTTACGTATATAGTACGACAATATTCATACTCAAATTATTACAATGCCATCTAAAGTACTGCAACAAATATTTCAAGTTCCCAAAGGAACACGAGACGATTTTTGTCCTCCTCATTCTAATGGACTGCATTTTTGACGCTCCCAAATCTGAGTTCGTTTCACCCTATTATTGTTCACCAAAATTAAATATTAAATGACGTATAAAATATGTCACACACATTTTAAATTCTTAGTACAGTTATTATGCCACACAGTTTCATAATTTGATTAGGCTTGTGACTAATTCGTCTCACCACTTTATACTCATGTTCTCTCTGCTAGTCCCAGCTACACTTTTACTACCTGAAAGGGGTGGTGAAGGAGCACAAATAGTCCAGTAAAGAATATCATAACTTAAAATAATTAAATTATCAATATCATTCATCAATAATAACTCAGATATTTAGAATATATGGTAGAAGATAAAAGTTTTCAACCATAATAGCAGCGGAATCAACAATCCATTAGAAGAGTCAAGTAGAAAATAATGTCTACTATCTCCTCTAGATTAAAAGTCCATTGTTAATATTTAATTCCTGTAATACTCATCAACAGTTCTTTGTTGTACCCAAGACAAAGAGAACTCTCATCACTTGTCTTCACCTGAACCACCACAGATGATAATTAAATTCACAATTTATATTTATAATCAGGTAAATCAACAGTTCATACAACTATAAAACCAATAACCAACAGTCCATTTTGCACTACATGTTAAAGATATACAACTATAAAACCAATAACCAACAGTCCATCTTTGCACTATAGGCCAAAGATATACAACTGTAAAACCAATAACCAATAGTCCATCTTTACACTAAAGGCCAAATATATACAACTGTAAAACCAATAATGATGAGACTCAGCTTAATAATATCATGACCACTAATTATCCATGCACTACTGACCAATGATATTCGTGTTTTCAATTACGGTCATGATTATACTGAATAATCCCTGGTCATAACCATACCAAGTCCATCTATGCACTACTGGCCATAGATGACTTTCAACACAATATAAACATGAGAATGATGACAATGATATATATAATGAATAAACATACATCATCAGAATAATAAGATAACATAGATCTTAGTGATTTTCAACTTAATTATCCAGAGTCCAAATTGATAACATAATAATAGATGAATCACAGATTATATTCTAATCCTTTCAGGACTTTTCACCATTTAATGATAAACTGAATAAACGAATAATAATATCTTACCATAATATGGAGTATGAAAGAAAATGATATTCTTTTTACCATAAAATGATACCCCCTTACCACAATAATGATATTCCTTACCTTAGCATGTGACTTGATTCTGCTTTCTGTGAAATTGATCAACTTAAACAACGCTTGCATTCCTTATCTACACTTGGAGTAAAATTTCACTCAATAGAAATACTCAAAATATTATACTCATAATATTGTAGTAAAAGAATTCTATATTTTTAGTGTAGTGATGGTGTGTGTTTAGTTGCTCAACCGGTTAACCTATTTATACTAAAAATTTAGTAAACGACTAGCACACCTGATTTGACAAAATAAGCAAATGAGGTATATAATAATGGTAGTGGTGGAATTTATGGTTCCACAAAGAAAATTGAACGAACTTGTACACGTTTTAATAAAATTTGTTCAAAAATAGAGTTGTGGTCCATACTACTTTAGAAAAAGTAGAGTGTCGGCAAGTCCTGACAAACTTACTTTTGTAAAAAATAATAATTGAATAAACATATATATATCATACTTATCTTGAATCAACAACCTTTCAATCTTTGAAGCATTATTCACAATTATTAACATAGACTTTCAATACTGTCAATTGGTTTAATAATATCATATCAAATAATATGAGTCACTGTGTAATAACTATTGTGACAATTATTGAAATTAAAACCGAGTGACTTCTTACGTGAGAATCAAATCAATACCTTACTTATAAACGGATCAACATCAAATCATATTTATCTCGAATAACAAATAAAGAAACTAATAATTCATTATTCATTTAAGTTGTCTTTATTTATCGCATATTATCATTATATTTAATAATTTTCAGGTTTTAAAACTTAGAATAACATCATTTATCGTCTAAAACATTACACGTTGCAAACGTGCATGCCCGACGTCATCTGATTGCCTCTAATTGCACATCAGTCCCTAAAATAGCCATTTTATGCCTTGATACCGACCTCAAATCTTAAAACATAAAGAATGAAAGTTTTAGGTCTACTCGTTATCTTTCAGAATCATCCTAAATCACCTCAATCAGAGTTCGTATGAAAACGATATGCCCAATTTACTAAAGGACGTCCGGACAAATTTTGGCTTAACATTTGACCAATGCCTAGGCACCCAAATTTGGCCTTGGGCAAGCGCCTAGGTGCCCAAAAACAATTCTAAGCACCGAGTCTAGCGCCTAGGCGCTCGACCCTTGGCACTTAATTCTAATTTTCTAGATTTTGCAAGTTTTGACGCACATAATTCAAATCTTCATAACTTCTTCATTCGTTATCGGAATTAGTCCATTTTCGAGGCTATGGAAAGCTTGTAACATGCTCTACAAAACTCCCATGATTTCATAATTTTCCATATTCATTAATTATTCCGAAAGTTGGCCCCAAAGTCTCCCAAGACTAAGTTTTTCATCGTTTAACATGTTTTTCGAAAACTTTTCACAACTTCAATTTAAATCATTTTTAGTTCTTTCAAATTAGAATATTTCCATAACTTCTAAATCTAAAGATCTTCCTCCTCAGATTTCACACATAAATCAACCTTCAACACTTTTACAAGTTTGATTTAAGTCCTCAACATAACTTTTATTCATTCTCAAACACATGCCTAACTTTTTGATCTTAAATTTGATTAATGAAATGGAATAAACATAAAATCATCATATACTTCATTATTACTTTGGATCCATCATGATCCCCTATAACCTAACCTTCAACAAATCAAACTCTTAAGAAAATTAAAGAGATGAAAAGTTTTGGTTTTACAAAATCAAGTAATAAACTAATTTTTCTGAAAATTTCCATATTTTATTCTTCTTTAATTTCTTGATTTCTTTTCTTTGATTCATATTTTTTGTAAGTTTAATCTATCACATACAAACATAAACACACCAACATCATAAAACTTAACTTCTATCATGAAAATCAAATGATTAATCAAGGTTTTTTTCATTACATTTAAAGAGTTTATTCCTTCAGTCTTCTTCTTTCTCTCTTTCTCTTTCCTTTCTCTCTTCTCTCCTTCTTCTCCTGAACATGGCTACGGGAGGATGGAATGAGGGGGAGGGCTGATGGCTCTTCTCTTTTCTCCCCCCCCCCCTCTCTCTTTTTCTTCCTTCTCTTCTTATTATTTTCTTTTTCCCTCTCTCACTTGTTCTCTCGTGAATGATTTATTTTTGTTTCCTTCCTTTCCCTTTCTTTCTTTCTTCCTCTTTTTCTTTTATCTCCTCCACATGTTCCCCCCATTAATAAATCAACCAAATAATTTTGGTGAGACAAATTTGATATGGCTTGGAAGTATATGAAAAATAATTTCAGCATACTCTCCACATGGCTAAAAATTATATCCTTTCCTCTTTTATTAACTCACTTATTCAATTAAATGTTCATTTGATCAATTATGAATTTAACATTTTAAAATTTTAGAATAATAAACATAAATTAAATTAGACTTTTATTTTATAAAAGTCGGGGTTTTACAGTATCCTTTTCATTCTCCTATAAATAGGATGTTATTTAGAATTGAAAATACACCAGAATCAGAGAATTCTTCTTCTATAATAGTGAGCGTATTTCTTTAGAGTTTTAGAAAGCTTTGAGCGTATAAAACAGTGAAAGTTTTCTTCAAGAATATCCCCGCTATACCAGTTGAAATACTCTTCTTTTCAAGGTAAGGGATATTATTTATTTCGTATTCTAAAGAGATATTATTTTTCATATTTGTATGAATATTATTTTCGTTCAATATTCGTAAGGAATATTATATTCATTCAATATTCGAAAGGAATATTATTTTCATTTAATATTTGTAAGAGATGTTATTTTTGTTCAATATTCACTTGAAATAATATTTTCTTCCATACTCTGTAGTATGTAAGTAATATTATTTCGTTTCATATTTCAAATTCTATACTCGTTTTGTTAAAGTTTTGGCTTCTAAACTCCATGAAATTAGTAGAATATCCTTGATATTTGCGCTTCATCCAGTATCTTTTCATGGAAATATTATTCTGAGCGTTTTTGATAAGTTTTAACTTTTTCATGTCGGAGTACTATTCACGGGATTACTATTTCCAAAGTACTATTCACGGGGTACTATTCACTCAAGTATTATTCGCCCGGGGCACTATTCATGATAGAAATTGATTCGTTTTCGGTCCAAATTATTTTTGGTACAATATTATTCTTAAATTTTACTCCATAAAGCAGTATCATGTTGACAATTTGGACGTTATTGATTTCTGGATAAATTAAATTATAATCTTTAAAAATTTATCATTGAAATTGTTTTATTGAATTCTTATATCATTGTCATCATCATCATGTTTATATTATGTTGAAAGTCATCTGTGGCCTGTAGTGCATAGATGGACTTGGTATGATTATGACCATGGATTATTCGGTTTAATCATGACCGTAATGTTACGAATGATGTGGTAAAAGTTCTCATTGTCCCGTAGTGCATTTATGGACAGTTGTTGACATGATAATGACCATTGATGAATACACGAATATCCTTGGCCCGTAGTGCATGGATAATTTATTGTTGCGATACTAAATAATATCCTTGGTTGTAGTGCAGGGGTGATTCGATGATGTGGATTATTTATTAAGCTGAGTCTCAGCGATAAAAGTGATAAAAAAATCTTTTAAATCCTAGAAGATAGTAGATATCATGCTCTACTTGACTCTTCTAATGGATTGTTTGTTCCGCTGCAGTTAAACTTGATGTTTGTTATATTTTATCAGTTTAACACTGTTGAAGACAAACGATAAATTATTCTGCATTATCTTAGTCATAATATTTCTTACTGAGCTAGTTGAGCTCACCCTTTTGCTTTCATTGTTCTCTTCAGGAAATGAGAACGTATCCGGGACTAGTCAGGGAATGGAGTGATGGTCCAGATGTGTGCATTAGTAGTCCTCACTATTCTGTAAAATATTGTGATAATAAATGTATTGAGGACTCCATTTGAGTTTGAATACTGTCTAGAAGACAATATTCGTATTAAAACTCTCAATTAATGTTTTATCGTATTTTACATGATGGTTGTATTATTAATTTGTATTTGAATTTTGTACCATGTATTTGGTGACTCAAGATGGGTGATGTATACCTATTTTGGGGGCATTACATACATTGTAATAGTCAGAGTTTTATATATCATCTATCATCTACAATATTGGAGTGCCGAATTAAAGGCATGTTAGGCTAGTTTTCTATATTCAGTTCTAAAAGGAGTTGGAACCTTGTTTACAAGTATTTGAATAATTGAGTTATATTATTTATTCCTTCTTGCATGAAACTTATTCTGATAATCTATTTTTAGTTTTTTCATGCTAATTGATTTAATATGACCATTTGAGTTAATTTGATCATTAACATATGCTAGATTAAGATTAATATTACATGTAATTGTTATCTTTCTTCATCATAAGTAGAATATTTGTAATACTAATTATGGACAAGTTTTTGTATATTGCTAAATTTTTAGAAAACATGTTAAATAAACCTGTGCTTATGTGTTTGTTACTCGGATTATTCTAATCCTCTATTTCTTAATGTTTTGTCATATTAAATCTAGAGAGCTTATTCTAGGTTGTATCACAGTTAGTATCTGGTGGAGAGCTTGCTTTATATAGTGACTATCTAAGGAGAATTTAGATAATAGAGCTTGTTGTTATCTAGGGCTAATAGTTTCACTGAAGTTGTTACATATTTGGTTAATCTTATTAATTTAATTCTGTTTTCTTTAATTTAAAAAAAAATCAAAAACCTCCCATCTTATTTTCTGTTAAAATAGTAGAATAAATATAAAACATAGTTACTCTATGTAGGGATCGATCCTTGCTTACTACTGTGCTAATTGTTTGGTGAAAGTGAGGTTAATTTAGGAGTGTCAACGACAGCTCCCAATACTCTTGTTGTGTATACTTGTAACATTTAGCAGACTCCGACCCACTAAATTAGATCCAAAAGATGAATCTTGCTTGACCGACTTAAGCCAATCACTCTAAGACCCAACTTAATCTCTTTAAGCTATTAAGTACCTTTTGTCTCTGATTCATAGTTATCCTACAATGGGCATAAAGTTATCCTCAATGGGTGCAAACAGAAAAAATTACATAAAAGGAAGGTGGAAGTAGTGTAGATCTACTCTACCCTACGAACATAGAGTTACTCTACGAACGTATGATAGCCCCAAATCACATAATGACACCAAGAAATATTTCTTGCCCTTTGCTGTGACGCCCCCAAAATAGGTATACATCACCCATCTTGGGTCGCCAAATACATGGTACATAATTCAAATACAAACTTAATTAATACAACTGTCGTATAAAGTACGACAAAACATAGCTTAGTTTTTACACTGTTAGGAATAAGCATGTGAATGATATTCCTATTTATGTATGATTTGATTATGATATAAATGGATGAATATGCAAGTATGCTTGCATTAAGAAAAGCTGTAAAATCCTTTGATAGATAATAAGAACATATGTATAAGGACTTAGAATGAATTGATCAAATATGTTAGGTTGATCCTACATAAGCAAAACTGCTTTGTAAAGTCCTTAAAAAGAAATGATGTACAAGGACTATAAAAAGATCAAGTTTGTTAGGTTGTTCTTATAATGTAATAGATTGACTTGTCTGATCATCGAGCACTGCACTAGAAATCGTAGTCTTCCAGGAGAGTCAAGGAAAACTCGAGAGCTATCAAGGCAGAATCGTAGACTATAAGATAGTAGATCTCGGAGTTCGTAGACTGCCAAGAGAGACAAGGAAGGATCGTAGTGTGTCGAGAAGAACATCCTCGAAGCCATAGTCTGCTGAGGATGTTATGTTCAGAATCGTAGAGATAGCATGTCTACAATGCCGACCGAGCATCTGCCAAAGCCAAGTCAAGAATCGTAGACTACACTTGGAGTCGTAGAGTCTACTGATCAATTCAGAGGCAGAGATCATAGTCGAGCAAGATCAGATGAAGACAACGAGCATAAAGACAGAAATCGTAGAGTGTCAAGATCTGATCTCGGAGTCGCAGTGTCTGCACTAAGGCTTCAACAGATGTGCTCACAACGCCAAGGCAGAATTGTAGAGCAAACACGATTCTCAACAAATGCGCACTCCCAGAATATCCAAAGGATGAAGCCTCTGGTCAGAGCTGTAAAGATATATTTCACTTGAAGGGAGCCAGAGTGCACTCAACGAATGGCTAGCAAGTTAATAGAAGATCTAAGCACCAACCCAATTAGCATTCAGATTGAGTTGAAAAGTCATTCAAGATGAAGTCTTCTACAAGTAGATCAAAAGAAGACTTTAGCAAAAGTGACTGACTAAGGAAAAGTCACCAAGTACAGTTGCTGTCAAATGAATAGAAGACAACAATCTTGGGGTCAACCAGGATCGTAGTGTTTGCCAAAGCAAAGAAGGAACTGATGAAGTGTACACAGAGATACTGGTCGGTTTCTAAAGAATAAGGCTAAAGTGATTAAGCTATGGGTCAGTCCATTGATGATAAGTGAATGGGAGATCACAAGGAGAAAATGAGCTGGACATGCCACAAATTTGAGGTGTCTTCCTAATCAGAAGAAGACCAGAACATGGAGTCAAGCTATCAGTTCTTAAGATCAGTTAAGGTAAACTAGAAGTATTGAAGAACTGCAATAATGAAGAAAGAAGTGTTCTACATTGTAAGATCCAATGAACACTTTTCAGAATCAGTAATGTTCTCTCAATCGGTAGATGAGCAACATTCAACATGACACTACGATCAGGTCCAAGAACATAGGCATCAGAATCATAGAGTTCTGTCATCTGAAGATTGAAGCATTGGCAACGGTTTAATCTGAAGACTGATATTTGAACATTGCTAGTCGAGAGCATCGATGCAAAAGGACTATCTCTGATGCTCTAATCGAGAAGTCAGAAAGAAGAAATAAAGAAGATTATCTGCCCGAGGCATCAAAGTGACATCTCTGATGGGGTAGGTGAAACAGTAGACGGTAGTGTTAGAAAGATAAAAAAGGGGATGTCATGACACATCTGCAGTCTGCACCAAATAACTTGAGATCTACGAAGTAATTCAAATGACTTTCAATGGCTATATCCCAACGGGAAGATTGGGTAGGAATATAAATAAGCCAGAGCTTTAAGGATCAAGAGTTTCTGAAGTTGCAGAATCGTTGAGTTGTTAGAATGTTATATTGTTGACTTTACGAGTTCCACCAGAGCTAAACAGAATAAGTCTTAGTGATAGTGAGACTACAAAGGTGGAAGTGAAGCAACCTTGAGGAAGGACTCGAACAGACTAAAAGCTTCACTCAACAAAGATGAGAATGCCACTGAAGATGGCAGCTAAGTTAAGAGCCGAGAAGGCCAAGAAGTTAGCATTCAAAAAAGTGGCAGAGTAAAAAAAAGATCAAGAGAGCCACAAAACATTCAAGAAGGGTTCAGGGATTGCTAAGCGCCAGACGAAGTCTACCAAAAGCTCAGAGACTTAGCAAATCCAGATGGTGATGGTGCATAGATGACATCAAATGTAGATGAGCAAAAAAAGTTAAGATCAGCTGCACCAGAGAAGATGTAGTCCAGACTCGAAGCAGAATGTAAAGAGGACCACGCCAAGCTGCTAAGCACAGAAGATGTTCAAGCTTAAAGACATCTTAGCAGCTTAGCACCACCACCACCACCACCAACAACAACAACTATAACAAGTAGCCAGGGCCTGAGGGATATTTGTCCGGAGGGACTAAATGAAGTTCCAAGCCTGTTGGGCTTGAAGAGTTCCTAGGGAACTAGAGGAGTTCCAAGCTTGCTGGGCTTGAAGAATTCTTAGTAAACTGAGGTTCCAAGGCTGCTGTCCTTGAAGGAATCTTAGTAATTCTGGGTGCTGCCCTTCCAAGGCAACTAAAGTTTTTTTGTTGCTATATTTCGTTGCCTAATATGGACCACATTCATTGGCAACAATTTTTATTTTCGTTGCATATTTTATACAACTTTTTGCAACGACTATTAACATGTTGCCTTAAATGAAGATAATAATAATAACAATAACAGTAATAATAATAATAATAATAATAATAATAATAGTAATAATAATAATAGTAGTACTAATAATAATAATAGTAATAATAATAATAATAATAATAATAACAATAATAATAATAATAATAATAATAATAATAATAATAATAATAAAATCATAAAATTTGTATCATAAAATTCTAAATTTATATCATGAACACGATTTTGTAATTCTAAATTTATATCATAAAATTCTCCTCAGATTCCTCCTATTCCTCACTCTCAGCTGCAACCTTTGCAACTAGCTCGGGTGCAACTATTAGTTCTTCACTCACCACATAGATATCTCTGATTTCTTCTCCGTCTGACATCACATTAATCTTGTTAGTGATTAAAGGTGTCTCAACGGTCTCATTCACTCCATTGTTAGCATTTTCAGGTACCATTTTCAAACACTGTCACAAAACAAGGGTTAATTAACATGTCACATATTATCAATATACTCTGACCGACCAATTAAATACCAAATAAACTTAGGTAGGTCATACTAGCGAAGGAATTCCCCGTCTCTCACCTCCTAGTTCTTATCTCATATCTCAGCCAGGGATCATATCCCTAAGCTTTGATACCAACTGTGACGCCTCCAAAATAGGTATACCTCACCCATCTTGAGTCAGCCAGATACATGGTACAAAATTCAAATACAATCTTAATTATAAAATAGTCGTACAAAATACGACGACATATATACTGTGAGTTTTAATACAAATATTGTAACGTATAAAATACGATAATATTCATTACTCAAATTAATACATGCCATATAAAGTACAGCAGCAAATATTTCAAGTCTCCAAAGGGACACGAGAAGATTTCTGTTCTCTTCATTTTACTGTGGTGCACTTTTGACGCTTTCAGGGTCGGGTTCTCATCACCCTATTGTTCTTCACCAAAATTAATTATTAAGTGACGTATAAAATACGACACACACATCTTAGGTACTCAATACAATTAAATATTGCATGTCATGCCATAGTAAGGACTACTAATGCTATCATCTGGACCGTCACTCCTATTCCCCGACTAGTCCTAGCTATATTCTTATTTCCTAAAGAGAACAATAAAAGAAAGGGTGAGCTCAACTAGCCCAATAAGAAATATTATGACTAAGATAATGCAGAATAAATTATACTTAGCCTTCAACAATGTTAAACTGATAAAATACAATAGACATCAAGTTTAACTACAGCGAAATAAGCAATCCATTAGAAGAGTCAAATAAAACATGATATCTATTATCTTCTATGATTTAAAATGTTCTCATCAATTTTTATCGCTGAGACTCAGCTTAATAAATAAACTACATCATCGAGTCATCCCTGCACTACGGGCCAAGGATATTCATTAAATCATCAATGGTCATGACTATATCGAATAATCCTTGGTCATAATCATACCAAAAACTGTCCATCAATGCACTACAGGCCACTGAGGACTTTTATCACATCATTTATAACATTACAGGTCATGATTATACCGAATTATCCCTGGTCATAATCATACCAAGTCCATCTATGCACGTAAGCCAAAGATGACTTTCATCACAATATAAGCATGAGAATGATGACAATGATATAAACATTGATCAAACGAAAATAAGGATAAATATTAAAGACTTTAAATTTATCCAAATATTATCAATCACTTAATAAACTCATAATCTAATATTATTAATATTATAACAATATTTTAATCACTTCTTAAACTTATAAACAATTTATTTCAATTGTTTACACTTTTCCAAATAATGCATTTTAATCATTCAAAAATGCTAATACTCATAAGATTTCATCACCAATGATCAAATCCCTCATCAAAAATCTGCATATACCCTATATAGGATTCCCAAGCCATAAAATCATATTTTCCAATTTTGTTACTTTACATAATATATTTAATTCATTTACTCATAACTAGTTCATTTTGCATGATAAAAAACCAAATCAGTCCCAAAATTATTTCTTTTCTGGGATTTAGCAGAATATAGTCCCATATTGAACATATATTTTTCTCAGAATTTTTTAAAATTCATTCACTATTTTTCATATGGCCAAAACTGCTGAATATTTAGACATTTATCATAAATTGTACTTTTAACCAAAAATTCTGAAATTTACAAGGTATACTCATGTTATATACATGTACTCCCAATAAATATTTCACCAATTTTGGAGTTAACCACAAAGAGTTATAAGGGTTTACTTTTAAAATAGTCTTTTCCCATAAAATCCATAAGTCTTAATCTATACATCAAAAAATTGCCATTTTTGGACACAATCTAGAAAACTCATCAAATTATCATTTTAAATATTTCCAGAATTTTTGAGGGTCAGAAAAATTAAAAAACTGCCCCTGACAGAAACCCCTTTTGAATGAAAATATTATTCATATGAATATAAAAGATCATTCACCATGCATGCGGTAATCCACATAGATAGGTTATTCCAACAGAATAATAAAGAATGGAATAACAAAAGAATTCACCAAACATACGATAGATCGCACAAATAGGTTATTCCCAACAGAATAATAAAGAATGGGACCAGGTCATGCGTAACCCGCACTGATAGGATATTCTAATAGAATTATAAATAATGGAACTAGGTCATGTGTAAACGCACGGACAGGATATTCCGACAGAATAATAAAGAATGGAATAACAACAGAATTCACCATGCATTCGATAGACCGCAGAGACAGGTTATTCTAACAGAATAATAAATAATAGAACTAGATCATGCGTTATACGCACAGACATGATATTCCAACAGAATAATAAAGAATGGAATAACAACAGAATTCGCCATAGATGCGATAGACCGTACAGACAGGTTATTCCAACAGAATAATAAATAATGGAATAACAGAAGAATTTCACCATGCATGCGGTACTTCGCATAAACAGGTTATTCCAACATAATAATACAGAATGGAATAACAGAAGAATTTCACCATGTAAGCGGTACTTCGCATAGACAGGTTATTTCAACATAATGATAAAAAATGGAATAACAGAAGAATTCACCAAGTATAGGGTAGCCAGCGTATACAGGTTATTCCAACAAAATAATAAAGAATGGAATAACAGAATTTCTCTTGATGAATACGAAAGATATAATACCCCTTACGAGTACAACAAATAATATCTCTTACCTTATAAAGAAGAGTACTCTGACGGGTAGGGCGGGGATATACTTGAAGAAAAACTTGCACTACGCTCAAAGCTTTCTTAAACTCTAAAGAAATACGCTCAAGATTATAGAAGAGAATTCTCTGAATTTCTGGTGTGATTTCAATTATAACTACGCATCATATTTATAGGAAAATAGAAAGGATACTATGCAATAATATATATATATATATATATTATTTAAAATCTAATAAAATAATTAACTTTATAAAAGTATTCTATTTTATATAAAAAGATTTTACTATGCAAATATTATGCAGGCACTATGCAAATACTATGCATAATAAACTATAATATATTCTAATTATTGTCTAATAAAACAAATAATTTTATAAAAGTATTCTGTTTTATATAAAAAAAAATTTACTATGCAAAACACTATGGAGGCACTATGCAAATACTATGCATAATAAAATATAATATATTCTAATTATTGTCTAATAAAATAAATAACTTTATAAAAGTATTCTGTTTTATATAAAAAGATTTTACTATGCAAAACACTATGCATAATAGAATATAATATATTCTATTTATAGTCTAATAAAATAAATAACTTTATAAAAGTATTCTGTTTTATATAAAAAGCTTTTCTATTTTATTACATTAATAATACTAATAAAACAAAATTTATATATATATATATATATATATAAACTTCTGTGACTTCATAAAAAGACACCTCGATATATTTCACAATATTTATCATCATTATTATAATTAAAATATTAATCGACCAGGTCGTTTCCAGGAAAGAGGGGGATTTCCAATAATAATTTCTCACTATTGGCGCGCAATTAGGTGACCTAAACCTCTCATTGGTAGAACTTCTAGACATCGTTAATATTGCAAATAATAATATTAATAACTTTGTCATCTCAATTATTGATTTAATAATATATAAAATATCGACAATAATTGAATCAAATAACATGAGATACTATGCAATAATTACTGAAGCAATAATTGAACAAAACTGAGTGACTTCTCACGTAAGCATCAATAATCAATACCGTGTGATACTATGCAACCACGCGTATTCCTGTACTTTTAACACTGGGTGTTTCAACAGTTAACAGTAAAACTTCCGCCGTTATTTTCATAAAATATTTTTGTCGTTTTCTCAATTCGACAATAATTCCGTTATGGGTTCCACCAATGATTGTGTCGTCGTATGAATATTCCCTGTTAAAACGAATATTCCCCTACCAATCGAATATTATATAACAACTTGCGTACTTTACAAAATTTATAAATATTACCCACAACTATAACATTACCTCAAAATCCATACCATAATATTAAAAAAAAAATTGAGAAAATTAAATCTTTATTCGTAAAATTTGGGATTTTACAATCTCCCCTACTAATGAAATTTTGCCCTCGAAATTTACGCTACGTACCTGGTATGCCGAACAAATGAGGACACTTCGTCAGATTCTTACTCTTGAGGTATAACCTTTGAGTGTCGAATATGATCCTTCTTATCCAAGATTTTAGCACGTATCTCATCATATGTTAAATCTTCTGCTATCTCTTCTAGTTCTAATTCAATAATGTGGTTCGAATCGTCCACATATTTACGTAACATCGATACGTGAAAAATGTTATGAACACGCGACATACTTGGAGGTAAAATGAGTCTATAGGCCACAGTTCCTACTCGATCGAGGATTTCAAATGGGCCAATTAAAATCAAGGGTTGAGATAACGCCTTCTTGAACATTCATCAACTCCAGGTGTGCAGTTTGAGCGGCTTTAACTTTATCGATTAAAGTCGATTCTACTCGTATATTCGTTATCTTCACGTAGGTCTCTAGAGTCTTTAACTCTATCTTCATCATTTGTAAGTTATACAAAATGAGTTTTTGTGTTAACAACATCACACTCGTAAACGCATACGATCTTCTACTCAACGCGTCAGCTACCACGTTCTCTCTTCCATGATGATATTGAATGGTATGATCGTAATCTTCAACAGCTCGAGCCAACGTCTTTGGCGTATTATACGTTCCTTTTGGTTGAAAAAATATTTAAGGGTTTTAGAAATGGGTTTTGTACTGGAGTCAATACAAAATTCGATTTCACGCTCTAGGGGTAGGCTAAGAAGTCTTCAAGAATACGCCATGAAATTTATTAACAATAGAAATATCATTCAAAACTGTGACTCTCATCCAAGAATTAGATAGTACGTCACATTGATCCTTATCAACTTGCCATCGTTATTCACGACGTCCCCTATAGAAAGTCTGGCTTCGGTGCATTCCACACAAGGAAGTTAACAACGAAAGGATCGGGGCTCTTTACTTATGACTTGATATAACAGTGATTAACTTTAGCGGTTTGGTTTCTTGAATTCGTATAACATGTTGGTTAGGAATATAAAAGCTAACAACCTTATGAAAAACATGATGAGTAGTTAACCAATCGATTCCTAAAATCACATCAAAGGCAAGTATTTTCAAAGAGATAAGATCGACAGGTAACGTGAAAGTGTCAATTTGAATCAAACAAGATTTATAAACAGTGAATTGTAACGAAGGATTTCTCCTAACAGAGTTTCAACAGATAAGTCAAAGTCTAATTTCTCAAGAGTCCAAGTTCAAACATTGAACACAACTAGGTGAAATAAAAGAGTGGGTAGAATCGGTATCGAATAAGGTATAGACTTCGCAAGAGTTTATAATTAACATACCCGTAATAACTTCGTTCGGGTTCCTCGATAAACGCTCTCACTTAAACTACCGAACTTTGACTTGTTATAGAGTACATTCCACCCTTAATTGCTTCATCACGTTCCTGATCCATAATTTGAATCATTATTCTCCGATCCATATTGAATTGGGGTTGATCGCTCTGCACAGGTTAATTCCGAATTTGATGTTGGATTCTCCCAATTGCTGTCCAAAAAGCAAAATCCACTTCATCTATTTTGGCCTTATTGGTCCGGACGACTTTTTCTACAATATCTACACGTCGTGCAGCTTTTACCCATGCATCATCTATTCTCCTTCGTTCAGTTGTTTCTTCTTTCATCAGAACTTTGATCATAGCATTCTCAGATTCCAGCTCTAATATCTTATACTCTGCCAATGAGTGCTTCTGTTCAAGCATCGCACATCGGGTAACACAATTTTGAATTGTTACATCTCTTTGCGTCCACGACCGCCTGCCGTTCTTCAGCCTGCTCTTCTAACTCATGAACACGATTTTGTAATTCTAAATTTATATCATAAAATTCTTCTAATAATTAAATTCTTCTCAGGTTCCTCTTTTTTCTCTTCTTCCTCACTCTCAGCTGCTACCTTTGCAACTAGCTCGGGTGCAACTATTAGTTCTTCACTCACCACATAGATATCTCTGATTTCTTCTCCGTCTGACATCACATTAATCTGGTTAGTGATTAAAGGTGTCTCAACGGTCTCATTCACTCCATTGTTAGCATTTTCAGCTGCCATTTTCAAACACTGTCACAAACTAAGGGTTAATTAACATGTCACATATTATCAATATACTCTGACCGACCAATTAAATACCAAATAAACTTATGTAGGCTATACTAGCGAAGGAAGTTCCCTGTCTCTCCCCTCCTAGTTCTTATCTCACATCTCAGTCAGGGATCATATCCCTAAGCTCTGATACCAACTGTGACGCCCCCAAAATAGGTATACCTCACCCATCTTGAGTCGCTAGATACATGGTACAAAATTAAAATACAATCTTAATTATACAACAGTCGTGCAAAATACGACGACATATATACTATGTGTTTTAATACAAATATTGTAACGTATATAATACGACAATATTCATACTCAAATTAATACATGTCATATAAAGTACAGCAGCAAATATTTCAAGTCTCCAAAGGGACACGAGATGATTTCTGTTCTCTTCATTTTACTGTGGTGCACTTTTGACGCTTTCAGGGTCGGGTTCTCATCACCCTATTGTTCTTCACCAAAATCAATTATTAAGTGATGTATAAAATACGACACATGCATCTTAGGTCCACAATACAATTATATATTGCATGTCATGCCATAGTAAGGACTACTAATGTTATCATCTGGACCGTCACTCCATTCCCCGACTAGTCCCAGATATATTCTCATTTCCTGAAGAGAACAATAAAAGAAAGGGTGAGCTCAACTAGCCCAGTAAGAAATTTTATGACTAAGATAATGCAGAATAAATTATACTTAGCCTTCAACAATGTTAAACTGATAAAATACAATAGACATCAAGTTTAACTGCAGCGAATAAGCAATCCATTAGAAGAGTCAAGTAAAGCATGCTATCTACTATCTTCTATGATTTAAAATGTTCTCATCAATTTTTATCGGTGAGACTCAGCTTAATAAATAAACCAAATCATCGAGTCATCCCTGCACTACGGGCCAAGGATATTCATTAAATCATCAATGGTCATGACTATACCGAATAATCCCTGGTCATAATCATACCAAAAACTGTCCATCAATGCACTACAGGCCACTGAGAACTTTTACCACATCATTTATAACATTACAGGTCATGATTATACCTAATGATCCATGGTCATAATCATACCAAGTCCATCTATGCACGTAAGCCAAAGATGACTTTCATCACAATATAAGCATGAGGATGATGACAATGATATAAGCATTGAATCAAACAAAAATAAGGATAAATATTAAAGACTTTAAATTTATCCAAATATTATCAATCACTTAATAAACTCATAATCTAATATTATTAATATTATAACAATATTTTAATCACTTCTTAAACTTATAAACAATTTATTTCAATTGTTTACACTTTTCCAAATAATGCATTTTAATCATTCAAAAATGCAATACTCATAAGATTTCATCACCAATGATCAAATCCCTCATCAAAAATCTGCATATACCTTATATAGGATTCGCAAGCCATAAAATCCTATTTTCCAATTTTGTTACTTCATATAACATATTTAATACATTTACTCATAACTAGTTTATTTTCATGAAAAAAAAACCAAATCAGTCCCAAAATTATTTCTTTTCTAGGATTTAGCAGAATATAGTCCCATATTAAACATATATTTTTCTCGAATTTTTTAAAATTCATTCACTATTTTTCATATGGCCAAAACTGCCGAATATTTAGACATTTATCATAAATTGTACTTTAGTCCAAAAATTATGAAATTTACAAGGTATACTCCTGTTATATACATGTACTCCCAATAAAAATTTCACCTAATTTTGGAGTTAACCACAAAGTGTTATAAGAGTTTACTTTTAAAATAGTCTTTTTCCATAAAATGCCATAACTCTTAATCTATACATCAAAAAATTGCCATTTTTGGACACAATCTAGAAAACTCATCAAATTATCATTTTAAATATTTCCAGAATTTTTGAGGGTCAGAAAAATTAAAAAACTGCCCCTGACAGAAACCCCTTTTGAATGAAAATATTATTCATATGAATATAAAGGATCATTCACCATGCATGCGGTAATCCACATAGACAGGTTATTCCAACAGAATAATAAAGAATGGAATAACAGAAGAATTCACCAAGCATGCGATAGATCGCACAAATAGGTTATTCCCAATAGAATTATAAAGAATGGAATAACAACAGAATGGGACCAGGTCATGCGTAACCCGCACTGATAGGATATTCCAATAGAATTATAAATAATGGAACTAGGTCATGCGTAAACGTACGGACATGATATTCCGACAGAATAATAAAGAATGGAATAACAACAGAATTCACCATGCATTCGATAGACCGCAGAGACAGGTTATTCCAACAGAATAATAAATAATAGAACTAGGTCATGCGTTATACGCACAGACAGGATATTCCAACAGAATAATAAAGAATGGAATAACAATAGAATTCACCATGCATGCGATAGACCGCACAGACAGGTTATTCCAACAGAATAATAAATAATGGAACTAGGTCATGCGTAATATGCACAGACAGGATATTCCAATAAAATAATAAAGAGTGGAATAACAGAAGAATTTTACAATGTATGCGGTACTTCGCATAAACAGGTTATTCCAACATAATAATACAGAATGGAATAACAGAAGAATTTCACCATATAAGCGGTACTTCGCATAGACATGTTATTCCAACATAATGATAAAAAATGGAATAACAGAAGAATTTCACCAAGTATAGGGTAGCCCGCGTATACAGGTTATTACAACAGAATAATAAAGAATGGAATAACAGAAGTTCTCTTGATGAATACGAAAGATATAATACCCCTTACGAGTACAACAAATAATATATCTTACCTTATAAAGAAGAGTACTCTGACGGGTAGGGCGGGGATATACTTGAAGAAAACTTACACTACGCTCAAAGCTTTCTTAAACTCTAAAGAAATACGCTCAAGATTATAGAAGAGATTTCTCTGAATTTCTGGTGTGATTTCAATTCTAACTAAGCATCCTATTTATAAGAAAATAGAAAGGATACTATGCAATAATATATATATATATATATATATATATATATATATATATATATTTATATATTTTATTTAAAATCTAATAAAACAATTACCTTTATAAAAGTATTCTATTTTATATAAAAAAATTTACTATGCAAATACTATGCAGGCACTATGCAAATACTATGCATAATAAAATATAATATATTCTAATTATTGTCTAATAAAACAAATAATTTTATAAAAGTATTCAGTTTTATATAAAAAAAATTTACTATGCAAAACACTATGGAGGCACTATGCAAATACTATGCATAATAAAATATAATATATTCTAATTATTGTCTGATAAAATAAATAACTTTATAAAAGTATTCTGTTTTATATAAAAAGATTTTACTGTGCAAAACACTATGCATAATAGAATATAATATATTGGCAAAAAGCACCTTTTCCCCACTGTGGTTATAGTGATTTAACGAAATAGCCATTGTGCTTTTAAAATATTCAATTAGCCCACTGTACTTTTTAAAAATATTCAAACTGGTCATTTCGTCCATTTTTTGTAACTGCCGTTAACAAATTGCTTACGTGGCATTTAAAAAACAAAATAAAAAATGACAAATTGCTTACGTGGCTTTTAAAAAGAGATTTGTTAAAATTTTTAAAAACAGATTTTTTAAAAAAAATTATTTTTTTAAACAGATTTGTTAAAATTTTAAAAATAGAATTTTTTTTAAAAAACAGAATTTGTTAAAAACAGAATTATTTTAAAAAATAGATTTTTTTTAAAATAGAATTTTTTTAAAAACAGAATTTATTAAAAAACGGATTTTTTAAAAAAAATAATTATTTTTAAAAAACTGAATTTTTTTTAAAATTTTTTTAAAAATTCATTTTAAAAATTATTTTTAAAAATCCATTTTAAAAAATATAATTATTTTTAAAAATCCATTATAAATAGAATTTATTTTAAAACGGATTTTTTAAAAAAATATAATTATTTTTAAAAATCCATTTTAAAAATTCTATTTTTTTAAAAACAGAATTTATTAAAAAACGGATTTTAACAAAAATATAATTATTTTTAAAAAAACAGATTTTTTTTAAAATATAAAATTATACAGATTTTTTTTAAATATAATAATATAGATTTTTAAAAAATAGTTTTTTTAAAAATATAATTATACAAATTTTTTGAAAACATAATTTTTTTAAAAAAAAGGATTTTTAAAAAATAGAATTATTTTTAAAAAATAGAATTTTTTTAAAAACAGAATTTTTCTTAAAAACAGAATTTTTTTAAAAACGGATTTTTTTTAAAAAATAATTATTTTTAAAAAACAGAATTTTTTTAAAAATAGAATTTGTTTTAAAAGCATAATTTGTTTTTCAAAAACGGTTTTTTTAAAAAAACAATTTTTTAAAAAAATCTATTTTTTTAACAAATTCTATTTTTAAAAATAATTATATTTTTTTAAAAATCCATTTTAAAAAAAATTAGTTTTTTTAAAAAAGTTATGTTTTTAAAAAAATCTATTTTTAACAAATCTGTTTTTTTAAAATTTAAAAATTTTATTTTTTTAAATTTTTTTTTAACAAATCTGTTTTTAAAAATTTGTTTTAACAAATTTGTTTTAAATTTTTTTTAACAAATCTGTTTTCTAAAATTTTAACAAATCTATTTTTAAAAATTTTTAAAAATCTATTTTTAAAAATTTCTATAATTATATTTTAAAAAAATCTGTATAATTCTATTTTTAAAAAAATCTATTTTTTAAAAATAATTATATATTTTTTTAAAATCCGTTTTTTAAAAAAATTCAGTTTTTTAAAAATAATTATATTTTTTTTAAAAATCCGTTTTTTAATAAATTATGTTTTTAAAAAAAATTCTATTTTAAAAAAAAATTTATTTTTTAAAATAATTCTATTTTTAACAAATTCTGTTTTTTAAAAAAAATTCTTTTTTTTAAAAAATATTCTATTTTTTAAAATTTTAACAAATCTGTTTAAAAAAAATTAAATTTTTTTTTAAAAAATCTGTTTTTAAAAATTTTAACAAATCTCTTTGTAAAAGCCACGTAAGCAATTTGTCATTTTTTATTTTGTTTTTTAAATGCCACGTAAGCAATTTTTAACGGCAGTTACAAAAAATGGACGGAATGACCTGTTTGAACATTTTTAAAAAGTACAGTGGGCTAATTGAATATTTTAAAAGCACAATGACTATTTCGTTAAATCACTATAACCACAGTGGTGAAAAGGTGCTTTTTGCCATAATATATTCTATTTATAGTCTAATAAAACAAATAACTTTATAAAAGTATTATGTTTTATATAAAAAGTTTTTCTGTTTTATTACATTAATAATACTAATAAAACAAAATTATATATATATATATATATATATATATATATATATATATATATATATATAAACTTCCGTGACTTCATAAAAAGACACCTCAATATATTTCACAATATTTATCATCATTATTATAATTCACAATATTAATCGAACAGGTCGTTCCCAGGAAAGAGTGGGCTTTCCAATAAGGATTTCTCCCTATTGACACGCAATTAGGTGACCAAACCTCTCCTTGGCAGAACTTTCAGACATCGTTGATATTGCAAATAATAATATTAATAACTCTGTCATCTCAATTATTGATTTAATAATATATAAAATATCGACAATAATTGAATCAAATAACGTGAAATACTATGCAACAATTACTGAAGCAATAATTGAACAAAATTGAGTGACTTCTCACGTAAGCATCAATAATCAATACCGTGTGCTACTATGCAACCACGCGTATTCATGTACTTTTATCACCGGATGTTTCAATAGTTAACGGAAAAACTTTCGCCGTTATTTTCATAAAATATTTTTGTCATTTTCTTAATCCGGCAATAATTCCGTTGTGGTGTCCACCAATGATTGTGTCGTCGTACGAATATTCCCTGTTAAAATGAATATTCCCCGAGCAATCGAATATTATATAACAACTTGTGTACTTTGAAAAATTTATAAATATTACCCACAACTATAACATTATCTGAAAATCCATACCATAATATTAAAAAAAATATTTCAAAAAAATGAAATCTTTATTCGTAAAATTTGGGATATTACACATTCCTCTATACCCTTTCAAGCATCTTCTATACAATCAACTAGAATTTTGGGTAAACACAGGGTATTTTACATTCTATTAAGATAAATATCTCACAAGGCTAAACTGCATCTTATTTAAATAATTACACAAATTAGGTCTGCAGTTGGCATCCCAAGCTGCTTAGGATTTTCTTGGCCAATGGCCTTTCAACATTCAAATGTGCAACTGCCCACTAGCAAACTACCTGCAAATGCGTTTCACCCATGTTCTGCAATTCAAACCTAAGACATGTTAGCATGTGTGTGGAGGTTGGCTGAGTCAGTAACCGACCACTAGTTTAGTTAGTTAGCTCACATTTTTGTTGTCTCAGCCCACAAATTTACCCAACATGTGTCACAATGCTTTATCCATCAAGCCCACATGAAAATCCAACTAGGCCAAGCACTTGCCTAGGGTAAGGTGGTGCCCACTATAAACATGCCCACGCATAATAATGTTCCTGCCCAATCATGCCCAACCCATGAAAGGGTCTTTAATCCAATCTAAGCTACCAATATGTATGCTAGCATTGTTGTTAGGGGAGTCCAACAATGTCCTAATGACCCGCACACATAGGCCATGACAGCCTACCCATGGCCTAGGTAGATCACCCCTCCCCTATTGTAGACATTAAGAAAATATTCTAAGTGTCACCAATAAACATCAAATATGTTTGAGGAATTATAATGTATACCCCCTTAATATACTAGTTTTGGTCAGCGCTCATATCTGTCGCACAATGCCTCAAGTTGTCGCACAAATTGAGTGTCAAAGCTATCTTTCCCCACACGAAATGAAGTGTTGGCATGTTGTCTGGCCATCCAACATGTGAACTCGTGTCAACCAACTAAGGGGGTAACAGTGACTTGTACAACTACAACTGGAGATTTAAAGGAAGGTATGTTTTTGTTTTTATTTTTTCCGTAAATTGGAGACAGGTAGTTTAGTAGATGATACATCTGGTAAGTCAATAGATTAACCTCAGGTTATAACATGCCATCTGACTCTAAGATTTCTTTTTTACTGGTATTATATTATGTTATTATGACAAACTTTTAGTGAATGCTAGTTTTTACATCTCTCTGAAGTGTAGGGATGAGTAGTGGCTGCTATTAGTTGCTACCGCTAAACTGGCTTGTAATGTAATTTAATGTATGAAAACGACATAACTCAGATAGCATTTTTGTCATAATGAAGTGAAGGATGTTGGGTAAAATCTAGTTACGCACGACACGCAAGTATACGTGGTCAACAAGTAATAAAGTGATGAGTAGAGTATCGTTCCCACAGAGACTTATTAGCAAAAATCTCAACTTACAATTACCAATCTTCTATTAACCCTAATTTTATTAAACAAATCAAATTCAATGATTAAAAACAACTATTTTAAATTAAAAAGTAATTAAACTATCACAAACCAATCACAAATATCAAAATCTAGAATTTCAAACAATTAATGGAGAATTAGACTTATGATTTCACCCTAAGCTTCACTCTGATTTTAACACTTTTATTCCAATTCAACTCACTATTCCAGTTTATTAATCAAGAACACGAACGTAGTATTAACCACCTCTCGATGTACTAATACCATATTAACGTCAATCCACAATTAAGATAGAAATCCGTTAAACACCTTAAGCAACTAACTCACTATATCTCTATGTGAATTACAATTGAAGAAGGTTGAAGAATAAGTTCTCTATACGATTACATGCGATGTCAAGCATATCTCTACCTTAACACTCATCAAGTTTAAGCTATTAACAAAATCCTGAACACATGCTATATCAACTAGGTCTAGATTTGAATATCCTCTCTCGATTCCATCCAACTCCACAAAGAATTGTTGATCAGGTAATTCATAGATTCAAGCACAAATTAATATAGATAAACTGGAAATAGCTTATTAAATTGGAAATCAAAGTTTACAAAACCATAGATTCACTTAAAAGATCCATCATAAGCCTAAAAAGTGATTTAGTTCATAATAAACGAAATAAACACTGAATAAATCATGGAAATCATCTTTTCAATTACAAATAATAAACTAAGATGAAGAATATTGAAAAACACCCCTCACGTAGCCTAGAATCGCAATTGTCTTGAAAATCGCCTTGAAATACTCCTCCTATGCTCGCTAGAAAAGCTGAGATTTTTCTTCATAATTCTTCCTTGTGTCCCCCTAATCTCAGAGTTTTATCTCCATATATATGCTACCACATGTATTTTGACTATAATTCCATGCATATACAAGTCCCAAGTCATTACCATCTCTTAAACTCCACACTTGTAGCACTAGAAACCAACTAGGAGTCTTTATTTCCGAGTACCCAGCCCCAGCTGGACATTTTCCTTTGCATTACCCAGCCCCGGCTGGGTACCATTCTGATTTTGTTGCACAGACACCCAGCCCCGGCTGGGTACTAATCTGCGAACTACGTTTTCTGCTGGAACCTCCTCTGCTAAAACTGTCATAACTTTTACACCGAGAGGAGTTACGGGGCCCGCGACCTATCAAATCGAAGCTATCGACGAGATCTACAACTTTTATTCTTTGACCTTTCGGAAATAACAAACAGATGACTGTCGAAATCGCATCGGAAGCAGCTGCTACTGTGTAACGACAATCAAAACAACTCAAAACTTTGTCTTTGTTGCTAGAAACCATACTCTCGCATCCGAACTTCTAATTAAAATGATGTAAGATGTTTCGGGATTGCCAATAAAGAATCTCTTCACATAATCCAAGTTCCACGCCACACACAAGAAATGCACGCAAAATAAACATGAAAACCCGAACTTTAACCGGAATTGCTTTTCCTTGCAAATTTTAAATCAATAGTCGCTCATGCCGCTTCCAAGCATATAATCTACAAAATGGAAACAAAATGCATGAAAAGTCACTAAGAAACATGAGATTAAGCAAATAATTCAAGTACTAGATGCCGGATAAGTAGGTATAAAACCAACTTATCAAATACCCCCAAACTTAAACATTTGCTTGTCCTCAAGCAAAAACAAAATAAAGATAAAGATGAAACATAATGCAATGGAATGGAATCGAATGCAACTAATATACATACTTACAAATCCAGCAATATCATAGAATCAAAATTATTTTTCCAGCCTCAGAGAAATCAAGCAAACACTACAACACTTCATATAAAAACTATTCAATAATTCCTTATCAATCCTCCAATCTTAAACCGTTATCACTGGTATAGTGTGTGTGTGATCAACATCCATGCTAATTGATACAAATTCAAATTCAATACATAACCAATCTCTTAGGAAGAAATATCCAGGGCAAACATCAAAAAGTTCAAAAATAGACGAGTTCCAACTAAAACTAAACAATTACCACTTTCAAGGGTTTACATAGGGTACTTATACTTTATATTATTATTTTTTTTTTATTTATTTATTTTTTTTATCACGGGGGCTTTTTGCTCTTTTTCCGTTTTTTTTTTTACTTTTTAACCATGACTGTGCAATGTCTCATTCCATTAGGCTAACAGTGCCACCCCTTAGCGAGCTTTCAACCAACGACTCCCAGACCATAAAAGACCTTAGGGCGCTAGGTGTTAAGACACCCCTACGGGCGTACTTGCTCAAGTAACAAAGGCTCCGAAACAAAACTAGTCACGATATATAATCATTTTTTATTATTATTATTATTTTTTTTTATAAAGCTTATGTACCCCACATTTATCCCCCCAAACTTAGTTCTTGCTTAATTCTTCGTCTTTACTGCCTATCCTTGTCATTTTCTCATTTACACTAGCATTATCCTCTTGAAACTCCTTATGTATCAATTTGAACTAACCAGTCAACATAGGTGTTATTAACGTGCTACCCTTTTTATACCAGTTTCAAACAAGCACAAGATCCAATTCATAACAAGAAATCACATCAAAAGCTCTAATAATCAGCATTATACTTGTCTACTCAATTCCAATCTCATCATTGGCCAAACTAAACTGAACTATCAAACAGCTGGACTCATGCAAGATGAACGTATTATTTTTGTATATGTTTGAAATTTTTTTTTTTTAATTTTTTTTTTTTGAAATATATGCTAAACAAAAAATGATTGCAACGATGAATAAAACTATTTACATTCCTAATCTACTATGCAACTACATGATTACTTGAATGCAACACTTAACAATCCTAAACATAAACCATGAACTAACATGTGCAAACCTAACTAATGAAACAAAATATGCAACATGTAACATGCGACTAAATCCCCCAAACTTGAAAATTACAATGTCCACATTGTATAGATAAAGCAATAAATAAGAGAGGACTTCCCTGTAATCGCCTAAGTCTGGGTTGGTGATGGTTGTTGTTCTTCATCGGAATCGCTGGGTGGGAACCTTGGCATTGGTGCTGGTTGCTGGTAAGGAAATTGGGCAGTAGGATTGAAGCTCTGGAGCGTAGTGTTCAATGAGGCGAAAGATACATTCATGGCCTCAAACATGTGGTCCTGCCTTGCTGCTAGTCTCCGCATTTCTCTTCGTGCTTCCTTGGTGTGTTCATCCAATTGTCGTTGAAGATTGAGGAATTGAGGGCTAGATATTACTTCGGGCTGCTGTGATGTCCCTCCCAACGCCTCATTCCCCTGAAACTCATCGTCATCTGAGGTGTCCTCAGCGTCAGCCTCATCCTCCGAGGCTGAGGGAAATTCAAATCCGACTCCTCTCGGGTGCGACTCACCTCCTGGCCACACAGCATATCTTGCAATCATTTTTGAGTCAAGTGTCTTCAGCGGCATCTGTGTTATCTCATCATCTGACCAACGCACTCCCGCTTGTATACACAATCCACAGATAAGTGATGGGTGTGACAATCCGTCAGAGAATGGTCCTCGAAGGCATCTTCGGATTGAAAAGTTAATTACAGCCCCTATGTCCATGATGAAATCTTGTACCATAGCATATAATAACACTGCCTTATCCTTAGACATGTCTGACGTGTGTGTAGATGGAAGTAATTTAGCGCACAGGAAGGCGTACCATATTTTCCCATACCGACTGAGATCTTTACTGCGAAAGCCGGTGGCACCATGATTTGATTTTTTCCATGAGGTACCTGGCTTTGTCATCTCTTGCATAATAGCCTCATAATCTGGATCATTATCACGTAAGTCTTGGTACTGGCAGTGTCTCGGTACTCGTAACTGATAGTACGTGTTGATGGCGTCGGCACTGAAAGGCACTAACCTACCTCGTACAAAAGCATTGTAGGGGGCTTTATCCTCGGCGTTAGCGTAGAATTCTTTGACCACACTTACAACTGCGGGTTCAGGTTCAGCTGTTAATTTATTCCAACCTTTTTGATATATTTGTTGCATCATTTCGCCATCCTCAGGCTCAGGTGCCAACCCCCGCTCAGGTGTGAGTGCTTTTGTTACCATATAGTTGTAACGGTCGGCGGCGGCGGCACTTATGAATTTTCGCCTATCAAAGGTTCTTGTTGGTTTTGTGGTCCCCGAACTCTCTCCTCGTTGCCTTTTTGATGTCGGTTTAGGTGCCATTGACTTGGAATTGAAGAGTTTTTCCCCCAAACTTTACTTAAGCAATTTGTCGAACACTTGGTGTGCAAGATTTGAAATTCCCACAAACTTGGTTATTTGGCTTGAATTGTGGTGATAGAAGATGAAGAATTAGCAAACCAACTTCTTACTTTCAATATATGTCGAATTTATTTGTAGAGAATTGTACAAATCCTATCCTTGAACTTCCAATTGGTGTGAATTTAGGTTGTTAGATTGTGTGGTGAATGGGTGGTTTGAAGAAGAGGAATTTATGTGAGTGGGTAGTGGGTGACTAGGTGAGATGAGTGGGATTGTGTTTGATTGTTGTGAGGAGTGGGATTGTTGATCGTTGGTGTATGTTGTGAAGGTGTGAGCTGGTATGAAGATGAAGTATGATGGAATTTGGACAGCAACTGCCGTGTACTAATTGCCGTAGCTGATGTGGATGGTAAGAGGTTGAAGTTGCAAAGGAATTGAAAAGCAACTACCGAACTGAACTGCTCCAACTGCCGTGTACTACTTGGACATCCAGCCCCGGCTGGGTTTTTAGTGCTGTAAGGTGCCAGCCCCGGCTGGGTTGTATGCTGCAAAAACAGAAGGGTACCCAGCCCCAGCTGGGTGATTTACTCTATGATGGTCCAGCCCCGGCTGGGTAGTATTCTGTGAAAGCAGAATGGGTGCCAGCCCCGGCTGGGTAATCTGTTAAAGCTCAAAGCTGATGTGCATGGTTTCTGCTGTCATGGTTACCTATATGTGCATCACATGGCTTCTTCTTTGCATACCTAAACACATGAAAGCATACCCATCAATAGAATATAGGATAACACACACACACATAAACAACACTAGCCTTTTTCAGCGGCTTCTATATTATGAGTCATGGTTACCTATCAGTAAAAAAATGGAGCAACGTCACGCATAGGGCTAAGATTAATTAAACATCAAGTATAATTTATATCCTACATAACTATATTCTAGACCAAATTTTTTTTTTTTTTTTAAACTACTATTTCACTAGAATGGATAAAATTACTTAAGAAAAGAAAACTGAAAGAAATAAAAATAAGCGTGAAAATAGAATTGGGTTGCCTCCCAATGAGCGCTTGATTTTAAGTCGTTCAGCCTGACTACTCCCTGTTTATGGTGCGTCTGCAAGTGTGATAGCTATGACGTCCGTGTTAGACTCGCCACCCCAATAGTGCTTTAATCTGTGACCGTTGACCTTGAAAGTTTCTAAAGGATTTCGACTGTAGATTTCAACGGCGCCATGTGAGAACACCCTTTTTATTGTAAATGGTCCTGACCATCTTGACTTAAGCTTGCCTGGGAACAATCTCAACCGTGAGTTGAACAAAAGGACTGATTACCCTGGCTCGAATGTTCTTTGCATAATTTTCTGGTCGTGCCATCTTTTCACCTTTTCCTTGTATAACTTAGAGTTCTCGTAGGCTTGAAGACGGAATTCGTCAAGTTCATTTAGCTGAAGTAGTCTCTTTTCACCTACGGCTGTTTGATCGAAATTGAGTTTCTGAATCGCCCAATAAGCTTTATGTTGTAATTCGACCGGTAAGTGACAAGCCTTTCCATACAGTAGTTGATATGGTGACATCCCGATCGGTGTTTTATACGCAGTTCGGTATGCCCATAATGCATCGTCCCAACCTGAGCGACCAATCCTTCCGATTCGGATTCACCACTTTTTCCAAGATTCTCTTGACTTCCCTATTCGAGACCTCAGCTTGTCCGCTAGTTTGGGGATGATAAGCTGTAGCTACCTTATGGTTGACCCCATACTTTGCCAAGAGAGCTGTGAACGACTTGTTGCAAAAGTGACTACCTTCGTCACTGATAATTGCCCTAGGCGTGCCAAACCTTGTGAAAATGTTCTTTTGTAGAAATTTGAGGACCACCTTGGCATTGTTTGTCGGTAAAGCTACAGCTTCAACCCATTTTGATACGTAGTCCACTGCAAGTAGAATGTACTGATTGTTCAGAGACGATGGGAATGGCCCCATGAAATCAATACCCCATACATCAAAAAGTTCAACTTCAAGAATCGTTTGTAGAGGCATCTCATTCCGTTTTGAAATATTTCCCACTCTTTGACATCTATCACATGTTTTAACAAAATGGTGGGCGTCCTTAAATAGTGTAGGCCAATAAAACCCAGATTGCAACACCTTTGCAGCTGTCCTCTCACTTCCATAATGTCCGCCATATGCAGATGAGTGACACTCATGCAGGATGTTCTTCACTTCACTGTAAGGCACACACCTTCTAATCATTTTGTCTGCGCACTGTTTGAACAAGTAAGGATCATCTCACATGTACCATTTCACGTCATGAAGAAACTTCTTTTTCTGTTGTCTCGTGAGATCAGGTGGAAGTACGTTGCTCACAAGATAATTCGCATAATCTGCATACCAAGGAAATTCTGCATTTAGTTCAAACAGTTGTTCATCCGGGAATGATTCATTGATTTCACATTTGTCCTCTTTCAATTTCCCTTGATTTTCCAGCCTGGATAAGTGATCGGCTACCTGATTCTCCGTCCCTTTTCTATCTTTTATTTCCAGATCAAATTCTTGAAGTAGGAGAATCCATCGGATAAGGCGTGGCTTAGCATCTTTTTTCGCTATCAAATACCGAATAGCCGCATGATCCGTGTAGACTATAACCTTTGTTCCGATCAAATAGGCCCGAAATTTATCAAATGCATACACTACTGCAAGTAATTCTTTTTCTGTAGTTGTGTAGTTCAATTGATTCTCTGTGAGTGTTTTACTTGCATAGTAAATAGCATGAAATATCTTGTCTCGGCGTTGACCCAAAACAGCCCCAACTGCATAATCACTTGCATCACACATTAGTTCAAACGGCATATTCCAATCCGGAGCGACGATCACGGGAGCTGTAGTCAGCTTTTTCTTCAACAACTCGAAGACCAACTTACACTCCTTGTCAAAGTTGAATACCGAATCCTTCTCTAGAAGACTGCACAAAGGTTTTGCCATTTTAGAAAAATCTTTTATGAATCTCCTATAAAACCCAGCGTGTCCTAGAAAACTTCTAATTCCTTTGACTGAACTTGGTGGAGGCAACTTCTCAATTGTTTCCAGCTTTGCTTTATCGACCTCCAATCCTTGTGCCGAAACTTTGTGTCCCAAGATTATACCTTCTTCCACCATAAAGTGGCATTTTTCCCAATTAAGGACCAAATTTGTAACCGTGCATCTTTGTAAAACCATTACCAAATTTTCCAAACACGCATCAAAATTATCTCCATAGACAGAGAAATCGTCCATGAAGACTTCCACATTCTTTTCCACCATGTCTGAGAAGATGGCCATCATGCACCGCTGAAAAGTAGCAGGTGCATTACACAAGCCGAATGACATCCTCCTGAATGCGAACGTACCATATGGGCACGTAAATGTAGTCTTCTCTTGATCCTCAGGAGAGATGACGATTTGATTGTAGCCCGAGTATCCATCCAATAGGCAATAGTACGCATGTCCCGCCAGTCTGTCTAACATTTGATCGATAAAAGGTAGAGGGAAGTGATCTTTTCGGGTTGCCTTGTTCAATTTTCTGTAATCCATACAAACCCTCCACCCGGTCACTGTTCTTGTTGGAATCAGCTCATTGTTTTCATTCTGAACCACAGTCATTCCTCCCTTTTTCGGTACACATTGCACTGGACTAACCCACTTGCTATCTGAAATTGGGTAGATGATACCTGCGTCTAACCACTTCAGAATTTCCTTCTTGACTACTTCTTTCATGATCGGATTGAGACGTCTCTGTTGTTCCACGACCGGTTTAGTATCATCCTCCATCAAAATTTTGTGCATGCAAAAGGTTGGACTGATTCCTTTGATGTCCGCTATTGTCCATCCTATTGCCGATTTATGTTCCCGAAGCACTCGCAGCAGCTTTTCTTCCTGCAATTCGTTTAGTGCAGTAGAAATAATAACAGGTAAAGAATTTAACTGACCTAAATACGCATACCTGAGATGTTTAGGGAGTGGTTTCAACTCAAGAATTGGTGGTTCCTCCAATGATGGTTTCAGTTTTTCTGCGGCTACTTCCTCCACGTGCAATGGTTCAAACGGTGTTCTAAATCTGGAAACTCGTGGCAATGAGTCTAGTATTTGCAAGTACTCCACCAATTCTGGATCATCGACCTCTTCATCCCCCAATAACATTATTTTTAACGGATCGTGAACCAAACTCTTGCTCATATCCTCACCGATGATTTGCTCAATTAAATCCATTCGAAAACATTCTTCCTCATCCGTGGGAAATTTCATGGCCTTAAACACATTGAATTTTACTTCTTGATCTTGGACCCTCATAGTGAGTTTTCCCTTTTGTACGTCTATGAGTGTCCTGCCCGTAGCCAAAAATGGTCTCCCTAGGATAATTGGGATGTTCTTGTCCTCCTCAAAATCCAGAATGATGAAGTCCGCGGGGAATATAAATTTATCCACTTTCACTAGAATGTCCTCTACTATACCTCTCGGATATGTGACTGACCTATCTGCCAATTGCAAAGAAATGTTTGTAGGCTTGGGTGCAGGCAAACCCAATTCTAAGTATACTGACAATGGCATAAGGTTTACACTCGCCCCCAAATCACATAAACACTTGTTGAAATGCATATTCCCAATCGTGCATGGGATAGTAAAGCTCCCCGGATCCTTGAGTTTTGGTGGTAATTTCTGTTGTAATACCGCACTACACTCCTCAGTTAGTGCAACTGTCTCGAAATCTTCCCATTTCTTTTTCCTTGACAGAATCCCTTTCATAAATTTCGCGTAGCTCGGCATTTGCTCTAGGGCCTCTGCAAATGGTATATTGATTTGAAGTTTCTTGAAAATTTCCAAAAATTTTGAAAATTGCTTGTCCAATTTCTGTTTTTGGACTCTTTGTTGAAATGGTGGTGGTGGATAAACAATTGGCTTATTGTTCATACTTGTTCCCTCACTTTGTTTATCCTCACCCTTGCTTACTTTAATTTTTCTGCTATCATCAACTTTTTCATTCGGAGTCACTGAATTTTCTGCGTTACTGCCCTCAAGTTGTTTCCCACTCCGCAATGTAACTGCTTGACACTGTTCATGATTACCCTTCGGATTTCTCTCGGTGTCACTTGGTAATGTCCCTTGTGGTCTATTATTCATTGCCAATGCCATTTGTCCTATCTGAATCTCCAAATTCTTGATTGCCGTTGCTTGATTTTTCATGGCCGCTTCATTGTTAGTAATGTATTTTGACACCAACTCCTCTAGATCTGATTTCCTTTCTTGGTATTGGGTTGGTTGTTGCTGGTTCTGAAACCCTGGTGGATATGATTGTCGTGAAGCTTGATTTTGCTGGTTGTTGCTCCATGAAAAATTCGGATGATTTCTATTTCCTTGATTGTATGTATTCTGATATGTATTTTGCGGAATTCTATTGTAATTTCTAATGAACTGCACAGCTGCTGGATTAATTGCACATTGCTCCGTCGGGTGCTCTCCAGCGCACAACTCACATATTATTGCCATTTGCTGTACTTGCTGTGTTTGTTGTGCTTGTGTTGCTTTCACCGACTCCAACATCTTTGTAAGTGCAGATATCTGTGCTTGCATCGCTGTCATGCTATCTACTTCTAATACCCCAGCTGCCTTTGCCTGTGTCATTCTTGCTGTGGGCCACTGGTAGTTATTAGCCGCCATGGTTTCAATCAACTCATACGCTTCCTCGTAACTCTTAGCCATGAATGCTCCGCCCGATGCTGCATCAATACTCGTCCTCAGATTCCCATGTAGTCCATTGTAAAAGGTGTTCATTTGTAGCCACTGGGGTAATCCATGATGCGGGCATTTTCTGAGCAGTTCTTTGTATCTCTCCCAAGCCTCATATAATGATTCCCCATGTTGCTGTTCAAACATCGTAATCTCGTTCCTCATCTTCGCAGTTTTCGCCGGCGAAAAGAATTTTGCGAGGAATTTTTGAGCTAAATCCTCCCATGTCGTTATCGAACCGGATGGTAGTGAATGCAACCAACTCTTCGCCTTGTCCCGTAAAGAGAATGGGAACAATCGAAGTCTCACCGCGTCATCCGAAACCCCATTGAACCGAAAGGTGTCGCACATTTCCAGAAAGCTGACCAGATGCTCGTTCGGATCGTCATTTGCAAAACCCCCAAACTGAACTGAATTCTGAATCATTTGTATCATCCCAGGCTTAATTTCGAACGTATTTGCTGCTATTGCTGGCCTAGTGATGCTTGACTGCAGTTCAGTCACCTTGGGTGTTGCGAAATCCCTTAATGCTTTTCGATCTTCGGCTGCCATTACTGTTACCTCTTCCTTTTCAGATGTTTCGAATTCTTGTCTCGTTTCCTTGATCCACTTGCTCAACCTCTGAAACCTTTTCTCAATGTCGTCGTCAAAAGGTAGCAAATCTGGATTTTTAGACCGAGTTTGCATAAACTGCTTTCACACCTGAAACAGAAGAAACAAAATAATAAAAAATAAAAAAAATGTCTAAGTAAAACTGGATTAATTAAACTGATATTGTAAAACTATTAAGATTTATACTAAATAGTCCCCGGCAACGGCGCCAAAAACTTGTTGGGTAAAATCTAGTTACGCACGACACGCAAGTATACGTGGTCAACAAGTAATAAAGTGATGAGTAGAGTATCGTTCCCACAGAGACTTATTAGCAAAAATCTCAACTTACAATTACCAATCTTCTATTAACCCTAATTTTATTAAACAAATCAAATTCAATGATTAAAAACAACTATTTTAAATTAAAAAGTAATTAAACTATCACAAACCAATCACAAATATCAAAATCTAGAATTTCAAACAATTAATGGAGAATTAGACTTATGATTTCACCCTAAGCTTCACTCTGATTTTAACACTTTTATTCCAATTCAACTCACTATTCCAGTTTATTAATCAAGAACACGAACGTAGTATTAACCACCTCTCGATGTACTAATACCATATTAACGTCAATCCACAATTAAGATAGAAATCCGTTAAACACCTTAAGCAACTAACTCACTATATCTCTATGTGAATTACAATTGAAGAAGGTTGAAGAATAAGTTCTCTATACGATTACATGCGATGTCAAGCATATCTCTACCTTAACACTCATCAAGTTTAAGCTATTAACAAAATCCTGAACACATGCTATATCAACTAGGTCTAGATTTGAATATCCTCTCTCGATTCCATCCAACTCCACAAAGAATTGTTGATCAGGCAATTCATAGATTCAAGCACAAATTGATATAGATAAACTGGAAATAGCTTATTAAATTGGAAATCAAAGTTTACAAAACCATAGATTCACTTAAAAGATCTATCATAAGCCTAAAAAGTGATTTAGTTCATAATAAACGAAATAAACACTGAATAAATCATGGAAATCATCTTTTCAATTACAAATAATAAACTAAGATGAAGAATATTGAAAAACACCCCTCACGTAGCCTAGAATCGCAATTGTCTTGAAAATCGCCTTGAAATACTCCTCCTATGCTTGCTAGAAAAGCTGAGATTTTTCTTCGTAATTCTTCCTTGTGTCCCCCTAATCTCAGAGTTTTATCTCCATATATATGCTACCACATGTATTTTGACTATAATTCCATGCATATACAAGTCCCAAGTCATTACCATCTCTAAAACTCCACACTTGTAGCACTAGAAACCAACTAGGAGTCTTTATTTCCGAGTACCCAGCCCCAGCTGGACATTTTCCTTTGCATTACCCAGCCCCGGCTGGGTACCATTCTGATTTTGTTTCCCAGACACCCAGCCCCGGCTGGGTGGTAAAGCCTAAAAAGACCCAGCCCCGGCTGGGTACTAATCTGCGAACTACGTTTTCTGCTGGAACCTCCTCTGCTAAAACTGTCATAACTTTTACACCGAGAGGAGTTACGGGGCCCGCGACCTATCAAATCGAAGCTATCGACGAGATCTACAACTTTTATTCTTTGACCTTTCGGAAATAACAAACAGATGACTGTCGAAATCGCATCGGAAGCAGCTGCTACTGTGTAACGACAATCAAAACAACTCAAAACTTTGTCTTTGTTGCTAGAAACCATACTCTCGCATCCGAACTTCTAATTAAAATGATGTAAGATGTTTCGGGATTGCCAATAAAGAATCTCTTCACATAATCCAAGTTCCACGCCACACACAAGAAATGCACGCAAAATAAACATGAAAACCCGAACTTTAACCGGAATTGCTTTTCCTTGCAAATTTTATACCAATAGTCGCTCATGCCGCTTCCAAGCATATAATCTACAAAATGGAAATAAAATGCATGAAAAGTCACTAAGAAACATGAGATTAAGCAAATAATTCAAGTACTAGATGCCGGATAAGTAGGTATAAAACCAACTTATCAAAGGACCAGTGAACCAGCTTGTGTAGAGAACTCAGGGCATAACTCTGAAACTTTTGAAATTTGTTTAAACTTTGAATTTCACTCATCTTTAAATTAGCAAAAGAATTTGTTAACTAATTGTGGATTAACTGAAAAGAAGGGTTCTATGGGATATTTTCCACCTTTTATTACCTCTCAGGCCTCAAGTATCCTCCCTATTGCTGCCCATTGCTGCACTGTATAACTTGACAAGATACATATTAAATCTAAAAGGATTTTTTACAAATGTGTAACGGGTTATCAATGAGAATGTTGCAGTTTTAGATTCAAAAGGTAATGCAATTGAATACAAACTTCTTCTTATTGCTAGTGCCTCTATAGGTATCAGAAACTTCTATACTACTGCATATTTGGGAAGATCTCCAAGTGTTACCCCAAATATTGGCTTACATTTACAGCATATGTTCCACATCTGTTTCACCAAGCGGGCAGGTTAACGATATAATTTTTATATCTTGAGTCTTTGCATGGAAGATAAATCATTTGTTCGTCTACATTGTACTAAGCAGTTTGTTCAATTTGTCACATTTTGCAAGTGCAGCTGCTACTTCAGTGAAGCAAAAGTCATACAAAACTGAATGGAATGAAAATGATACAATAGAAGTAGGGCCAAGAAATTTGAAGCTCATTATTCTGGAATTGAAGGTAAACTTACTCAGGTGTAGAATTATATATCAACTCCACTTAGCTTTTACACATGTTTATCCTCATTTGTTTTACCCTTTTGATGACATTTTGTAAGTACTATTGTCTACATTTTTGGCATCAATAAACATACATAGTACTTACAGAAAGTTTTACCCTTTTAATGACATTTTGTAAGTACCATTGTCTACATTTTTGGCATCAATAAACATACATAGTACTTACAGAAAGTGTTACCTTAGGATAATTTAAAAGTTCTGTGTGTTTTATGAAGAAAATTGTTTCATTACAGCTAAATGTAAATTCATTCTTGAAATGAAATATACTTGTATTCAATTTTATTTATGTTTCTTCGTAGAACTATATGAACTATATATGTTCCTTCCGAATTTGCTATGTGGTCTGTTGGGTTTTTCTTTCTTGCCTTGTTGATCTGTTCTAAGTTGTTTATTGGCTATGAGTTGTTTGTGGAAATGGGTTCCCATTTGTTTACTTGGGCTCCTTTTGCTTTCCTGCTGCTGCTCATGTTGGTATTGCTTTGTGTGTTACTGCATATGATGCTTGTTGATCTGTTCTAAGTTGTTTATTGCTTGTTATTGCTTGGTTTGTTGCTGCATATCATGAAACTCTTTCAAGTCTCAACTTCCTCAAATTTGGCAGAGTGCCAGTAGTAGTAAATGTTTGAAAGACACCAGCATATCTATTATAATAGAATCCGATATTACCTGTTAAGAACAATAACCAAAACTTTTGATTTTAAAAATACTCTCATTTTTCGAATGCTTGAGAAACTTGACCTTACTTCATTTGAGGATGGAGTGATATATCCTTAGTTATTAATGTCTCTTACTGCTCTATGTTTGTTTTCATAGACTTATCAATATGGTTATGCTTTCTCAATTGATAAATCAATTTGGTCTTTTTCTATAAATTATGTTGTTGTTGTTGTTTCTTTTTAATATTGAATTTGGTCTTCCCATTTCGGAAAAATTGCAGACAGGAAATTGGAATGTATATAGGTTGGAATTATCTATTTATTTGCAATTATTTTTACTTTGCTTGAGTTAGTTGTTTGAATTATCCTTTTCTTAATGGTAGATCTGCAAACTCACCTTTAAATTTACTCAGTAGATTTCCTATTCATCTTGAAATCGGTACCTTGCACGATAATTTTGTGTGAGCATCTCTCAATATACTTGGACTAGCTTTTCTATTCATGTCTTATGTGCCCATCTCAGTGTTAACTTGATTAGGAATATTTAATCAAGTTGTATTCACCCGTGAGGGTGTACATTGATACCACGTAGCAACTTTATTGTCTTTGTGTATTAATTTTGACATTAAGTGCCTCTGGTGACCAATTTACTTCATTTTCCTGACTTGTTATTATTTTTAAATATGTGCAGGAAGACTGCTTCCACGATCTTCCTTACAATACTGGGTATCAAATTTTCGTGCTACATTTACGGAAGACAAAAGACAAAATTATGAAGTGTACTTTCTCTATATATGTAGATATATACTTTGATTGAAGAACCGTGGTAGCTTTAAATGATTAATTGTAAAGATAATGAATGATTATGTAGTGGATGATTTTATTAAGTTAATAATATTTTAGTTTTTTTTATTTTTGCCATTATTTGCTATGGGGACATTGAGCTAGCCAGGTACACAAAAAGAATGTCAAATTTTGATTTGGCAACAATATAATTCGTTACCAAAGTATTGAACAAGTTTTAATATAACAACAATTTTATATACATTTAGCAACAAATTTTCATTGCTAATGGCATTAAAAATATAATATTTGGCAAAGAAAAATTAACCTAATAACAACGGAGAAGATATTGTTGCTAATACTAAAATAAAAGGCATCATTTTTTATTGTTGCAAATCATATCAACTTTCGTTGCACGTATAAAGAAACGGCAACATATAATGTCGTTGCTAATCAACGACTTTCGTTGCTATTGAAAAATAACCAGTAACAAATATTTTCGTTGCTGATTCAGCATAATATCGTTGCCAAATAATATAATCAGCAACGAAAATCGTTGCTAAAAAGTTTATATTTCGCAACGAAAGCAAGCTTAGGCAACAATTTTCATAATTTACTGCAACGAAAAATGTCATTGCAAAATGGTGTCAATTGCAACAAAAATGCATGGTCGTTGTAGAAAAAAAGAGTTCATTTCGTTGCCAATTAGAAGGCTTTTGCAACGAAATGGGCTTTTTAGCAACGAAATTTTAATTATTCTGCAACAATACATTTTGTTACGAAAGGATCGATGTCTCTGTACGAAAGCAAAATTTCGTTGCAAAATGTATTACTTTTGGCAACGAAAAAAATGCGTTCATTTTGGAACAATTAGCAACTCTCATTACGCAACGAAAGATGCAACGACAGTAAAGTCGTTGCCAAAACCCTTTTGCAACGAAATTTGCCACCTTTAGCAACAAAAATCGGTTGTTGCTGAAGCCCCATTTTTTTGTAGTGTGATGTGGTAAAAGTCATCATTGGCCCGTAGTGCATTGATGGACAATTGTTGGCATGATCATGACCATTGGTGATAACACGATTATCCTTGGCCCGTAGTGCATGGATAATTCAGTGATGTGGATTATTTATTAAGCTGAGTCTCAGCGATAAAATTAATGATAAACTTTTAAATCATAGAAGATAGTAGATATCATGCTCTACTTGACTCTTCTAATGGATTATTTGTTCCGCTGTATTTAAACTTGTTGTTTATTATATTCTATTAGTTTAACACTGTTGAAGGCTAACAATAACTTATTCTGCATTATCTTAGTCATAATATTTCTTATTGGGCTAGTTGAGCTCACCCTTTTGCTTTTATTGTTCTCTTCAGGAAATGAGAACGTAGCCGGGACTAGTCGGAGAATTGAGTGATGGTCCGAAATTGTGGCTATAGTAGTCCTCACTATTCTATGCAATAGTGTGATAATAAATGTAATGAGGACTCCATTTGAGTTTTTATATTGTCTAGTAGACAATATTTGTGTTAAAACTCTCAGCTACATTTGTATGAATTAAGTTTGTATTTGATTTCTGTACCATGTATTTGGCGACCCAAGATGGGTAATGTATACCTATTTTGGGGGCGTCACATAGAATCCTTCAGCGTATGGACTCTATCCCAGAACTCCATCATAGTAGGAGGCCAGCCCAAGCAACTCCGCATAGCCTAAATCATGTACATTAATTAAAATTACCTTACTTTACTATAGTTGTAGTTTAATATTAAACTAAACTAAATATAAATACATACCGACTTAACCTCCTAAAATGACTTTAAGCCAGAAGTATGTAAAACCCATAGCTGGCCTAGATTCTTCTTTATCTGCTCGGACTTGGTCTTGAAGGCAGCATCATCGTACGTATACATGACAGCCCGTGTTGCATCTAATACTACCGGCGGCTGATGCTGTTGTATAGTAGTCCCGAGTGATTCTTCTACTGCTCGAACTGTCTTCTGTCGCATCTTGTATAGCCAGCCAGCATAGTTCTTCGAGATATGTTCAATAATAATAGCGTCATTATCCGCCTCAGTGATGCCGGCCTCGTATCTATAATACCTCTATCAAATGGACATAACGTACTTATAATTAATTATTTGAACAATATGTAAATAACTTGAACCTTGATTTAATATATGTAATTCGACTTGCGTGAAATTCACGCGACACTGTCACCATAAAGCCAACATCGTAACGCAAGTAGTGGCTAAATTGCATGCAGCCAGTCGGGAAATGCGCCAGGCATATGACATGTACGGTCGTCTTAGCGACAAGATCCATAATACTAGAAAACAAAATTTTTATAGAATATTTTAATTTATTAATCACATAATAATATCATTCTAATTGAACATAAGTGATAGATTATAGTTGAAACCTATACTGATGAGCCGACATCAATGAGTACTATGTTAGGAACTGCCAGTGGACGACCTAATCGACCGAGGTTAGTCCCTCGCTGACGCCGACGCCTAGCATCTGTATGTTTAATATAGTTATGACATTGATATATTATAGTAAATGAATGTTTAATATAGTTATGAAAAAAGTTTTACTGAGCCAAAAAAAAATTAACTCACTAGCTGATGAAGAAGACCCGCCCTAGGAGCCGTCACCCGATCCATCGTGGACGCCACCACGACCACCTCCACCGCTATGTCTAGGCATAGTTGTGCTACTGAAATAACAGACATAAATTATATTAATTAAATTTCATTGCAATTATTCTATTGATTTTTTTTAGTTATATAATATTTACAAAACACCAATTAGTGAAGAAGTAGTACGTCGTTAAACCCGTCATAATCAAAATCATTTTCATCCTCTGATTCTATCTCTTCCTCTTCTATATCAATTTATTCCTCGATATCATCTTCTACCATCACGTACGGACTGACAACCACATCTTCCTCCACTTCGTCAACATCGGGTACGTCAACGGAAACATCTACAAACACATCGCCATCATATAGCAATACGTGGCTTGGATTGCTAACTTGTTCTTGCAACGGGTCATCCGTTCTAGAAAGATTAGTACCATCAAATGACCGAGTCTTCGTTGTCACAACTGTGTACCAGGGGGTTCTATAATTTACGACATTAGGGGCGTAGTACACTTGAGTTGCTTGGCTGACTAATACAAATACGTCATCAAACTGTAACTTGGATTTTATATCTACTGTGACGATTCTATTACGATCAACTTTAACACCCCTTGCAGTATCAACCCAGCGACACTTAAATGTAACGACCTTTTTGGCCACTGGATAATTGAGCACAACAACTTCCTCTAATCTTCCATAGTAACTGGACTCAAAATCTCCGTAACTTCCCAACACGACAACACTAGAGTTGACTGATGTCAATTCATTCACGTCATCAACCTTGAATCTATACACATTCACGATGCAGCTTGGAAATGAATTAATAAGTTTGTACGGGCCTAAAATAACATATCTAAAATGCTCATAAGCGTTCTCTTCTTCGACCCCTTAAAAATTTTCATTAGTTAATGCTTCCATCTGTGACGTAATCAACCCTAGGTTAGAAGCATGCACATCCATTCCAGAAGGCTGGTGAATTGCTTGCCTTATATAAGGCAGCAAGCTGAAAAGGGTAAGCACCCAATAACTATTTAGCTTCCATCCATTCCTTGTCACATCACATAGCTTCGGATTCGCTGCTTCAACTTGTGAATAAATTGTCTCCTGCAACAATGTCTATATCTTAAAGATGGAGAATCAGGGAAAGAGAAGTGGGGAGAGAGAGAGAGAAATTGACAAGCAGGAAGCAAGTAGAAACTTTGCTACACCTCCTATTTCTTTCTTTCTTCCCTTGCTTTTCTGACAGACAACCTCCTTGAAATGATGATAATAGAAAGCTTTTAAGATAAGACACTAGTGATATCATAGTGTTCATTTGTAGGTATGCACATTCTTGTCCATAACAAGATAGTACCTTAATAATATAGACAAGCAATTAAAAGTATATCAACACTTATAAATTGAAGTATTCTATTTAAAATTTGCACAACAAAATACAAGTATTTCACAGCAGCTTGAGACTTTCATTCAGTAGAAACTGAAGAAAAAATGAACTTCCCAGTCTCAAAGGCAACATCAAGCACAACTTCACCAGTAATTTTTACATGAACACTGAGCATTCAAAAAGCAATGAAAACCTGAAGAATACCTCACATGTATCTCTCTCTTGGTAACCACTGAAACATACTTGAAGAATGTGTGGCAATCCCCACAAAGAAGAAAGTTTTTCATTACACGAATAGGTTTACCTGGCCGGGTCTTTAGAAGACCATAGGTAACAGCCAGTTTTGCACTGTGGTAGAATAAAAAATCCTTCTTCTGATGCTCCTCTACTTCATGAAGCACAAAACTCGTATCTGGTACATATCCAGCTTTTAAGCATTCCAAAATTAATATTTCTAGTCCTCTATTGATGTCTTTGGATTGGGAATGTGATTTATCCCTTGCATAAAACAAATGAGTCTGGTTTTGATGAAAAATCCAACTTCGGCCTGGGTGTTTCAGAAACCCCTTCTCTCTCATCTTTCCCCTAATAATTTCAGAGCAATTCCATCTCCCGGATGCAGAAAAGAGATTTGATACAAGTATGTATGTAGATGGATCTTGTGGCTCCATAGAAAGTATTTGCTTCGCAGCCCGTTTTCCAATGGCGTTATAATACTTTATTTTATTTTATTTTATTTTGTATTGTATTAGATTATATTATATAATTTTATAATTTAATTTAATTAATTTTATTTCATTTTATCACTATAACCTATTTTATTTTATTTTATTTTTTATTATATTATATTATATAATTTTTTATTAAATTTATTTTGTATTATATTATATTATATATTTTTTTATTAAATTTATTTTATTTATTAAATTAATTATTTTAATTTATTAAATTAAATTTATTTTATTTTATTTTATTATATATAATAATATGTTTAGTTTATTAAATTAAATTAAATTAATTTTATTATATTGAATTTAATTTATTATATTATAATATTATATTTATTTTATTATTTTATAATATATTATTTGATATTATATTATGTTATGTAAAGTTAGTTTATGTTACTATATTATTTGATTTTATTTAGAAGTGACAAAACTAAGTAAATATGTGACGCCCTCAAAACAGGTATACATCACTCATCTTGGGTCGCTAGTAAATACACTACTGATAACTCCATTTATAAACTGTTGTACAGAATACGATCACAGTTAAACTGTGAGTTTTAATACAAATATATGTAACTCTCATGGTGTCCTCGACCACAACACCTTACAATGGTACTTTACATAAAAGTACAGTCAATAACTGTTTTAGAAATTACAATATTTGAAAATTACTCAAGAAAACCTTCGTACATCGAAGGCCATGCATCTAAGCTTATAATAGATATCATATGACCACAGAATTATCCTTGATTGACCCAATAGTCCCCAAAGAAAACGAGAAGATTGCTATCATGTTATTTTCCAATGGTGAGTCTTTTCTTGACATATAATTTTCTCCATTGTCTCTAATTGAGAATTATATTTCAACTAAACTCCAAAATTATATAGGTAGTGCTCGTAAATATACTCAGCAAGTGGATGTGCACAACCCTGTCTTATGATAACATGAAGTCGTATATCATTTGACATCTTCTATGATAGTGGCAAAACACCCTTCCAAAGTTGAGTTCGCCTCACCCTATTTGATTCACCAAATATAACTATTAAATGACGTATAAAATACAGCACACTTATCTAAAGTTCTCAATAAAATTATTTCCATACTGTTTAGGGAGAACCTCAACAGCTATAGACCATCGTTCTATTCCCCTATTACCCTGCTCGACCCAGCTACCCTTTTATTACCTAAAAGGAATTGTGAAGCAAAAAAGGTGAGCACAAGTAGCCCAATAAAGAATATCATGACTAAAGATAATTAAATTATCAATAGCTTTCGTCAGTAATAAATCAGAGATTTAGAACATATGGTAGATGATAAAACTTTTCAACCATAGTGGCAGCGGAACAAACAATCCATTAGAAGAGTCAAATAGACCATAAAGTCTATTATCTTCTCCATCTTAAAAGTCCACCAACAATGTTTTATCCCTGTAACATCAATCAACAGTTCCTGTCCACAATCATGTGAATAACTCATAATCATAATTGTGATTCTAAATTCCTCTTCGCACCCAGGACGAAGATAATTTTCATCACTTGTCTTTACCTGAAACATCAAATATCATGGTTATACCAAATCACAGTTCCTGTTCATAATCATACTAATAAATTCAGCTTTGCACTACGAACCAAAGATATTCATTAACAGTTCATCTTTGCACTACAGGCCAAAGACATACAACTGTATTTTAGAAGAGTCAAGTAGAGCATGATATCTACTATCTTCTACGAATTAAAAGTTTATTATCAATATTTTATCGCTGAGACTCAGCTCAATACATCACCGAATTATCCATGCACTACGGCCAATGATATTCGTTAGTATCACATCCATGAATTATCCATGCACTATGGGCCAATGATATTTATTAGTATCACGACCGACGAATTATTCCATCCACTACGAGCCAAGGATATTCGTGTTTTCATCCAATGGTCATAATCATGCCAAACAACAATTCATCTTTGCACCCTTGGCCGAAGAGAACACATGGTCATGATCATACCAACATATGTCCATCAATGCACTACGGGGCAATGAGGACTTTTACCACATCATTTGTAACATTACAGTCATGATTATACCGAATAATCCCTAGTCATAATCATACCAATCAACAGTCCATATATGCAAGTAATCCACAGATGACTTTCATTACAATATAAGCCTAAGGATGATGACAATGATATAAGCATTAATCAAACGAAATCAAGGATAAATATTAAAGGCTTTTAATTTATCCAGAGTTTAAAAATATCCAAATTGTCAACATGATACTACTTAGTGGAGTAAAATTCAAGAATAATATTCACGTATCAAAAATAATTTGGACAGAAAAGAAATATATTTTTTGGGTGAATAGTATTCCGTGAATAGTACCCTATGAATAGCACCTCGTGAATAGTACCCCGGCATAAAAAGTGCCCCAAATACCCGTGTGAATAATATTCTAGTAAATAATAACCGGGTGAATAGTAACACGTGAATAGTACTCTAGTACAAAAAGTGTCCCGAATACCCGAGTGAATAATATTCGAGTGAATAGTAACTGGGTGAATAGTAACCCGTAAATAGTAACTCATGAATAGTACTCTGTGAATAGTACTCATTAAAGAAAAATATAAAAGAAAACGATATTCCATGATGAGTACAAAAGAAATGATATCTCATACGAGTATAATAGAATATACGAAACTGCAAATGGATTTTCACCCACCATTGGGTAATCCACGTAGACAGATCATTTCCATAATTTAATAAAGAATGAATATAAAGGGTCATTCACCATGCATGCGGTAGTCCGCGTAGACAGGTTATTCCAACATAATAATAAAGAATGGAATAACAGAAGAATTTCACCATGCATGCGGTAGTCCGCGTAAACAGATTATTCCAACAGAATAATAAAGAATGGAATAACAGAAGAATTTTACCATGCATGCGGTAGTTCGCGTAGACAGGTTATTCCAACAGGATAATAAAGAATGGAATAACATAAGAATTTTACCATGCATACGGTAGTCCGCGTAGACAAGTTATTCCAACAAAATAATAAATAATGGAATAACAGATGAATTTCATCTTGCATGCGGTAGTCTGCATAGACAGGTTATTCCAACAGAATAATAAAGAATGCAATAACAACCCTTACGAGTATTGAAAGAAAATAACTCTCTTCATGAATACGAAAGAAATAATACCTCTTACCTCAGAATAAGACTGGATACTGGAATAGTGAAGTAGCAGAATACTCTTCTTCTTCCTCTCTATAGCTTCTCTCTTTATAATTTCTCTTGTGAGTCTTAGTGAATTGGTGAGAATGAAAGAAGAATGAGCTTCTATTTATAGGAAAATATAGTTTCGATAATTGCACGTTTTGGAGCTCAAAATGTTACAGTATAATACTTTCATCTTTTCTTTCATTTTTAATTTAGTCCTGCAAGTATTATCAAACTTGCACCACCTCCCCTAATAGTACATCATGTGAATCAATAGTACATACATGTGAACAAATAGTTTTATAAATATGAAAAAAAATAGTTACAGTATAGTACCTTCATCTATACCTCCATTTTTAATTTAGTCACGCAAGTGTTATCAATCTTGCACCACCTCCCCTAATAGTACATGCATGTGAATCAATAGTACACACATGTGAACAAATAGTTATAAACATATGAATTAATAGCAATTAATTGCTCATTTATCCGATTAATTACCTGATTGCTCCATATAACCTCCAGACATCAATTATTATCGAAATAAATGTCGATTTTCACTAACACTAACAATACCAACACAATGGAAATATGTTTATCAACAATTTCATTTTTGAAATTTTGAAGTTTGACTTTTTCCGAAAAAAGTTAACTATTGACTTTTGACCAAATAGTCAATCCTAGAAAATTTTGTGTTTATAGTCTGTTTTTACTAATTTTATCGTTCCGGACTCAAACATCACGTCCACGTCTCCAAATTCAACTCCAAACTCAAATTTGAATTTTTAATAACATTCATCATTAATATTATAACTCACAATATTAACAATCAGATCATTCCCAGGAAAGAGGGGGCTTTCCGATAAGGATTTCTTGTAACGTCCACAAATTTTAAACTCCTTATTAATTAAATATGTGATTTAATTTTAATGAGTTAGTTTGTGAGCCTATTTAAGCCTTATGTGGTTATGTGAATTCATGAAATGATTAAAGGGAGTCACTAATAGCTTATTTAAATTAGTGGACTAACCCTAAGAGTTTGATATCAAGAAATTGATAGGATTATTAAATATTCAATTTATTTGAATATAGTAGCAAGACTTTAACATATTGATTAATTTCAATTATGAGTAATTAATTGATAATGTGTTAATTAATAATTATTATGAATAAATAATAATTAATGTGTAAAAGATTAATAATTTATAAAGTGATTATATGGTTACTTGATTAATTTGTGCAAACATGAATAGTAAACCTTTATTATATTATAGTTAACTATATATTTTATATTGTACAAGGTGACACATTAATATGTCTATATATAGACTATATAGTAATGAATTATTTGCATTCATGTGAGTTGCATAATAATATTGTTATATGAAATTAATTGTGTATATATATTTTATAACCAAAGTATATAGTATATGTATAGTATAAACAAATGTTATTTTTGGTATTTCATTTTGTGCAAGTGCTGAGCTTTATCTTCTTTGTCCCAAATTAAGTGTCACCAAGTACTTGAATAGTAGCATAAAAGCTAACTTACATAATTTTTTTTTCCAAAAGCTAGTAAGCCTACTCTATTCTTCATCTTAAATTCACCAATCTAGATAAATTAGTGGATGGGGAGTGAGATTCATGATTAAGATTACCAACTCTCTCCAACTCTCTCTTAACCCTTATACATTCTTGAAATCCAATGTTTTGATTTGTGAGGTAATGGCATTATCTAGTTAACCAATCTTCTATAAATGAGACCCTCACCTTCCTTGTTGCAATTACTGAGAATTATTTGATAAGGAGCTTGTAAGGAGTGAGAGTATTGCAACTTAATTACCTCAAGAGGTATGAAAATCCCAATTTATGTTCTTTATGTTCTTAGTTGAGTTTTCTTAAGATTACTTGAATTAGCATGACTTAGCATACTAGCATTGTGTTAGGGTGTATGTGTATATACATAGAATCTGTAATTATGGTGGGAGCATGTTTAAATCATAGAATTACATGATGGGTTGATGCTCTACAGAACAGAGCAAGCTACTGTCTCTGATGTAGGTATGGCGCAGCTGCGCCGTAACCCAAAATCAGTTTTGTTTCTGGCATGGTGCAGCTGCGCCCTAATTGTATTAGGGTGCAGCGCAGCTGCACCAGACCTGCATCAGCTCTGATGTTTTCTATTAAGTTTCTATTGTGCTAACTTGTTAGTACATGGTAGAACAAGCTTATAAACTGTTTTAAAATGTACATGTAAGCACATGCATATAGGATGAACAAGTATAGCAATGATTGACACAATACTTGTGGTCTTGAAATGAAATTTATGATTTCAAAAGTGAACTTTGTCACGAACATATCATGTGAGCATTTTGACTTTATGAACATGATAATATGGTTTATATTGACATGAAATGCAAGACTAAAGTGATTAAACACAGTAGCATACATGATTGAAAGATTAGACTATTTCAAAGATAAGAAACTTAAGACTTTTCAAAGAGAACTTAACGAAGATTTTTATCTAGTAAGTTCTGAATATTTGAACATGTATATGTGACTTTATTATATGTTGTAAATGCATGAAGTTATATGTTAAGATGCCTTGTATGTACTAAGTTAGCTTAGTGTTAAATTCAATGAAAAATTAGAATGAGGAAGCTAATGTCATCAAGAAATGAGTAAAGTAGTTATGACCATACAAGCATGTATATTAGGACTCATTATGCCTATAGATATATCTGACATGAACATCGTTTGGTTAATGTATGGTTTTCACTTATTCACACATAGTTATAAAATGGAAATTTCTAAAATATGAACTATGTGGGTAAAGTATACATGTGTTGTATATATATACAAGCATGACTACTGAGTATTGAATGATCAAGTTGTAAGGCACAAATGATTACATGAACCTGTTATGTTTTAATGACATATAAATTGTAAGTAAACTTGTGATAGTGAAGTCAAGTATGGTCATGTGTTATATGTGAAAATCTAGCATGTATGTATGTTAAAATACATATGTAATTAGTGTGTTAAAGTTAGACTGAAGTCAGGAGAGCAGAAGCTCAAACCTGGTCTGGCCAGGGGACAGCGCAGCTGCGCCGTCCCTAAGCCTAGACCAGGCGTAGTTGCGCCATCCTGTAGTCACAAATAGATTATGTTTTTGGTTCTAAAATTTAAGGCATGCTTATATGATTTCTTTACCTTGTAATGTATGACCAATGAGCATAATAATTTGATGAAAAGTATGCTATGTGATGACTTGATTCTTTTAAGTGTAGACTCGTACTAGTTTACACATACTAATTGAAAAGATCGACTTGGTAATATTAGGTTGTTTCAACTCAAATAATTAAAGAAAGAATTAATTGTAGCTGAGCAAGCAGACAAGTTTCCTAAACTTACTCCAATTATTATTGAGCAAGTTTCCTAACTTACACAAACTTTGGATTTTGTGCAAGTTCTTTAATTTCATACGATTCGTATGTTGAATGCAAGTTTTCCTGAATTCTTACTCTTTTACTTGAGCAAGTATTTGAACACTATTTTTATTGTGTTGCAAGTTTCCTAACTTACACAACTTTGTTTGTTGTGAAAGTTTCTTATCCTTTTTATATTGTATTGAGTAGGTTATTGTTGAATTAAAAGTTATTCATTTAAGCTTGAATCTTATTTCCAAGCATGCTATTAAGTGGTTTAAGTACCTTACAATTATTCCACGTCGATATTATTGATATTCGAACTTAGTGCACTTGAGTTCGTACAGTCTTAGACTTGTACATCATTTAAAGTTCAAATAATCTGTGCACTATGTGAGATAGAGTCTGAACCTTTGTTCGGTCAGACAAGCGTATGAAGTTTTATAAAAGCTATCCAAACCTATTGAGGGTAAGGATTCTTAGACTGAAAGAACACCTCTTTCTATGATAGGGGAGTACCAAGTATCTAATATAAGGTACACAGAGGAGGTTTAAATGTTATGCATATACATAGTGTACGTGAGGCTGATCCTCTCATGTACTAATTCTATAGCCAGTAACCAAAGGGTAAATTAGCTATTGATTCCATTGGAGTGTTATAGTTCAAAGTCTATTTGACTAGAAGTTATTCTAAAAGTAATCATTATCTATGCTTGAGATATTCATATTGTTGAATCCTTTAGATATTCGTATTGTTGAATTCATTGTCAGTTATTTTTTCATTCATCATGATATATCCTTATTGTTGTATTTAAACTTGATGGGCAAACTTGTTGCTCATCCTTGCTATATCATGAATTATATTGCAGCTAAGCCCGAGACCTCAGGGAAGGACAAGGGTAAAGGAAAAGATGTAGAATAGTGGCAAGGAGCAGATTTTACCTTATGCCTAGTTTTAAATTACTATTATGTAATATGAACCCTACTGTTTATTTTAGGGTATGTGTGTAAGATGATATTAAGGTTATCATATCTTGGGACTAGTAACACCTTTTGCATGAACGACGTACATTTATTATATTCCGTATTTTAGTTATCGTATGTTGTTTAGAGGTGGATGTTGGTATTTTATCGTGATGACTGAATCGGGGTCAAAGGACCCGGATTCGGGGGCGTCACATTTCTCCCTATTAGCGCGCAATTAGATGACCTAACCTCTCCTTGAAAGAACTTCTAGACATTGTCAATATAGCAAATAATAATATGAATAACTTTGTTGTCTCAATTAATGATTTAATAATATAAAATATTATGCAGATGATACTGTAACAATAATTGAATCAATAATATGAGAGATATTATGTACCAATTACTGTAGTAAGAATTGAGTATAACTGAGTGACTTCTCACGTAAGCGTCAATAATCAATACCGTGTGCTACTATGCAACCACGCGTATTACTGTACTTTTATCACCGATTATTATATGACAACTTGGTTACTTTGAAAATTTTTTAAATATCACCCTTAACTTTAACCTTTTATCAATTTAACCATTACTAAATAGAATAATAATTATAAAAAATTGAATACTTTCATTTCATAAAATTCGGGGTCTCACAAAATGCTACTTAGTTTAATTTAATATTGGGAAACTAATTTAATAATAATACATAAATACATGCAGGACCAATAGATTTTGAAATTGTAATTCTGACATAATTCTGTCGAGAAATCTGTCAGAAATAGCAAATATATGCATTCCAAATTTACTGAACATGATATAACCCAAATTGATAATAAACATGCATAAATCAATACTTAATCCTCAAAATCAGTATACTACTCATATACAATTAGTAGCAGGTAATTCATATAGTGTCTATGTAAAACCCAACTTTTATGAATAAAGATTAATTTTTCTCGATATATATTTTTGATATTATAGTGTGGATTTGATATAATGTTATAGTTGTGGATAATATTTATAAATTTTGCAAAGTAAGCAAGTGGTTATAAAATATTCGATTAGTCAGGGGAATATTCGTTTTAACAAGGAATATACGTACGACGACACAATCTTTGGTGGACCCCCACAACGGAAGTATTGTGGAGTTAGAAAACGACAGAAATATCTTTTATAAAAATAACGGCGAAAGTTTTACCGTTAAACTGTTGAACTACCTGGTAGTAAAAGTACAGTAATACGCGTGGTTGCATAGTAGCACACAGTATTGTACAATATCTTTGATTATTGATGCTTACATGAGAAGTCACTTAGTTATACTTAATTATTGCTACAGTAATTGCTGCATAATATCTCTCATATTATTGATTCAATTATTGTCATAATATCATATACATAATATTTTATATTATTAAATTAATAATTGAGATGACAAAGTAATTCATATTATTATTTGTAATATTGACAATGTCTAGAAAGTTCTGTCGAGGAGAGGTTTGTTCACCTAATTGTGCGTCAATAGGGAGAAATCCTTATCGGAATGCCCCTTCTTTCCTGGGAATGATCTGGTTGTTAAATATTGTGAGTTATAATATTAATGATGAATAAGTTCGTGTTGATTAAAGATGAAATTGATATTTTCATTAGTGTTGGGATTATTAGTGTTAATAGGAAATTGACATTTATTTCGATAATAATTAATTTCTAGAGGTTAAAGTGACCAATCGAGTAATTAATCGGATAAATGAGTAATTAATTTCTATTAATTCATATGCTTATAACTATTTGTTCACATGTATGTACTATTGATTCACATGCATATACTAGTAAGGGAGGTGGTGTAAGATTGATAATACTTGCATGACTAAATTAAAAATAGAGGTATAGATGAAGGTACTATACTGTAACTATTTTTTTCACATGTATAGAACTATTGATTCACATGAATGTACTATTGATTCATATGCATGTACTATCAGGGGAAGTGGTGCAAATTTGATAATACTTGCAGGACTAAATTAAAAATGAAGGAAAAAATAAAGGTATTATACTGTAATATTTCGAGCCCCAAAACGTGCAATTATTGAAACTATATTTTTCTATAAATAGAAGCTCATTCTTCTTTCATTCTCACCAATTCACTAAGACTCGCAAGAGCAATTATAGAGTGAGAAGCTATAGAGAGAGAAGCTATAGTGAGAAAGAAGAAGAGTATTCTGCTACTTCAATATTCCAGTATCCAGTCTTCTTCTAAGGTAAGGGATATTATTTTTTTCAGTATTCGTAAGAAATAATATTTTCTTCCATACTTTATAGTATGTGAGTAATATTATTTCATTTCGCATTCCTAATTCTACACTCATTTTGTTAAAGTATTACTTCTATACTACGTGAAATTAGTAGAATATCCTTGAAATTTGCGCTTCATCTAGTATCGTTTCACAAGGATATTTTTCTGAACATTCTTGTTAAATTTTAAACTTTTATAACAGAGTACTGTTCACGAAATACTATTCACAAAGTACTATTCATGGAGTACTATTCACGAAGTACTATTCACAAAGTACTATTTATGGGTACTATTCACAGAGTATTATTCACAGATACTATTCACGAAGTACTATTCACGGGGTACTACTCACAAAGTACTATTCACCTGCAGTATTATTCATGATAAAAATTGATTTATTTTCTGTCCAAATTATTTTTAATACAATATTATTCTTGAATTTTACTCCACAAAGCAGTATCATGTTGACAATTTGGACATTATTGAATTTTGGATAAATTAATTTATAAATCTTTAAAAATTTATCCTTTATTTTCTTTTAATTGAATTCTTATATCATTGTCATCATCTTCATGCTTATATTGTGATGAAAGTCATCTTTGGCTTACGTGCATAGATGGACTGTTGATTGGTATGATTATGACCGAAGATCATTCGGTATAATCATGACCTGCAATGTTATAAATGATATGGTAAAAGTCCTCATTGGCCCGTAGTGCATTGATGGATTATTGTTGGTATGATCATGACCATTGATGATTACATAAATATCCTTGGCACGTAATGCAAGGATGATTCGATGATGTGGTTTATTTATTAAGCTGAGTCTCAGCGATAAAGTTGATGAAAAACTTTTTAAATCATAGAAGATAGTACATATCATGCTCTACTTGACTCTTCTAATAGATTGTTTGTTCCGCTGCAGTTAAACTTGTAGTTTATTAGTTTAACACTATTTAAGGCTAATGATAATTTATTCTGCATTATCTTAGTCATAATATTTCTTACTAGGCTAGTTGTGCTCACCCTTTTGCTTTCATTGTTCTCTTCAGGAAATGAGAACGTAACCGGGACTAGTCGGAGAACGAAGTGATGGTCCGAGATGGTGGCTATAGTAGTCCTCACTATTCTATGAAATAGTGTGATAATAAATGTAATTGAGGACTCCATTTGATTTTGGATGTCTAAAAGACAATATTCGTGTAAATACTCTCTGCTATGCTTTTGTCGTATTGTATAAAAGAAGTTTGTATTTGATTTATGTACCAAGTATTTGGCGACTCAGAATGGGTGATGTATACCTATTTTGGGGGTGTCACAGTTGGTATAAAAGCTTAGGGATATGATCCCTGGCTGATATGTGAGACTAGAACTAGGAGGGGAGAGACTGGTAATTGTGAGACCCTCGAATTTTATAAAATGAAAGTATTCAATTTTTTTATAATTATTATTTTATTTAGTAAATGGTTAAATTGATAAAAGGTTAAAGTTAAGGGTGATATTTAAAAATTTTGCAAGTAAGCAAGTTGATATAAAATATTCGTTGTGTCGGGGAATATTTGTTTGGTCGAGGAATATTCTTTCATTGGGGAATATTCGTTCGACTGACACCATCATTGGTGGACTCCACAACAGGAATAATAGTCGGAGTTAGAAAACGACAGAAATAACTTTTTGTAAAAATAACGGCAAAAGTCTTACCGTTAAACTGTTGAAATACTCGGTGGTAAAAATACAGTAATACGCGTGGTTGCATAGTAGCACACGGTATTGATTATCAATTCTTACGTAAGAAGCCACTCAGTTTACTCAATTATTTCTACAGTAATTGTTGCATAGTATCTCACGTTATTTGATTCAATTATTGTCACAGTATCATCTACATAATATTTTATATTATTAAATCAATAATTGAGACAACAAAGTTATTCATATTATTATTTGCAATATTCATGATGTCTAGAAAGTTCTGTCGAGGAGAGGTTTGGTAACCTAATTACGCGCCAATAGGGAGATATCCTTATCAGAAAGCCCCTTCTTTACTGGGAATGATCTGCTGTTAACTATTATGAGTTATAATATTAATGATGAATAATTGTTAAAGTATTAAGAATGTGTTTATTGGTGATAAGTGAATTACAAAAAGTTAATCAATCTGGACCATTGGTGGTGGTTTTAATATTAAATCAATCTGGACCGTCGATGGTGGTTTTAATAGTAAATCAATCTGGACCATCGATGGTGGTTTTAATAATAAATCAATCTGGACCGTCGATAGTGGTTTTAATAGTAAATCAATATGGACCATCGGTGGTGGTTTTAATAGTAAATCAATCTGGACCGTCGGTGCTGGTTTTAAAAGTAAATCAATCTGGACCGTCGGTAGTGGTTTTAAAAGTAAATCAATCTAGACCGTCGGTTGTGGTTTTAATAGTAATTAATATGGACCATCCGTTTTAATAGTAAATCAATCTAAACCGTCCGTGAATTAGTTACTATTTATTCATTTCTCCTATAAATAGAAGCTTAATTCTTCTTTCATTTTCACCAATTCACTGAGATTCATAAGAGAAACTATAAAGAGAGAAACTATATAAAGCAAGAAGAAGAGTATTCTGTTACTTCACTATTGCAGTATCCAATCTTCTACTAAGGTAAGGGATGTTATTTTTGTTTGGTAAGAGATATTATTTGTTGTTCTCGTAAGGGGTATTATTTTTTTCTTATTCATAAGGAATACTATTTTTTTCGTATTCATCTTTTAATATGTCAGAATAATCTGTCTACGCAGATTACGAGCCGTATGACAGATGAAAATCCATTTGCAATTTCGTATGTTATTTATTTTTATATTCTTAAATCTAAACTTACTATGGTAAGTATTGTTTCTATAATCTTTGAAATTAGTGAAATATCCTTGAGTTTTGCGCTTCATCCAGTATCGTTTTATTGGAATATTGATCTAAACTTTCTTATTAAATATCAATATTTTCACCCGGAGTACTATTCACGGGTTACTATTCACCTAATTACTATTCACTATAATATTATTCACTCGGGTATTCGGGGTATTTTTCATGCCGGGGTACTATTCACGAGTTACTATTCTCGGGTTACTATTCACCCGATTACTATTCACTCAAATATTATTCACTCGGGTATTCGGCGCACTTTTCGTGCCAGAGTACTATTCATGAGTTACTATTATTCACTTGGGTATTCGGAACACTTTTCATGTTGGATTACTATTCACTGAAAAATTTATTTCTTTTCTGTCCAAATTATTTTTGATACATGGATATTATTCTTGAATTTTACTCCACAAAGCAGTATCATGTTGACAATTTGGACATTATTAAACTCTGGATAAATTTAAAGTCTTTAATAATTATCCTTGATTTCGTTTGATTAATGCTTATATCATTGTCATCATCCTCATGCTTATATTGTGATCAAAGTCATCTTCGGCCAAGGGTGCAAAGATGAACTGTTGATTGGTATGATTATGATCGGGATCATTCGGTATACTCATGACCCATAATGTTACAAATGATGTGGTAAAAAGTCCTCATTGGCCCGTAGTTCATTGATGGACAATTAATGGTATGATTATGATCAGGGATTATTCGGTATAATCATGACCATTGGCGAAAACACGAATATCATTGGCCCATAGAGCATGGATAATTCGTGGTCGTGATACTAATGAATATCCTTAGCCGTAGTGCAAGGATGATTTGATGATGTGGATTAATTATTAAGCTGAGTCTCAGCGATAAAATATTGATAATAAACTTTTAATTCATAGAAGATAGTAGATATCATGCTCTACTTGACTCTTCTAAAAATACAGTTGCATGTCTTTGGCCTGTAGTGCAAAGATGAACTGTTAATGAATATCTTTGGCCCGTAGTGCAAAGATGAATTTATTAGTATGATTATGAACAGGAACTCTGATTTGGTATAACCATGATCTTCGATGTTTCAGGTAAAGACAGGTTATAAAAAATTATCTTTGTCCTGGGTGCGAAGAGGAATTTAGAATCACAATTATGATTATGAGTTATTCACATAATCGTGGACAGGATGGATCTGTTGATTTATATTACAGGGATAAAACATGGTTGGTGGACTTTTAACATGGAGAAGATAATAGACTTTATGGTCTATTTGACTCTTCTAATGGATTGTTAGTTCCGCTGCAACTATGGTTGAAAAGTTTTATCATCTACCATATGTTTTAAATCTCTGATTTATTACTGACGAAGGATATTGATAATTTAATTATCTTTAGTCATGATATTCTTTACTAGGCTAGTTGTGCTCCCCTTTTTCCTTCATAATTCCTTTCAGGTAATAAGAGTGCAGCTGGGTCGAGCGAGGGTAACAGGGGAATAGAACGATGGTCTATAGCTGTTGAGGTTTCCTCTAAAATAGTATGGAAATAATTTTATTAAGAATTATAGATAAATGTGTCGTATTTTATACGTCATTTTAACTGTTGGTTTTGGTGAACCGAATAAGGTAAGGTGAACCCAACTTTGGAAGGGCGTTTTGTCATTATCATACAAGATGTCTAATGATAGACGACCTTAGTGTTTTCATAAGACAGGGTTGTGCACGTGCACTTGCTGATTATATCTATGAGCACTACCTATATAATCTTGGAGTTTGGTTGAAATATAATTCTCACTTGGAGACAATGGAGATAATTATATGTCAAGAGAAGACTCACCATTGGAAAGAACATGATAATAATCTTCTCATTTTTCTTTGGGGTCTATTGGGCCAACCAATGATAATTCTCGAGTCATATGATATCTATCATAACTTAGATGCATGGCCTCCCATGTACGAAGGTTTCCTTGAGCATTTTCCAAAGATTTTAATTTCTAAAACAGTTATTGACTGTACTTTTATGTAAAGTACCATTGTAAGGTATTGTGGTCGAGGCACCATGAGAGTTACATATATTTGTATTAAAACTCACAGCTTATATGTTATCGTACTCTACACGACAGTTCAACAGTTGTATAAATGAAGTTTGTACTTAATTTCTATAGTGTGATATCTGGTGACTCAGAATAGGTCGTGTGGATCTATTTTGGGGGCGTCACAGTAATTCACTCACTAGTATGACCTACCAAGTTTATTTATTATTTAATTGGTCGGTCAGAGTATGGAGATAATATGTGGCATGTCAATTAACCTTTGTTTTATGGGTGTTTGAAAATGACATCTGAAAATATCGAGATAAGCAATGAAGCACATGAGACTGTTGAGTCACCAACGATCAATACCCAGGATAATGTGCTTCAGGAAGACAATAATCCTCAGGAAAACAACATCGACAAGATGATGAACGATTGGATGTTCAGAGGCTTTATGCAATTCATGCAACATCAGGCGAGAGAGACTCCTCTTCAAAATGCAGGTGGAAACACTGGCAACTCTCGGATGGTCACTGCTAAGCATTTCAAGGAGCTAGGACCACCGAAGTTTTTGGGAGAGCCAAAACCACTTAAGGCGGAGATGTGGATAAAGCAGATCACCAAGATATTGGATGTCTTGGGATGCTCTGAGGATCAAAAGGTTCCCTTTGCCACCTTCATATTGAGAGGAGAGGCAGATTACTGGTGGAAATTAGTAAAACGTACTCAGCCTGCCGCACTCAAAATGTCTTGGGAAAAGTTCCAAGAACTGTTCAACGACAAGTACTTTTCCAAAAGTATTCGTCACATGAAAGAGGTGGAGTTCATCAAGCTGGAGCAAAACAATATGACCGTGTCGCAGTACGAAGCTAAGTTTTCTGAGTTATCCAGGTTTGAGTCCCACTTGGTTGATAATGGGGAGAGAATGATGCGGATGTTTCTAAGAGGTTTGAAATCAGAGATACGTCAATATCTCATTTCTCACAAACTTTCCTTGTATTCAGATGTTGTGAATAGGGCTTAGTTATTAGAGCACGATAATGAGTCAACCCAACCAAGAGAGAGCAGTCGGCAAAATGATAATACCAGTGGTAGCAGTCATCGAAGTGGTGATAACAAACTGTGGAGGGAATCAACACGCCAGAAATAGTAACCACTTCGGTGGTAATCATGGCAAATGACAATAAAAGTGGAAATTTCAAGAAAAGAAGGTTCAACAATGATGGAAAGACGTCAGCACCAGCACCTGTTGTTAAGGAAGGTGGACGACCGCCAGTCTTATGTTACAAATGCGGAGGGGAGGGACACAACAATCCAAACTGTACGCAGCAGTCCAAAGCATGTTATAATTGTGGAAGAGAAGGTCACCTAGTCCAATTTTGTCATGCACCAAAGTCAAGTCCAGTTGGGATGGGGGCATCAAAGGCCATTCCAGACAAGATAAAATTGGTAGTTCAAGGAAGAGCGTTTGTCGTAACCTCCCAAAAAGCGAGGAATCCGAACGAGGTGATCACGGGTAAGCTAATCATAAACTCTAGCGAAGTCTATACCTTATTTGATACCGGTTCTACCCTATTCTTTTATTTCTCCTACTTGCACTCAACGTTTAAATTTAACTCCGGAGAAATTAGACTTTGACTTATTTGTTGAAACTCTGTTGGGAGAAACCTTCATTACATCCACTGTTTATAAGTCTTCTTTGATTTAAATCGGTAACCGCACGTTACCTGTCGATCTTATCTCTTTGAAAATACTTGCATTTAATGTGATTTTAGGGATTGATTGGTTGACCACTCATCATGCTAAAATTGATTATTTTTGTAATGTTGTTAGTTTTCATATTCCTTACCAACCTATTATGCGAATTCAAGCAACCAAACCACTAAAGTCAATCACTGTCATATTAAGCCATAAAACTATTCATTTTTTGAAAAACGGATGTCAAGCTTTCTTAGTCCATGTCACAGATTTAAACAAAAATACGTCAGATTTGAATGATATTTCTATTGTTAATAAATTTCCTAACGTATTCCCTGAAGAACTTCCAGGCTTTCCCCCGGAGCGTGAAATCGAGTTTGGTATTGACCTTGAAGCCGGTACAAAATCCATTTCCAATGCCTCATATCGAATGGCTCCTATTGAATTTCAGGAGTTAAAAACCCAACTACAGGAATTGTTAGATAATGGTTTCATTCGTCCCAGTATGTCCCCTTGGGGTGATCCTGTTCTATTTGTGAAGAAGAAAGATGGAAGTATGCGACTTTGTATTGACTATCTAGAGTTGAATCATATCACCATCAAAAATAGGTACCCATTGCCTCACATTGATGACCTTTTTGACCAGTTGTAAGGCGCCAAATTCTTTTCAAAGATCGATCTTCAGTTCCGGATATTATCAGTTAAAGATTAAAACTGATGACATTCCAAAGACTGCTTTTCGAACTCGTTATAGGCATTACAAATTCCTAGTCATGTCTTTTGGATTGACTAATGCTCATGCTGCCTTCATGGATATGATGAACCGAGTATTCAAGGAATATTTAGATCATTTTGTGGTCGTCTTTATTGATGACATCCTCATATACTCCAAAAGTCGTGAAGATCATGAGCAACACTTGAGGCTGATACTCCAAAAGCTTCGTGAAAACAAGCTATATGCCAAGTTGAAGAAATGCGAGTTCTGGCTTAAGGAAGTAACATTCCTTAGGGCACGTGATATCAAATCATAGAATATCTGTTGACTTAGCAAAGATTAAAGCAATACAAAGCTGCGAGCAACCTAAGTTAGTGACCGAAGTACGTAGCTTTTTTGGGCTTAGCTGGTTATTATCGGACATTCGTGGAAGGTTTTTTACGAATTGCTACTCCATTAACTCAGCTGACTTCGAAAATATACAAAATTCGGTTAGAGTGAGGAATGTAAGTTTTCAAGAACTCAAGAGGAATCTCATTTCAACACCTGTTCTGACAATACCATCTGGTTCGGAGGGATTTGTCATCTACGGTGATGCTTCAGGCAGAGGGTTAGGATGTGTTCTCATGCAACATAGGAAAGTCATAGCCTATGCCTCCTGACAACTCAATGAATATGAGAGGAAATTATCCTATACATGATCTAGAGTTGGCAGCTGTCGTTTTCAGTACTTAAAATCTGGATGGCATTACCTGTATGGGGAGAAATGTGGAGATCTATATAGATCATAAAAGCCTCAAATATTTCTTCACCCAAAAGAAGCTCAACATGCAGCAATGACATTAGCTTGAGCTGTTAAAAGATTACGATCATACAATTCAATACCATCCTAGAAAAGCGAACGTAGTAGCTGATGCATTGAGTAGAAGATCATATGCGGGTACGAGTGCGATATTGTCAACGCAAAGACCCATTTTGTATGACTTATAAAGGATGAAGATAGATTTAAAGACTCCAGAGACCCATGTGATGATGGAAAATATACGAGTAGAATCGACTTTAATCGATAAAGTTAAAGTTGCTCAAGCTATAGACCTGGAGCTGATGCACATGAGGAAGAAAGTACAAGAAGATGTTATTCCGGAAGCAAGAATCGATGAAGAAGTAATACTTCAAGTCAACTCCAGACTTTGTGTTCCTAACGACTCTGACTTGAAGTATAAAATCATGATGGAGGCGCACAACACACCGTTTGCAATCCATCTTGGGAGTACCAAAATGTATCGTGATCTTCGACATACATTTTGGTGGAGCAATATGAAGAGAGAGATAGCAGAGTTTATCTCAAGGTGTTTAACTTGTCAACGTGTCAAGGCGGAGCATCAAGTGCCAAAAGGTCCATTGCAACCACTTGAAATTCGAAAATGGAAGTGGGAGCACATTACCATGGATTTTGATACTGGTCTTCCCAAGGTTTCTCAAGTCATAGATGCGATTTGGGTCATTGTTGATAGATTGACCAAGTCTGCTCATTTCTTACATATACGAGAAACTTATTCACTTGAACATCTTTCTCGTATATACATAAAGGAGATTGTAAGACTGCATGGTATGCTAGTATCCATAGTTTCTGATCGAGACCCAAGATTCACTTCACGATTTTGGATTAGTTTGCAAAAAGCTATGGGCACAGATTTACGATTCAGTTCGGCATATCATCCTTAAACGGACGGGCAGTCAGAGAGGACTATTCAAACTCCTGAAGATTTATTAAGACTTTGTGTCCTTGACTTCAAAGGAAGTTGGGACAAGTTTTTACCATTGGTGGAATTCTCCTATAACAACAATTATCAAGCAAGTATTGGCATGGCTCCATTCGAGGTGTTGAATAGACTCAAGTGTTGTTCTCCAGTATGCTGGGATGAGGTGGGTGAAACAACATTGTTGGGACCAGAATTGGTACGCATGACAACGGAAAATATTCAAATGATCCGACAACGTATAAAAACCTCACAAGATCGACAAAAGAGTTATGCTGATCTTCATCGAAAGGACGTGGAATTCAATGTTGGAGATCGTAAGTTGTTACGTATTGCTCCAAGGAAAGGAGTTGCAAGATTTGTAAAGAGAGGAAAGCTCAATCCACGATTTATTGGGCCATTCGAAATCCTCGATCGAGTAGGAACTATGGCCTATAGACTCGTCTTACTGCCAAGTATGTCTCGTGTTCATAACGTTTTTCACATATCTATGTTACATAAATATGTGAAAGACCCGAACCACATTATAGAATTAGAACCGGACGAGATAGCGAAAGATTTAACATATGAAGAGGTACCTGTTAAAATCTTGGATAAGAAGGATCATATTCTATGCTCCAAGGTTATACCTCAAGTCAAAGTTTTGTGGAGAAACCATGATGTTGAGAAAATGACTTGGGAGTTAGAATCTGAAATGAAGTCAAGGTATCCTCACCTCTTCAACATAACAGGTACGTACCCTAATTTCGAGGACAAAATTTTATAAGAAGGAGAGATTGTAAGACCCTAACTTTTATGAATAAAGATTAATTTTTTGCAAAATATATTTTTGAATATTATGGTGTGGATTTGATATAATGCTATAGTTGTGGGTAATATTTATAAATTTTGCATAGTAAGCAAGTGGTTATAAAATATTCGATTGGTCAGAGAATATTCATTTTAACAAGGAATATTCGTATGATGGCACAATCATTGGTGGACCCCCACAACGGAAGTATTGTCGGAGTTATAAAAAGACAGAAATATCTTTTATAAAAATAACGACGAAAGTTTTACTGTTAAACTGTTGAACTACCCGATAGTAAAAGTACAGTAATACGCGTGGTTGCATAGTCACACGCGGTATTGCACATTATCTATGATTATTAATGCTTACGTGAGAAGTCACATAATTATACTCAATTATTGCTACAATAATTTTTGCATAATATCTCTCATATTATTGATTCAATTATTGTCACAGTATCATCTGCATAATATTTTATATTATTAAATCAATAATTGAGATGAAAAAGTTATTCATTTTATTATTTGTAATATTGACAATGTCTAGAAAGTTCTGTTGAGGAGAGGTTTGGTCACTTAATTGCGCGCCAATAGGCCGGAGAAATCCTTATCGAAAAGCCCCCTCTTTCCTGGGAATGATCAGGTTGTTGAATACTGTGAGTTATAATATTAATGATGAACAAGTTCAAGTTAATTAATGATGAAATTGATATTTCTATTGTGTTGGGATTATTAGTGTTAATGGAAATTGACATTTATTTCGGTAATAATTAATTTTTGGAGGTTAAAGTGACCAATCGGGTAATTAATTGGATAAATGAACAATTAATTGCTATTAATTCACATGCTTATAACTATTTGTTCACATGTGTGTACTATTGATTCACATGTATGTACTATTATGGGAGGTGGTGCAAGATTGATAATACTTGCATGACTAAATTAAAAATAGAGGCATAGATGAAGGTACTATACTGTAACTATTTTTTTCACATATATAAAAGTATTGATTCACATGGATGTACTATTGATTCACATTCATGTACTATTAGGGGAGCTGGTGCAAGTTTGATAATACTTGCAGGACTAAATTAAAAATGAAGGAAAAGATAAAGGTATTATATTGTAATATTTTGAGCCCCAAAACGTGCAATTATCGAAACTATATTTTTCTATAAATAGAAGCTCATTCTTCTTTCATTCTCACCAATTCACTAAGACTCACAAAAGCAATTATAGAGAAAGAAGTTATAGTGAGAAAGAAGGAGAGTATTATGCTACATCACTATTCTAGTTTCCAATTTTCTTCTAAGGTAAGGGATATTATTTTTTTCAGTATTCGTAAGAAATAATATTTTCTTTCATGCTCTGTAGTATGTGAGTAATATTATTTCATTTTGTATTCCTAATTCTACAGTGATTCTGTTAAAGTATTGCTTCTATACTCAGTGAAATTAGTAGAATATTCTTAAAATTTGTGCTTCATCTAGTATCGTTTCACAAGGATATTTTTCTGAACATTCTTGTTAAATTTTAAGCTTTTCATGCCGGAGTACTTTTCACGAAATACTATTCACAAAGTACTATTCATGGGATACTATTCATGGGTACTATTCTCAAAGTACTATTCATGGATACTATTCATAAAATACTATTCATGGGTATTATTCATGATGTACTATTCATGGGATACTATTCATAAAGTACTATTCACCGGGAGTACTATTCATGACAAAAATTAATTTTTTTTCTGTCCAAATCATTTTTGATACAATATTATTCTTGAATTTTACTCCACAAAGCAGTATCATGTTGACAATTTGGACATTAATGAATTTTGGATAAATTAATTTATAAATCTTTAAAAATTTATCCTTTGTTTTCTTTTAATTGAATTCTTATATCATTGTCATCATCCCCATGCTTATATTGTGATGAAAGTCATCTTTAGCTTACGTGCATAGATGGACTGTTGATTGGTATGATTATGACCAGGGATCATTCGGTATAATCATGACCTGTAATGTTACAAATGATATGGTAAAAGTCCTCATTGGCTCATAGTACATTGATGGACAGTTGTTGGTATGATCATGACCATTGATGATTACATGAATATCCTTGGCCCGTAGTGCAGGGATGATTCGATGATGTGGTTTATTTATTAAGTTGATTCTCAGCGATAAAGTTGATGAAAAACTTTTTAAATCATAGAAGATAGTAGATATCATGCTCTACTTGACTCTTCTAATGGATTGCTTGTTCTGCTGTAGTTAAACTTGTTGTTTAGTAGTTTAACACTATTGAAGGCTAATGATAATTTATTCTACATTATCTTAGTCATAATATTTCTTACTGGGCTAGTTAAGCTCGCCCTTTTTCTTTCATTGTTCTCTTCAGGAAATGAGAACGTAGCCGGGACTAGTCAGGGAATGGAGTGATGGTCCGAGATGGTGGCTATAGTAGTCCTCACTATTCTATGAAATAGTGTGATAATAAATGTAATGAGGACTCCATTTGAATTTGGATATTATCTAGAAGACAATATTCGTGTAAAAACTCTCAGCTACGCTTTTGTCGTATTATATAAAAGAAGTTTGTATTTGATTTATGTACTAAGTATTTGGCGACTCAAAAGTTTGTATTTGATTTATGTACCACGTAGCCTCCTCGGCATTGTGGTTTTGCCAAATTACCTTTATAGAAGATATAACTTTATTCCTTAACGTTTGCTCTTTCCTATCTATTATTTGAACAGGAATCTCTTCATACGTTAGATTTTTCTCTACTTGAATGGGCTCGTAGGAGATAAAGTGCTTATAGTCGGACTTGTAGGGATGTAATACGGATATGTGAAACACGTTGTGGATGTGTTCTAATTCACGCGGTAAAGCTACCTTCTACGCAACATCTCCTTAATACTTCGAATGGTCCTATGAACCTTAGACTCAATTTTCCTTTCTTTCCGAATCTGATCTTTCCCTTCCAGGGAGACACCTTCAAAAATACAAAACTATCGACTTCAAAGTCTCGGTTCTAACGATGCAAATCTACGTACTTTTTCTGGCGATTTTGAGCTACTACCAATCTTGCTCTTATCTTTGTTACTACGTTGGCCGTTTTTTGAACTAATTATGGTCCCAAAAGTTATCGTTCTCCGACTTCATCCCAACATAAAGGTGTTCTACACTTTCTCCCGTAAAGAGCTTCATATGGAGGCATACTGATACTTCCATGATAGCTATTATTGTAAGTGAATTCTACCAATGGTAAGTGGTCTTCCCAATTCCCTTTGAAGTCCATCACGCAAGTTCTAAGCATGTCCTCCAACGTTTGTATGGTTTGTTCACTCTTCCCATCTGTTTGAGGGTGATAAGAAGTACTTAACCTCAACTGAGTTCCCATTCGTCTGCATCCCTATACCATAAAATGAACCATGGTGACACTGTTATTATTGGGTTATGCACATAAACTTCTGCTGGTTGATTGAGAATGACATAATTCATGCATATCTTAATCAAAACCCCTAGTTTCTGCACAATAAAAATTTACCCCTGTAATAGGAAATAAATTCTCTCTCAAGGTTCTGTTTGAGGTCTGACTCTTCGATTTTTTAAGCTTCTGTATACTATTTGTTTAGTTACATAAATAAAGGGAACCTGCAACTTTTTGGTTTTAGTTGGTAGATGTCATTGGTCTTGGGCTTATTGGCCTTAGCCGAGGTCCTGAGGATAGACAAGGAACTTATGATTGATCGTCTATAACATTAATTTCTATAATATATATTTTCTTCAAACATATTTCTAACTCATTTTCTGGATATACTAATTTATGTGTTTTCATAGTTGTTGTACCTTGGGTTTCTTTCTCTCTTTGGAGATACCAAAGACATAAATTTGTTTCTTCTTACTGAGGCATGATTTTATAAAATTATGACCCACTAGTTTCATGTAAGAACCTTCTAAGGGACGACATAAAATTAGGGTTTATATCTCCTATGATCCCTTTTCTGACGGGTTTGACGACGTACATAATCTAAAATTATTTTATATTAGTAAATACAACAATGTTAATATATATATATATATATATATATATATATATATATATATATATATATATATATACACTCATAATATACCAATTTGGTTATTGCAGTAGCATATTCATGGATAGACATAGTGGTGGAGGTCTTCGCGGTGGTGGGCTATTCGAACCGGGAGACGGTAGCCATGATGGAGGCTCGTCTTCAAGAGCTAGTAAGTTTTTTAAATTAGGATTTAAATATATCTCAAGTTGCATTAGTTTATGTTTATTGACTCAGTTTTTTTAATTATTAAATATGCACCTCGTCAACGACATCGAGGGAAAAAACTCGGTATCTTTGGTCGTCCTCCGGCAGCTCCACTTACAATACCGGTAGATGTCGATTCTAGACATTAAGTGTTAATCCATTATTGCAATAACAATTTAATATTTCTGCCATTCATTGTAAAACATAATTAACGTAACACATACTATTCTATTTTTATTGTAGTATACTAGACCTGGTATATAGCTAAGAACACTCTACATGTTATCTGTTTGACGCACCTCCCAATCGGGTGTATGCGTTACAGCCAATATGTGCGGTACGATGACACCTTTATGCAAACTGTCTTGCGGGATTTTCGCTTAAGTTAATCATATTATATTAGTACATAGTTGTTAAGCTCGACGAAATAAATTGTTACCAACTTTTAAACTTTTGTTATAGATTTATTATAGATATGACCTGAGTATCTCTTAGACAGCTGGCGACGATGTGATTATTTCACATGTCGCTAAGAATTACTCCAGTTGGCTGTATGAGATGCGATAGAGGGCAGCCCGGGTAGTTAAGGACTAGTTCGAAACCACCATCAGAGTTCACCAGTCCCGCATAGTCACCGATTTAGCCTGGAAGGCTATGTGTGCGCACTAGGATGCTGATAACTTCAAGAAAAAGTCTGAGCAGGCGAAGAAAAACCGTGGCCAGCTCTGCATAGTACACACCACTGGTTCTCAATCGTTCAAGGAAGCGAAGACGGCAAGTGCGCTGTATTTAGTTGTTTAGTTATCAAGTTCTCACACAAATACTTAATACCTGTTTTATGAATGTCTTTATTAGTCCTTGAGGAGGACCTAGGGTCCGAGATCCAACCATGTTAGAGTTTTGGGATAGAGCCCAAACGCCTAAGGACAATCATGCTTTGTCTCAGGTAGCATTAGCTATACGGGTAAAATTCATCTTACTATTTAGCTTTTATTTATATTTAATCATTAATAAAATGATATAATTAACTCACATATACAACATAAATTACATGACCGATTACAGAAGCTTCGAGACCAGCGTATAGTTGAGTTAGAGACCATTAGGAGGGGTTCTGAGTCGTTAGATTCCACCACCTCTTCTTGATATTGTATTAGATTGAGATGAGGAGCTGAGACTATGGGTTGCGTCTCAACATTCCCCTACTAGCAGTACCGATAGGTATCGAGTGTTGGGTCTGCCGATGATACCCACATATACACTACCTAAAGTAATAATATTTTTCATGTTTTAAGAAATTATCATAATTTATCACATTATATAAATTATTATTAGTAATGGAACAATATATTTTTGTAGGCTCTAGCTAGCACCAGCGTCTGAGAGCACATATTGGACCATCTCATACGGGTGCTGGCTTAGATGACGAGTTATTCCAGAGACTGATAGCGGACGTGTCAGATAGGTTCCATACCGATCCAATTTTTTGCCGTAAGCAGTTGCCTAGCAGTTCTCGTCTTCACCAGCTTGCTCAGGATATTATAGTAGGGACCTCCGCAGAGAGTATGACATTACCGCAGGAGCAGTTCAATGCTTTCAGCAGAGAGATGCTTCGGATGGTGATTACCCTACTAGAGGAGGCTTTTCGCCAACCCCCGCCTACTCAGGTATTCTGCATGTTTATGTTATTTTTAATTAAGGCTATCTTGTTAATTCTCACATATATACAGACTAATGATTTTTCTTTATAAATCTTTCAACATGGTGGCGATGGCGAGCGGACTGACGATAACGACCAGGAGTACGACCGAGATTTTCATACACCAGAGCAGCGTCGTCCACCTCCACCCGATGATGATACTTTTACTAGTTTATAGTTCATTAGTATTCATGTTATTCATTTGTAGAACATTTATACATATTGTAGTCTAGTTGCGTCTGTATAAGTAGATTACGTTGTATTCATGTTATTCATTAAATTTTAGAACATTTTTACATATTGTTGTTGATGTGATGATAGAACATTAGCTTATATTTGTAATTGTTAGCTTATGATGTTGATGATAATCAGTTAGTAGATTACGTTGTTGTTGAGAAGTGATACAGGTTTTTACTGCTATGTTGAATATTTGAATGTGAAATATATTATTGTATGTCTGTATTAGGATAAAAAAGGCTATAGGTACATAAATGGGTTTAAACACCTGCAAATTGTAATTTTAAAATATTATTAAAAAAAGGGTTAGTTTTGACGGAATAAGGTATTTCCGATGGATATTCTGTCGAATTTAATTCTTAGACAAATTCTAAAAATTATTTATTAAAATTATTTTTCCGTCGGAACTACCTTATTTACTGAGGGAATATTCCGTCGATCTTGGATTTTAATATTGTTTTTATGTAATTTAATTTTTCGTCGAAGATAAGTTATTTCCGCGAGAAATATCCGTCGGACATAAGTGGCACTTACACTTGACGAAATTCTTCCCTCGTATTTAGTGCTGTCAAAGTTACTTTAGATTCGACGGAATTTCGTCGGGGATAAGTCAGTCAGAAATTAGAAAAGATCGACGAATATTGTGACAGAACTTATCTCTGACGTGTATATATAACCGAATATCCGACGGATACTTCAGTCGGAAATAACTTATCTTCGACGAAATAGTCTTATTTTCGATGGGAATATTTCTTCGGAAATAAGGCTTTTTCTTGTAGTGTACATAAAATTAAAAACTAAATTCATGGTTAACCCAATTCCAATAACTCTCTAACCTTCAATTAAAAATTTCATCGAACATTTGATAGGCGGGACAACCAATCTCCATCTCCACTTGAGGTTGATAACCTCCCAACATGCATAATCCTTAAAAGACATTTGTGCTCTACAAATAAAGAAAATGAATTATTGACACTAATAATATAGATTCAGTGACCTAGAGCCACAAAACTCTTATGTTTTTGACTTCCGTATTACATATATACTTTTAGTTTCCTCTCACTAATAGCATAAATTACAATAAAGTTTGTAATTCAAGTGTTTAATTAGATTTCAAATTCATTGTTTCATTTAATTATTTATGACATGAAACATATCCCTTATGTATTACATCTACATATATAACACTTAACTGAGATAGTAAAACACAATCTCTCACTCTATCTCTCGCTCTGTATGTGAGTATTTTTGCTCGAGTGTGTGGGTGAAGATATTACAATTCTATAGTAAAGTATATAAATGATATTACTTTTTGAATAATTAAATCAATACATACTGGCAAGCGCACACATACAAATACAAATTCAAATACACACACACACACACTCACACACACACACACACACACACACACATATATATATATATATGGTATAGTACTTTTTAAAAATAATACCCATACATAAAATTAAAAATTAAATTCATGGTTAACCCAATTCCAATAACTCTCTAACCTTCATTTAGAAATTACATCGAAAAGTTGATAGGTGGGACAACTAATCTCCATCTCTACTTAGGTTGATAGCCTCCCAACATAAATCTCAAAATACATTTGTGCTCTACAAAATAAAGAAAATGAATGAATAACACTAATAACATATAAATAGTCAGATTCAGTGACAAAACTTGTATGTTTTTTACTTCCGTATTAAATAAATACTTTTAGTTTCTTTTCACTAATAACATGGATTACAACAAAATTTGTAATTCAAGTGTTTAATTAGATTTCAAATTCTTTGTTTCATTTAAGTCTTCAAGACATGTAACAATATCCCTTATGTATTACATTTACATATATAACATTTAGCTGAGATAGCAAAATGCAATCTCTCACTCTATCTCTCGCTCTATATGCGAGTATTTTTGCTCGAGTGTGTAGGTGAAGATAGTACAATTCCATAGTAAAGTATATAAATGAGATTAGTTTTTAAATAATTGAATCAAAATACATACCGACAAGCGCAGACATATAAATACAAATTCAAATACACACACACACACACACACATATATATATAGTACACTAATTTTTAAAATTAATAACACCTATACATAAAATTAAAAACTAAATTCATGGTTAACCCAATTCCAATAACTCTCTAACCTTCACTTAGAAATTTTATCGAACAGTTGATAGGCGGGACAACCAATCTCCAACTCTAGTTGAGGTTGATAGCCTCCCAACATAAACCTCAAAAGACATTTGTACTCTGCAAATAAAGAAAATGAATGAATGACATTAATAACATATATAAATAGTCGAATTCAATGATCTTGAGCCACAAAACTTGTATGTTTTTGACTTCCGTATTAAATAAATACTTTTAGTTTCCTCTCACTAATAACATGGATTACAACAAAGTTTGTAATTCAAGTGTTTAATTCTATTCAGATTCTGAAAGCAAATAATGGCTTTACGCAAGGAATTTGATGCATTCTGAATTTATTTTTAAGAAAAATACTGAAAAACATGTTTACCAAAGAGTATGAATAGTTTCAGGTGTGCTTGGAAATATCCATAAAAAATATGAACAATAGATTCCTATTAATATATATGAAATTAGTCTTAAAAACTGAATCTAAAACCCTAATCAAGAGTAATATTGTGTTAAGATAACTAATAAGAGAACTTAATTAAGAAAATAAGTGGAAAGATTCCTAGTATGCACATGAATTTTGAGTAATAGAGTAAGAGTAATTTCCACTAAATTATTAAACATAAAATTGAGAAAAACACACTAAAATAAACCGGCGTGAAGTAAATAAATATAAGAAATAGCACCTTTTGGAATTGTAATACTATGAAATGGAAACCGAAGAGTTTTGGGATCGGTCGCTGATAATCATCAATTTCGTTGCGACAAATGCTAGGGGGACCGATTTTTAGTGACCGGGTTGGCGACCGGCCAAATTTTTTTTTTTATAACTCCCAAATAATTTATAAGATTTATTGGAACTGGAATTTTTAAAGAATTCAGTGATTTGGGTGTCATTTGGATACATGTAAAAAATAGAGTTGCACCGTCTGTACAGTTCTGTTTTTTACATGTATACAAATGACATCCAAATCATTGGATTCTGTAAAAATTTCAGTTTCAATAAATCTTATAAATTATTTGAAAGTTATAAAAAAAAATATTTGGCCGGTCGCCAAAGGTCGGTCGCCCCAGAAGAAATCTTTGGTTGCTAGAAATCAAATAGGGAAAGGATATGGCAAGAGAAAAGTTTATATAATTTCTCCATATTCAACTGTTTGATCGATTGAATCTCCAACTGAAAGTAAAAATTAGAAAAAGGTGGAAAGATACGGGGACAAAACGAATATATAATGTCAAAGAAATTAAAAGTTGAAGAAGAAGAAGAAAAGTGAAAAACTAAAGACATCGACGGAAGCACGATATGTATATGGGTGAGTTATCACCCGAATTAACTCTTAATTAATTAAGAGTAGACTCCATTCATGAATTCACGTTATGTCTTTTTATATATACTTATTAAAAATTAAGAGTTTGATTATCATATATTGTAAAAGAAAAGATGAACACAGGAGTGAAAAAAGAAAGACAATTCACGATCATAATTTATATTTAAGTCAACTTTAAAACAGTTGATGAAAAAAAATTCGGTAAAGAAGTCCGAGTTTTCGTGGTAAAAAAAAATTGATGTGAATGTGACTAGCATTTTCTTACGACTTGTATTTCCTTTCTTTTCCCCTTTCATGTTCTTTCAGTTCTCAGACATTAAATGCAACACAAGAAATTTTTCATAGTTAGAGAGACGTTGTGACGCCTCCAAAATAGGTATATATCACCTATCTTAAGTCGCCATAAAATACACTACAAAAACTTTATTTATACAACTGTCGTGCAAAATACGAAGACATGCATACTATGAGTTTAAATACAAATATATATTCCAACTCTGACTAATGTTACAATTGCACCTTACATAAAGGTACAGTCAATAACTGTTTTAGAAATTAAAATCTTTGGGAAGTGCTCAAGGAAACCTTCGTACATGGGAGGCCATGCGTCTAGGTTATGATAGATATCATATGTCCACAGAATTATCCTTGGTTGACCCAATAGACCCCAAAGAAAAACGAGAAGATTACTATCATGTTCCTTCCCATGGTGAGTCTTCTCTTGATATATAATTATCTCCACTGTCTATAATTGAGAACTATACTTTAACCATACTCCAAGATTATATAGGTAGTGCTCGTAGATATACTAAGCAAGTGGATGTGCACAACTCTGTCTTATGATAATACGAGGTTGTATGTTATTAGACATTTTATATGATAGTTGCAAAACACCTTCTAAAGTTGGGTTCACCTCACCCTATTTGGTTCACCAAAATTAAATATCAAATGGCGTATACAATGCGACACACTTATCTAAAGTTCTCACTAAAATTATTTTCATACTATTTAGGGAGAACCTTAACAGCTATAGACCACCGTTCTATTCTTTTCCACAATTATATGAATAAATCATAATTGTGATTCTAAATTCCTCTTCGCACCCAGGACGAAGATAATGTTCATCACCTATCTTTACCTGAAACATCAAAGATCATGGTTATACCAAATCACAGTTCCTGTTTATAATTATACTTAATAAATTCATTTTTACACTACAGGGCCAAAGATATTCATTATCATTTTATCTTTGCACTACAGGCCGAAGACATACAACTATTTTTTAGAAGAGTCAAGTAGAGCATGATATCTACTATCTTCTACGAATTTAAAAGTTAATTATAATTATTTTATCACTGAGACTCAGCTTAATAAATAAGCCACATCATTGAATCACCCCTACACTACGGCCAAGGATATTCGTTAATATCACATCCATGAATTATCCATACACTACGGTCCAAGGATATTTATTATTATCACATCCATGAATTAATATATCATTGCTGAGACTCAGCTCAATAATCAATCCACATCAACGAATCATCCATGCACTACAGGCCAAGGATATTCGTTAATATCACGACCACGAATTATCTATGCACTACGGGCCAAAGAAAATCGTGTTTTCATCAACGGTTATGATCATACCATAAAACAATTCATCTTTGCACCCTTGGCCGAAGAGAATCCATGGCCATATTCATACCAAAAATTGTCCATCAATGCACTACGGGCCAATGAGGACTTTTACCACATCATTTATAACATTACGATCATGATTATACCGAATAATCTCTGGTCATAATTATACCAAGTCCATCTATGCACTAAAGGCCACAGATGAATTTTATCATAATATAAGCATGAGGATAATGACAATGATATAAAGAATTAATCAAATGAGATAAAGGATAAATATTAAACATTTATAATATAATTTATCCAGCGTTCAATAATAACCAAATGTTATCAATCATTTAATAATCTCATAATCTAATATCATTAATATTATAACAATATTTTAATCATTTCTTAAACTTATAAACAATTTATTTTTATTTTTTACACTTTACTAATTAATGCATTTAATCATCCTAAAATGCCAATCTCATAAGATTTCATCATCAATAACCAAAACTCTCATCACAAATCTGCATATACCTTAAATAGGATTTTCAAGCCATAAAATTCTATTTTCCAATTTTGTTACTTCACATAACATATTTAATTCATTTACTCATAAATAGTTCATTTGCATGAAAAATACTAAATCAGTCCCAAAAATATTTTTTTCTGGGATTTAGCAGAATATAATCTCATATTAAACATATATTTTTCTTGAAATTTTAAAAATTCATTTACTATTTTTCATATGGCCAAAACTGTCTAATATTTACACATTTTTTATAAACTGTACTTTATTCCGAAAATTCCGAAATTTATGCGGTATACTTTTGTTATATACATGTACTCACAATAAAAATTTCACCAATTTTGGAGTTAACCACAAGGAGTTATAAGGGTTTACTTTTAAAATATTCTTTTTCCATAAAATTCATAACTCTTAATCTATACATCCAAAAATTGCCATTTTTGAATACAATATAGAAAACTCATCAAATTATCATTTCAAATTTTTCCAGAATTTTTGAGGGTCAGAAAAATTACGAAACTGCAAATGGATTTTCACCCTCCATGCGGTAATCCACGTAGACAGATCATTTTAACAGAATAATAAAGAATGGTATAATAAAAGAATCCACCATGCATGCGAAAGACCGCATAGACAGGTTATTCCCAAAATAATAATAAAGAATGGAACCAAGTCTAGCGTAATCCGCATAGACAGGATATTCTAACAGAATAATAAAGAATGGAATCAGGTCATGCAGTAATCCGCACAGACAGGATATTCCAACAGAATAATAAAGAATAGAATAACAACAGAATTCACCAGGCATGCGATAGACCGCACAGACATGTTATTCCAATAGAATAATAAAGAGTGGAACCAGATCATGCGTAATCTGCATAGACAGGATATTCCAACAGAATAATAATGAATGGAATAACAACCCTTACGATTATTGAAAGAAAATAACTCTCTTCATGAATACGAAAGAATAATACTGTGAGACCCCAAATATTTATAATTTGTACAAAGTACGCAAGTTGTTATATAGTATTCGATTGGTTGGGAAATATTCATTTTAACAGGGATATTCGTACAACAGCACAATCATTGGTGGACCCCACAACGGAATTATTGTCGGATTGAGAAAACGACGAAAATATTTTTATGAAAATAATGGCAGAAGTTTTACTGTTAAAACTGTTGAGCTACCCAGTAGTAAAAGTACAGTAATACACGTGGTTGCATAGTAGCACACAGTATTGATTATTGATGTTTACGTGAGAAGTCGCTCTGTTTTGCTCAATTATTGCTACAGTAATTATTGCATAGTATCTCACGTTATTTGATTCAATTATTGTCGATATTTTATATATTATTAAATCAATAATTGAGATAACAAAGTTAGTAATATTATTATTTACAATATTAATGATGTCTAGAAGTTCTGTCAAGGAGAGGTTTGGTCACCTAATTGCGCGCCAATAGGGAGAAATCCTTATTGGAAAGCCCCTCTTTCTTGGGAACGACCTGGTCGATTAATAGTGTGAATTATAATAATGATGATGAATTTTGTTTTATTATTATTATAAATGTAATAAAACAGAAATTTTTTTATATAAAACAGAATACTTTTTATAAGTTTTATTTTATTTGATTATAAATAAAATATAATATATTATATTATGCATAGTGTTTGCATAGTGCCTACATAGTGTTTGCATAGTAAAATCTTTTTATATAAAACAGAATACTTTTATAAAGTTATTTGTTTTTTTAGATTATAAAAAGAATATATTATATTTTATTATGCATAGTATTTGCATAGTGCTTGCATAGTATTTGCATAATAAAATCTTTTTATATAAAATATAATACTTTTATAAAGTTATTTGTTTTATTAGATTTTAAATAAAATATATAAATATATATATATTATAAATAGAATATATTATATTTTATTGCATAGTATCCTTTCCATTCTCCTATAAATAGAATGCTTAGTTAGAATTGAAAACACACCAGAAATTCAGAGAATTCTTCTTCTATAATCTTAAGCGTATTTCTTTAGAGTTTAAGAAAACTTTGAGCGTAGAAAATAATGCAAGTTTTCTTCAAGAATATCCTCGCCCTACCAGTCAGAATACTCTTCTTTCTAAGGTAAGGGGTATTTTTCTTTCGTATTCATGAAAAGAGTTATTTTCTTTCAATACTCGTAATGGTTATTATTCCATTCTTTATTATTATGTTGGAATAACCTGTCTATGCGAAGTACCGCATACATGGTGAAATTCTTCTGTTATTCCATTCTTTATTATTCCGTTGGAATAACCTGTCTGTGCGGTCTATCGCATGCCTGGTGAATTTTGTTGTTATTCCATTCTTTATTATTCTGTTGAAACATCTTGTCTGTGTGGATTACGCATGACCTGGTTCCATTTTTTATTATTCTATTGGAATATCATGTCTGTACGGATTACGCATGACGTGGTTCAATTATTTATTATTCTATTGGGAATAACATGTCTGTACAGTCTATCGCATGCATGGTGAATTCTTTTGTTATTCCATTCTTTATTATTCTGTTGGAATAACCTGTCTATGTGGATTATTACATGCATGGTGAATGATCCTTTATATTCATTCCTTATTAAATTGTGGAAATGATCTGTCTACGTGAATTACCGCATGGCGGGCGAAAATCCATTCCCAGTTTCATATATTCTATTATACTCAGTTGTTTAAGGTTTTGGCTTCTATATTCCATGAAATTAGTAGAATATCCTGGATATTTGCGCTTCATCCAGTATCTTTTCATGAAAATATTCTTCTGAGCATTCTTGAATTTTACTCCACAAATCAGTATCATGTTGACAATTTGGACGTTATTGAGTTCAGGATAAATTAACTTATAAATCTTTAAAATTTATTCTTGAACTTGTTTTATTGAATTGTCATCATCCTTATGCTTATATTATGTTAAAATTCATCTGTGGCCTGTAGTGCATAGATGGACTTGGTATGATTATGACTAGGGATTATTCGGTATAATCATGACCGTAATGTTATAAATGATGTGAAAAAGTCCTCATTGGCCTGTAGTGCATTGATGGACAATTTTTGGTATGATTATGGCTATGGATTCTCTTCGTGCAAAGATGAATTATTTTATGGCATAATCAGGACCGTTGATGAAAATACGATTATCTTTGACCCGTAGTGCATGGATAATTCGTGGTCGTGATACTAAATAATATCCTTGGCCTGTAGTGCAGGGATGATTTGATGATGTGGATTATTTATTAAGCTGAGTCTCATCGATAAAAGTGATGAAAAACCTTTTAAATCATAGAAGATAGTAGATTTTATTCTTTACTTGACTCTTCTAATGGAATGCTTGTTCCGCTGCAGTTAAACTTGATGTTTGTTATATTTTATCAGTTTAACAGTGTTGAACACTAATGATAAATTATTATGTATTATCTTAGTCATAATATTTTTACTGGGCTAGTTGAGCTCACCCTTTTGCTTTCATTGTTCTCTTCAGGAAATGAGAACGTAGCCGGGACTAGTCGGGGAACGGAGTGATGGTCCGAGATGGTGTAATAGTAGTCCTCACTATTCTATAAAATAGTGTGACAATAAATGTAATGAGGACTCTATTTGAGAGTGGATATTGTCTAGAAGGCAATATTCCTGTTTAAACTCTCAGCTATGTTTTGTCGTATGTTATACGACATTTGTAATAATTAAGTTTGTATTTGTATCCTGTACCATGTATTTGACGACTCAAGATGGGTGATGTATAACTGTTTTGGGGGCGTCACAGTTGGTATCAAAGCTTAGGGATATGATCCCTGGCTGAGCTGTGAGATAAGAATTAAGAGGGAAGAGACGGGGAATTCCTTCGCTAGTATGACCTACCTAAGTTTATTTGGTATTTAATTGGTCAGTCAGAGTATAGGGATAATATGTGATATGTTAATTAACCCTTATTTTGTGGTAGTATTTGAAAATAACATCCAAGAATTTTGAGAATAGCAATGGAGCACAGGAGATCGTTGAGTCTCCACAGATCAATAATCAGGATAATGTGCATTAGGAAGGCGACAATCATTATGCAAACAACAACACTGACCAAATGATGAACGATGGGATGTTCAGAGGCTTTGTGCAGTTCATGCAACACCAAACGAGAGAGACTCTTGTTCATAATGCGGGTGAAAACAATGGCAACCCACGGTTGGTCACCGCTAAGCAGTTCAAGGAGCTGGGACCGCCGGAGTTTTTGGGAAAGCCAGAACCACTTAAGGCAGAGACGTGGATAAAGCAGATGACCAAGATATTTGATGTCTTGGAATGCTCAGAGGAGCAAAAGGTTCCATTCGCCACCTTTATGTTGCGTGAAGAAGTAGATCATTGGTGGGAATATATAAAACGTACCCAGCCTGACGCACTCAAGATGTCTTGGGAGAAGTTCCAAGAATTGTTCAACAACAAGTACTTTCCTGAAAGTATTCGTCACATTAAGGAGGTGGAATTCATCAAGCTGGAGCAAAAAAATATGACTGTATTGCAGTACGAGGCTAAGTTTGTAGAGTTGTCCCGGTTTGCATCCCATTTGGTCGATAATGAGGAACGAATGACGCGAATATTTCTGCGAGGTTTGAAACCCGATATACTTCAATACCTCATTTCTCACAAACTTTGTTTATATTCAGATGTTCTGAATAGGGATCAATTATTGGAGCGCGATAATGAGTCATCAAAACCAAAAGGCAATGACCAATAACACGATAATAATCATACCGGTGGCAACGGCCATCGGAACAATGATAACCATCGTGGGGGAAACTATCATGCCAAGAATGGTAACCACTTCGGTGGTAATCATGACCAAGATAATAGAAGTGGAAATTTTAAGAAGAGAAGGTTCAAAAATGATGGAAAGACAGCAACACCAGCACCTGTTTCCAAGGAAGAAGAATGACCACCGGTCGTATGTTTCAGATGCGGACAAGAGGGACACATCCGTCCAAACCGTACGCAGCAACCCAAAGCGTGTTTCAATCGCGGAAGAGAAGGTCACCTAGCTCGATTTTATCGTATGGTGAAGTCAAGTCCAGCTGGGATGGTGACGCCAAAGGATGTCCCAGACAAGTCAAAGCCGATAGTTTAAGTGAGAGTGTTTGTCGAGGAACCCGAACAAAGTTGTCACGGGTAAGTTAATCATAAACTTTTATGAAATCTATACCTTATTTGATACCGGTTCTACCCGTTCTTTTATTTCTCCTACTTGCACTCAACGTTTAAATTTGACTCCGGAGAAATTAGACTTTAACTTATCTGTTGAAACTCCGTTAGGAGAAACCTTCATTTCATGTGTTATCCAAGTCTTAGATGAGAGTCACAGTTTTTAAATGATATTTCTATCGTTAATAAATTCCTGACGTTTTCCCTGAATACTTCTTGACCTACCCCAGAGCGTGAAATCAAATTTTGTATTGACCCCAGTACAAAACCCATTTCTAAAACCCTTAAATATTTCTTCAACCAAAACGAACGTATAATGTGCCAAAGATATTGGTTCGAGCTGTTGAAGATTACGACCATACCATTCAATATCATCGTGGAAGAGCGAACGTGGTAGCTGACGAGTTGAGTAGAAGATCGTATGCGGTTACGAGTGCGATGTTGTTAACACAAAAACCTATTTCGTATAACTTACAAATGATGATGATGGAGTTAAAGACTCTAAGGACCCACGTGAAGATAACGAATATACGATTAGAATCAACTTTAATTGATAATGTTAAAGTCGTTCAAGCTACACACCCAGAGCTGATGAATATGAAGAAGAAGGTTCAAGAAGGCGTTATTCTAAAAGCAAGAATCGATGAATAGAGGAAATCTCAACCCTCAATTTAATTGGCCCATTTGAAATCCTTGATCGAGTAGGAACTGTGGCTTATAGACTCATTTTACCGCCAAATATGTCGCGTGTTCATAACATTTTTAACGTATCGATAAATATGTGGATGACCCGAACCACATTATTGAATTAGAACTAGATGAGATAGCAGAAGATTTAACGTATGATGAGATACGTGTTAAAATCTTGGATAAGAAGAATCATATTCGACACTCAAAGGTTATACCTCAAGAGTTAGAATATGAAATGAAGTCAAGGTATCCTCACCTCTTCGGCATACCAGGTACGTACGTAAATTTCGAGAGCGAAATTTCATAAGGAGGGGAGATTGTGAGACCCCAAATTTTATGAATAAAGATTTAAATTTCTCGAAATATTTTTTTGAATATTATGGTGTGGATTTGATATAATATTATAGTTGTGGGTAATATTTATAAATTTTGTAAAGTACGCAAGTTGTTATATAATATTCGATTGGTCAAGGAATATTCGTACAACGGCACAATCATTGGTGGACCCCACAACGGAATTATTGTCGGATTGAGAAAACGACAAAAATATTTTTATGAAAATAACGGCGGAAGTTTACCATTAAAACTGTTGAGCTACCCAATAGTAAAAGTACAGTAATACGCGTGGTTGCATAGTAGCACACGGTATTGATTATTGATGTTTACGTGAAAAGTCACTCTGTTTTGTTCAATTATTGCTGCAGTAATTGCTGCATAGTATCTCACATTATTTGATTCAATTATTGTCGATATTTTATATATTATTAAATCAATAATTGAGATGACAAAGTTAGTAATATTATTATTTGCAATATTAACGATGTCTAGAAGTTCTGTCAAGGAGAGGTTTGGTCACCTAATTGCGCGCCAATAGGGAGAAATCCTTATTGGAAAGCCCCCTCTTTCCTGGGAACAACCTGGTCGATTAGTAGTGTGAATTATAATAATGATGATGAAATTTGTTTTATTATTATTATAAATGTAATAAAATAGAAAACTTTTTATATAAAACATAATACTTTTTATAAAGTTTTGTTTTATTTGATTATAAATAGAATATAATATATTTTTATTATGCATAGTGTTTGCATAGTGCATGCATAGTGTTTGCATAGTAAATTCTTTTTATATAATATAGAATACTTTTATAAAGTTATTTGTTTTATTAGATTATAAATAGAATATATTATATTTTATTTGCATAGTTTATGCATAGTATTTGCATAGTAAAATCTTTTTATATAAAACAAAATACTTTTATAAAGTTATTTATTTTATTAGATTTTAAATAAAATATATAAATATATATATATATATATATTATAAATAGAATATATTATATTTTATTACACAATATCCTTTTCATTCTCCTATAAATAGGATGCTTGGTTAGAATTGAAAACACACCAGAAATTCAGAAAATTCTTCTTCTATAATCTTGAGCGTATTTCTTTAGAGTTTAAGAAAGCTTTGAACGTAGAAAATAGTGCAAGTTTTCTTCAAGAATATCATCGCCCTATTAGTCGGAATACTCTTCTTTCTAAGGTAAGGGGTATTATTCTTTCGTATTCATGAAGAGAGTTATTTTCTTTCAATACTCGTAAGGGTTGTTATTCCATTCTTTATTATTATGTTGGAATAACCTGTCTATGCGAAGTACCGCATACATGGTGAAATTCTTCTATTATTTCATTCTTTTTTATTCTGTTGGAATAACCTGTCTGTGCGGTATATCGCATGCCTGGTGAATTCTGTTGTTATTCCATTCTTTATTATTCTGTTGGAACATCCTGTCTGTGCGGATTACGCATGACCTGGTTCCATTCTTTAATATTCTGTTGGAATGTCCTGTCTGTGCGGATTACGCATGACCTACTTCTATTCTTTATTATTCTATTAGGAATAACATGTCTATGCGGTTTATTGCATGCATAGTGAATTCTTCTGTTATTCCATTATTTATTATTCTGTTGGAATAACCTGTCTATGTGGATTACCACATGCATGGTGAATGATCATTTGTAATCATTCCTTATTAAATTGTGGAAATGATCTGTCTACGTGGATTACCGCATGGCGGGTGAAAATCCACTTGCAGTTTCAATATATTCTATTATACTCAGTTGATTAACGTTTTGGCTTATATATTCCAGGAAATTAGTAGAATATCCTGGATATATGCGGTTCATCCAGTATCTTTTCATGAAAATATTATCCTGAGCATTCTTGAATTTTACTCCACAAAGCATTATCATGTTGACAATTTGGACGTTATTGAGTTCAGGATAAATTAACTTATAAATCTTTAAAATTTATTCTTGAACTTGTTTTATTGAATTGTCATCATCCTCATGCTTATATTATGTTAAAATTCATCTGTGGCCTGTAGTGCATAGATGAACTTGGTATGATTATGACCAGGGATTATTCGGTATAATTATGACCGTAATGTTATAAATGATGTGAAAAAGTCCTCATTGGCCTGTAGTGCATTGATGGACAGTTTTTAGTATGATTATGGTTATGGATTCTCTTCGGCCAAGGGTGCAAAGATGAATTGGTTTATGGCATGATCAGGACCGTTGATGAAAAAACGATTATCTTTGACCATAGTGCATGGATAATTCGTGGTCGTAATACTAAATAATATCCTTGGCCTGTAGTGCATGGATGATTTGATGATGTGGATTATTTATTAAGCTGAGTCTCATCGATAAAAGTGATGAAAAACCTTTTAAATCATAGAAGATAGTAGATTTTATTCTTTACTTGACTCTTCTAATGGATTACTTGTTCCGCTGCAGTTAAACTTGATGTTTGTTATATTTTATCAGTTTAACACTGTTGAAGACTAATGATAAATTATTCTGCATTATCTTAGTCATAATATTTCTTATTGGGCTAGTTGAGCTCACCCTTTTGCTTTCATTGTTCTCTTCAGGAAATGAGAATGTAGCCGGGACTAGTCGGGGAACGGAGTGATGGTCCGAGATGGTGTTATAGTAATCTTCAATATTCTATAAAATAGTGTGATAATAAATGTAATGAAGACTGTATTTGAGAGTGGATATTGTCTAGATGGCAATATTCATGTTTAAACTCTCAGCTATGTTTAGTCGTATATTACACGACGTTTGTATAATTAAGTTTGTATTTGTATTCTGTACCATGTATTTGGCGACTCAAGATGGGTGATGTATACCTGTTTTGGGGGCGTCACAAATACCCTTACTATAATAATAATATCCCTTACCTTAAAAAGAAGAGTATTCCGACGGGTAGGGCGAGGATATTCTTGAAGAAAACTTATACTGTTTTTTACGCTCAAAGCTTCTTAAAACTCTAGAGAAATACACTCAAGATTATAGAAGAAGAATTCTCTGAATTTCTGATGTGTTTTCAATTCTAACTAAGCATCCTATTTATAGGAGAATGGAAAGGATACTATGCAATAAAATATAATATATTCTATTTATAAAATATATATATATTTTATTTAAAATATAATAAAACAAATAACTTTATAAAAGTATTATGTTTTATATAAAAAGTTTTTACTATGCAAACACTATGCATAATAAAATATATTCTATTTATAATCTAATAAAATAATAACTTTTTAAAAATATTCTGTTTTATATAAAAAGATTTTACTATGCAAATACTATGCAGGCACTATGCAAATACTATGCATAATAAAATGTAATATATTCTATTTATAATCTAATAAAACAAATAACTTTATAAAAGTAATCTGTTTTATATAAAAAGTTTTCTGTTTTATTACATTTATAATAATAATAAAACAAAATTCATCATTATTATTATAATTCACACTATTAATCGACCAGGTCGTTCCCAGGAAAGAGGGGGTTTTCCAATAAGGATTTCTTCCTATTGGTGCGCAAATTAGGTGACAAAACCTCTCCTTGGCAGAACTTCTAGACATCGTCAATATTGCAAATAATAATATGAATAACTCTGTCATCTCAATTATTAATTTAATAATATATAAAATATCGATAATAATTGAATAAAATAACGTGAGATACTATGTAACAATTACTGTAGCAATAATTGAACAAAACTGAGTGACTTCTCACGTAAGCATCAATAATCAATACCGTGTGTTACTATACAACCACGCATATTACTGTACTTTTACTACCGGATAGTTCAACAGTATTAACAGTAAAACTTCCGCCGTTATTTTCATAAAAATATTTCTGTCGTTTTCTCATTCCGACAAAATTTTCGTTGTTGGGTCCACCAATGATTGCGCTGTTATATGAATAGTCCCTGTTAAAATGAATATTCTCTGACCAATCGAATATAATACAACAACTTGCATACTTTATAAAATTTATAAATACTACCCACAACTATAACATTATCCCAAATCCACACCATAATATTAAAAAAATATTTTGAGAAAATTAAATCTTTATTCGTAAAATTTGGAGTTTTACAATCTCCCCTCCTTATGAAATTTTGCCCTCGAAATTTACGTACGTACCTGGTATTTCGAAGAGATGAGAATACCTTGCTTTCTTTTCTGATTATATTTTTCCGGTCATCTCCTCTGTATCATGATTTTCCCATTGCTCATTTCCTGTATTTCATATATCATTCTAGAATATAGTTCACAACAAAGGTTAATTGACATATCACAATTTCTCAACTTAAGTAAGAAAATTTAGCTTAGGTAGGACACACACTAGCGAAGGATATTACTTGTCTCTCCCCTCCTAGTTCTAATCCCGGATCTCTGCCATAGATCATATCCCTAGGCTTTGATACCAAATATTACTCCCCCAAAATAGGTATACATGTGATGCCCCCAAAATAGGTATACATCACCCATCTTGAGTCGCCAAATACATGGTACAAAATACAAATATAATCTTAAATATACAACATGAGCTGTGAGTTTTAATACAAATATTGTCTTCTAGACAGTATTAAAACTCAAAATAAGTCCTCAATACATTTATTAACACAATATTTCATAGAATAGTGAGGACTATTAATGTTATCATCTGGACCGTCACTCCGTTCCCCGACTAGTCTCTGCTACGTTCTTATTTCCTGAAGAGAACAATGAAAGTAAAAGGGTGAGCTTAACTAGCCCAGTAAGAAATATTATGACTAAGATAATGCAGAATAAATTATCATTAGCCTTCAACAATGTTAAACTGATAAAATACAATAGACATCAAGTTTAACTGCAGCGGAACAAGCAATCCATTAAAAGAGTCAAGTAGAGAATAAAATCTACTATCTTTTATAATTTAAAAAGGTTTTTCATCATTTTTATCTCTAAGACTCAGCTTAATAAATAAACCACATCATCCCTGCACTACGGCCAAGGATATTCATTAGTATCACAACCACAAATTATCCATGCAATACGGGCCAAGGATATTCATGTATTCATCAATGGTCATGATCATGCCAACAACTGTCCATCAATGCACTATGGGCCAATGAGGACTTTTACCACATCATTTCTAACATTACGGTCATGATTATACCAAATAATCCTTAGTCATAATCATACCAAGTCCATCTATGCACTATAGGCCACATATGACTTTCAACATAATATAAACATGAGAATGATGACAATGATATAAGAATTCAATAAAAACCAGTTCAAGAATTAATTTATCCAGGAACCAATAACGTCCAAATTGTCAACATGATATTGCTTTGTGGGGTAAAACTCAAGAATTCTCATAAGAATATTTCCATGAAAAGATACCAGATGAAGCGCAAATATCAAGGATATTCCACTAATTTCATGGAGTATAAAAGCCAAAACTTTAACCAACTGAGTATAATAAAGAATGGAATAACAAAAGAAATCACCAGGCATGCGATAGACCGCACAGACAGGTTATTCCAACAGAATAATAAATAATAGAACCAGGTCATACGTAAACACATAGACAGGATATTCCAATAGAATAATAAACAACGGAACAAGGTCATGCATAAACGCACAGACAGGATATTCCAATAGAATAATAAATAACGAAACCAGGTCATGCGTAACGCACAAACAGGATGTTCCAACAGAATAATAATGAATGCAATAACAGAAGAATTTCACCATGTATGCAGTACTTCGCATAGACAGGTTATTCCAACATAATAATAAAGAATGAAATAACAGAAGAATTTCACCAAGTATGCGGTACTTCACATAGACAGGTTATTCCAACATAATAACAAAGAATGGAATAACAGAAGTTCTCTTCATGAAGACGAAAGAAAGAAATAATACCCCTTACCGTAAAAGAAGAGTATTCCGATTGGTAGGGCGAGGATATTCTTGAAGAAAACTTGCACTACGCTCAAAAATTCTTAAAACTATAAAGAAATACTCTCAAGATTATAGAAGAATTCTCTGAACTTCTGGTGTGGTTTTCAATTCTAACTAAGCATCCTATTTATAGGGAAATTGAAAGGATAATATGCTGCACTATGCAATAAATATAATATATTCTATCTATAATCAAATAAAACAAAATTTTATAAAAAGTATTCTGTTTTATATAAAAAGATTTTACTATGCAAATACTATGCAGGCACTATGCAAATACTATGTATAATAAAATATAATATATTTTAATTATTGTCTAATAAAACAAATAACTTTATAAAAGTATTCTGTTTTATATAAAAAAATTTTACTATGCAAAACACTATGCATAATATAATATAATATATTCTAATTATTGTCTAATAAAACAAATAACTTTATAAAAGTATTCTATTTTATATAAAAAGCTTTTCTGTTTTATTACATTAATAATACTAATAAAACAAAATTTATATATAATATATATATATATATATATATAAATTTTTGTGACTTCATAAAAAGACACCTCAATATATCTAACAACATTTATCATTATTATTATAATTCACAATATTAATCGACCAGGTCGTTCCCAGGAAAGAGGGGGGTTTCCAATAAGGATTTTTCCCTATTGGCGCGCAATTAGGTGACCAAACCTCTCCTTGGTAGAACTTCTAGACATCGTTAATATTGTAAATAATAATATTAATAACTCTGTCATCTCAATTATTGATTTAATAATATATAAAATATCGACAATAATTGAATCAAATAACGCGAGATACTATGCAATAATTACTGAAGCAATAATTTAACAAAATTGAGTGACTTCTCACGTAAGCATCAATAATCAATACCGTGTGCTACTATGCAACCACGCGTATTAATGTACTTTTACTGCCGAGTAGTTCAACAGTTTTAACTATAAAACTTCTGTCGTTATTTTCATAAAAATATTTTTGTCGTTTTCTAACTCCGACAATAATTTTGTTGTGGGGTCCACCAATGATTATATCGTCGTACGAATATTCTCCGACAAAAAGAATATTCCCCGACCAAACGAATATTTTATAACAACTTGCGTACTTTGCAAAATTTATTAATATTATGCACAACTATAACATTATATCAAATTCATTCCATAATATTTAAAAATAATATTTTTAGAAAAATCATCTTTATTAAAAAGTTGGGGTCTTACAACCTCCCCTTCTTATGAAATTTTGCCCTCAAAATTAGGGTACGTGTCTGGATTGTCGAAAAGGTAAATATATCTTGATTTCATTTTAGATTCTAACTCCCAGGTCATTTGCTCAACATCGTGATTTCTCCACAAAACTTTGACTTGAGGTATAACCTTAGAGCGTAGAATATGTTCCTTCTTATCCAAGATTTGAACAGGAACCTCTTCATGCGTCAAATATTCCGCTATTTCATCCGGTTCTAACTCAATAATGTGGTTCGGGTCTTCCACATATTTACGTAACATGGATATGTGAAAAACGTTATGAACACGAGACATACTTGGCGGTAAAGCGAGTCTATACGCCACAGTTTCTACTCGATCAAGGATTAAAAATGGGCCAATGAATCAAGGATTGAGCTTTTCTCTCTTTCCAAATCTCGTAACTCCTTTCTATGGAACAACACGTAACAACACATGATCTCCAATATTGAATTCCACGTCCTTTCGATGAAGATCAGCATAACTCTTTTGTCGATCTTGTGAGGTTTTTATACGTTACCGGATCGTTTGAATCTTTTCTGTAGTCATACGTACCAACTCTAGTCCCAACAACGTTGCTTCACCCACCTCATCCCAGCATACTGGAGAATGACACTTTCTTCCATACAACGCTTCGAATGGAGTCATGCCAATACTTGATTGATAACTGTTGTTGTATGAAAACTCCACCAACGGTAAGAACTTGTCCCAACTTCCCTTGAAGTCAAGGACACAAAGTCTTAATAAATCTTCAAGAGTTTGAATGGTCCTCTTTGATTGTTCGTCCGTTTGAGGATGATATGCCGAACTAAATCGTAAGTCCGTGCCCATAGCTTTTTGCAAACTAACCCAAAATCGTGAAGTGAATCTTGGGTCTCGATCAGAAACTATGGATACTGGCATACCATGTAGTCTTACAATCTCGTTTATGTACATACGAGCAAGACATTCAAGTGTATACATTTCTCATATTGGTAAGAAATGAGCAGACTTGGTCAATCTATCAACAATAACCCAAATTGCATTTATGCCTTGAGAAACCTTGGGAAAACCAGTAACGAAATCCATGATAATGTGCTCCCACTTCCATTCTGAAATTTCAAGTGGTTGCAATGGACCTTTTGGTACTTGATGTTCCGCCTTGACTCGTTGACAAGTTAGACACCTTAAGATAAACAACGTTATCTCTCTCTTCATATTGCTCCAACAAAATGTATGACGAAGATCACGATACATTTTGGTACTCCCAAGATGGATTGCAAATGATGTGTTGTGCGCCTCCATCATAATTTTATACTTTAAATCAGGGTCGTTAGGAACACAAAGTTTGGACTTGACTCAAAGTATTCCTTCTTCATCGATTCTTGCTTCCGGCATAGCACCTTCTTGCACTTTCTTCCTCATACGCATCAGCTCCAGATCTGTAACTTGAGCAGCTTTAACTTTATCAATTAAAGTTGGTTCTACTCGTATATTTGCCATCATCACATGGGTCCATGGAGTCTTTAACTTTATCTCCATCCTTTGCAAGTCACCCAAAATGGGCCTTTGCGTTGTCAATATCGCACTCGTACCCGCATATGATCTTCTACTCAATGCGTCAGCTACCACGTTCGCTTTTCCAGGATGGTATTGGATGGTATGATCATAATCTTTCAATAGTTCAAGCCAACGTCGTTGTCGCATGTTGAGTTCCTTTTGAGTGAAGAAATATTTGAGGCTTTTATGATCCGTAATGATCTCCACTTTCTCCCCATACAAGTAATGCCTCCAAATTTTAAGTGCGAAAACAACAGCTGCCAACTCTAGATCATGAGTATGATAATTCCTCTCATATTCTTTGAGTTGTCGAGAGGCATAGTGTGAGACCCCAAATTTTATGAATAAAGATTTAAATTTCTCGAATTATTTTTTTTGAATATTAAGGTATGGATTTGATATAATGTTATAGTTCTGGGTAGTATTTATAAATTTTGCAAAGTATGCAAGTTGTTATAAAATATTCATTTGGTCAGGGAATATTCTTTTTGTCGGGAATATCCGTACGACGACACAATCATTGGTGAACCCAGAATGGAAGTATTGTCGTAGTAATAAAACGACAGAATTATTTTTATGAAAATAACGGCGGAAGTTTTACCGTTAAAACTATTGAACTACTCGATAGTAAAAGTACAGTAATACGCGTGGTTTCATAGTAGCACACGGTATTGGTTATTGATGCTTACGTGATAAGTCACACAGTTATACTCAATTATTGCTACAGTAATTGCTGCATCATATCTCTCATATTATTGATTCGATTATTGCCACAGTATCATCTGCATTATATGATATATTATTAAATCAATAATTGAGACGACAAAGTTATTCATATTATTAAATTACAATATTTGTAATTTTTAGAAGTTCTGCCAATGAGAGGTTTGGTCACCTAATTGCGCGCCAATAAGGAGAAATCCTTATTAGAAAGCCCCCTCTATCCTGGGAACGACCTGGTTGATAAATATTATGAGTTATGATATTAATGATGAATAAGTTCGTGTTGATTTAAGATGAATTTGATAGTTCCATTGTGTTGGGATTATTTGTGTTAGTAGAAATCGACATTTATTTCGATAATAATTGATGTCTGGAGATTATATTGTTCAATCGGGTATTCAGGGCACTTTTCGTGTCGGAGTACTATTCACGAGTTACTATTTATGAGTTACTATTCACGAGTTACTATTGAATCACATTCACTTATTATTAGAGGAGTTGGTGCAAGATTGGTGATACTTGCATGACTAAGTTAAAAATGGAGGTGTAGATGGAGGTACTATGCTGTAATTAAATTTTTACATGTTTAGAACTATTGAGTCACATGATTTACTATTGATTCACATGATTTACTATTAGGGGAGGTGGTGCAAGTTTGATAATACTTGGATGACTGAATTAAAAATGAAAGAAAAGTTGGAGGTATTGTACTGTAATATTTTGAGCCTCAAAACGTGCAATTATCGAAACTATATTTTTCTATAAATAGAAGCTCATTCTTCCTTCATTTCTCACCATTTCACTAAAGCTTTAGAGCCATTATTATAGAGAGAAATTATAGAGAGAAAGAAGAAGAGAAGTCTACTACCTCTCTACTATAGTATCCAGCTTTATTCTAAGGTAAGGGATATTATTCTTTCGTATTCATGAAGAGAATTATTTCTTTCAATACTCGTAAGAGTTGTTATTCCATTCTTTGTTATTATGTTGGAATAACCTGTTTATGCAAAGTACCGCATACATGGTAAAATTCTTCTATTATTCTGTTCTTTATTATTCTATCAGAATATCCTGTTTGTGCGTTTACGCCGGACCTGGTTCCATTATTTATTATTCTATTCTTTATTATTCTATCAGAATATCCTGTTTGTGCGTTTACGCCGGACCTGGTTCCATTATTTATTATTCTGTTGGAATATCCTATCTGTGCATTTTATGTTGGACCTGGTTCCGTTCTTTATTATTCTGTTGGAATATCCTGTCTGTGTATTTTACGCCGGACCTGGTTTCGTCTTTATTATTCTGTTGGAATATCCTGTCTATGCGTTTTACGCCGGACCTGGTTCCGTCTTTATTATTCTGTTGGGAATAACCTGTCTGTGCGGTCTCTATCGCATGCATGGTGAATCCTTTTGTTATTCCATTCTTTATTATTATGTTGGAATAACCTGTCTATGTGGATTACCACATGCATGGTGAATGATCCTTCGTATTCATTCCTTATTAAATTGTGGAAATGATCTGTTTACGTGGATTACCGCATGGCGGCCGAAAATCCATTTGCAATTTCATATATTCTCTTATACTCAGTTGGTTAAAGCTTTGACTTCTATACTCCAAGAAATTAGTAGAATATCCTTGATATTTGCGCTTCATCCAGTATCTATTCATGGAAATATTCTTCTGAGCATTCTTGAATTTTACTCTACAAAGAAGTATCATGATGACAATTTGGACAATATTGAGTTCAGGATAAATTAACTTATAAGTCTTTAAAATTTATTCTTGAACTTGTTTTATTGAATTATTATGTCATTGTCATGAGGAGTTATGTTGGTTATTATGTGAAAACATGAACGTTTCTTAGAAATCACAAAGAGTTGAAAATCAGATTTTGGTGAAAATGGATCATGAAATTCAATTGACCATATCTCCTATTATATTTCAAATTTTTGAGTGTGGTCAAGTTGAAAAGTTAGATCTATGAGTCTTATAACTTATCCAATTGAAATCACTAAAAAAGGTATTGTAGATTTTCGTGTGGACTATTTTTAGCAAAGGAGTCAAAAGCTGGAAAATAGCAAAAAGCTACTGCCCATAATTTTGTAAGGGCTGTTTTGGCCACTTAATTTGTAAGAAAAATTCCGGCCTTTTGGGACATAAAAGTATACGGTATAAGGTACCTCCTGTCCAAAAATGAGTTCATTCCGGCTTAAAATGAGCAAGTTATGATCATTTCAATATTTAGGTTTTTCCGAAAAAAATGCCATAATAACTCAGATAACCATGAAATTTAAACTGGAAGCTCACATTAACATGTGTAAGATCCTGCCAAGATTTGGGAATTTCTAGAGTTAAACTTGAGGTAGCTAATTTCTTAAGAAATTAATTAGAAATTGATTTTTGAAAAATAGTAAATGAATTTTAAAAATTCCGAGAAAAATATATGTTTATTATGGGACTATATTCTGCTAAATCCTAGAAAAGAAATATTTTTGGGACTGATTTGGTATTTTTCATGAAAATGGTTTAGTTACGAACATATGAGTTAAATATGTTATGTGAAGTAACAAAGTTGAAAAATAGGATTTTGTGGCTTGGAAATCCTATATAAGGTATATGCAGATTTTTTTTTTATAAGGGATTTGATCATTGGTGATGAAATCTTATGAGTATGGCATTTTTGAATGATTAAATGTACTATTTGATAAAGTGTAAACAATTGAAATATATTGTTTATAAGTTTAACAAATGATTAAAATATTGTTATGATATTAATAATATTAGATTATGAGTGGTTGATAATATTTGGATAAATTTAAAGACTTTAATAATTATCCTTGTTGTTGTTTGATTAATGCTTATATCATTGTCATCATCCTCGTGATTATATGGTGATGAAAGTTATCTTTGGCATACATGCGAAGATGGACTGTTGTTTATTGAAATATATATCTTTGGCTTACGTGCAAAGATGAATTGTTGATTATTAGTTTTATGGTTGTATATCTTTAGCTTACGTGCAGAGATGGACTTGGTATGATTATGACCAGGGATTATTTGGTATAGTCATGACCATTGATGATTTAAAGAATATCCTTAGCCCGTAATGTATGGATGATTCAATGATGTGGTTTATCTATTAAGTTGAGTCTCAGCGATAAAAATTAATGAAAACATTTTAAATCATAGAAGATAGTAGATTTTATTCTCTACTTGACTTTTCTAATGGATTGCTTGTTTCGCTGCAGTTAAACTTGATGTCTTTTATATTTTATCAATTTAACATTGTTGAAGACTAATGATAAATTATTTTGCATTATCTTAGTCATAATATTTCTTACTGGGCTAGTTAAGCTCACCCTTTCTTTCACTGTTCTCTTCAGGAAATGAAAACGTAGCCGGGACTAGTCGAGGAATGGAGTGATGGTCCGAGATGGTGTATTAGTAGCCCTCACTATTCTGTAAAATAGTATGATAATAAATGTAATGAGGTCTCTATTTGAGAGTGGATATTGTCTAGAAGACAATATTCATGTTTAAACTCTCAGTTATGTTTTTATCGTATTTTACACGACAGTTGTATAATTAAGTTTTTATTTGTATTTTTTACCATGTATTTGGATACTCAAGATGGGTGATGTATAACTATTTTGGGGGCGTCGCACATAGGCTATGACTTTCCCATGTTGCATGAGAACACATTCTAACCCTTTGTCTGAAGCATCACTGTAGATGACAAATCCCTCCGAGCTAGATGGTATTGTCAGAACAGATGCTGAAATAAGTCTCCTCTTGAGTTCTTGAAAACTCTTCTCACATTCCTCGTTCCAACTGAATTTTGTATCTTTCCGAGTCAGCTGAGTTAATGGAGTAGTGATTCGAGAAAACCCTTCTACGAATCTCCGATAATAACCAGCTAAGCCGAGAAAGCTACGTACTTCGGTCACTGATTAAGGTTTCTCCCGGCTTTAAATAGCTTCAATCTTTGCTGGGTCAACAGATATTCCATGACTTGATACTACGTGCCCAAGGAATGCTACTTCCTCAAGCCAGAACTCGCATTTCTTCAACTTGGCATAAAGCTTATATTCAGGAAGCTTTTGGAGTATTAGCCTAAAGTGTTGTTCATGATCTTCACAGCTTTTGGAATAAATAATGATGTCATCAATAAAGACAACCACAAAGTGATCCAAATATTCCTTGAATACTCGGTTCATCATATCCATGAAGGCACCAGAAGCATTAGTCAATCCAAAGGACATGACTAGGAATTCATAATGCTCGTACCGAGTTCTGAAAGCCGTCTTTGGAATGTCATCGGTTCTAATCTTTAATTGGTGATATCCGGAATGAAGATCAATCTTTGAAAAGAATTTGGCTCCTTGCAACTGGTCAAATAGGTCATCAATATGTGGCAATGGGTACCTATTTTTGATGGTGACATAATTCAACTCCCGATAATCAATACAAAGTCGCATATTCCTATCTTTCTTCTTCACGAATAGAGCAGGAGCACCCCAAGGAGACATACTAGGACGAATGAAACCGATATCTAACGATTCCTGCAATTGGGTCTTTAACTCCTGAAGTTCAATAGGAGTCATTCAATATGGGGTATTGGAAATAGGTTTTGTATTAGGTTCAAGGTCGATACAAAATTCAATTTCACACTCGGGGGGTAGGCCAGGAAGTTCTTCAGGGAATACGTCAGGAAATTTATTAACAATAGAGATATCATTCAAAACTGACGTATTTTTGTTTAAATCCGTGACATGAGCTAAGAAAGCTTGACATCCGTTTTTCAATAAACGAATAGCTTTATGGCTTGAGATGACAGTGATTGATTTTAATGGTTTGGTTGCTTGAATTCGCATAATAGGTTGGTTAGGAATATGAAAGCTAACAACCTTACGAAAACAATCAATTTTTGCATGATGAGTAGTTAATCAATCAATCCCTTAAATCACATCAAATGCAAGTATTTTCAAAGAAATAAGATCGACAGGTAATGTGAGGGTACCGATTTGAACCAAACAAGACTTATAAACAGTGGATGTAATGAAGGTTTCTCCCAATGGAGTTTCAACAGATAAGTCAAAGTTCAATTTCTCCGGAGTCAAATTTAAACGTTGAGCGCCAGTAGGAGAAATAAAAGAATGGGTAGAACCGGTATCAAATAAGGTATATACTTCGCTAGAGTTTATGACAAGCTTACCCGTGATGACCTCGTTTGGGTTCCTTGCTTTCTGGGAGGTCATGACAAACGCTCTCCCTTGAACTACCAGTTTTGTCTTTTCTGGGACGGCCTTTGATGCCTCCATCCCAGCTGGACTTATCTTTGGTGCACGACAAAATCGGGCCAGGTGACCTTCTCTTCCATAATTATAAAATGCTTTGGATGGCATCGCGCAGTTTGGACTGATGTGTCCCTCTCCTCTACATTTGAAGCATATGATAGGTGGTCGTTCTCCTTCCTTAACGACAGGTGTTGATGCTGACGTCTTTCCATCAATGTTGAATCTCCTCTTCTTGAAATGTTCATTCTTATTATTTTGGCCATGATTACCACCGAAGTGGTTACCATTTCTGGCATGTTGATTCCCTCCACACTTATTGTCACCGCTTCGATGACTGTTATCACCGGTATTATCATTTTGCCAGCTGCTCTCTTTTGGTTGGGTTGACTCATTATCGCGCTCCAATAACTGAGCCCTATTAACAATATCTGAATACAAACACAGTTTATGAGAGATAAGATATTGACGTATCTCAGGTTTCAAACCTCTTAGAAACATTCGCTTCATTCTCTCCTCATTATCAACTAAATGAGATGCAAACCGGGACAACTCGAAAAACTTGGTTTCGTACTGCGACACGGTCATGTTGTTTTGCTCCAGCTTGATGAACTCTACCTCTTTCATGTGACGAATACTTTTGGGAATGTACTTGTTTTTGAACAGTTCTTGGAACTTCTCCCAAGACATCTTCAGTGTGGCAGGTTGAGTACGCTTTACAGATTTCCACCAGTAATCTGCCTCTGCCCGCAACATGAAGGTGGCAAAGGAAACCTTTTGCTTCTCAGAGCATCCCAAAACATCAAATATCTTGTTGATCTGCTTTATCCACGTCTCCGCCTTAAGTGGTTTTGGCTCTCCAAAAAACTTCGGTGGTCCCAGTTCCTTGAACTGCTTAGCGGTGACCGTTCGAGAGTTGTCAGTGTTTCCACCTGCATTTTTGACAGGAGCCGCTTTCGCCAGATGTTACATGAATTTCATAAAGCTTCTGAACATCCCATCGTTCACCATTTCATCGGTGTTATTATTTAAATGAGGATTATTGTCTTCCTGTTGCACATTATCCTGGGCATTAATCTGTGGTGACTCAATGGACTCATGTGCTTCATTGTTTATCTCAACATTTTCGGATGCCATTTTCAAATACTGCCACAAAACAAGGGTTAATTAACATATCACATATTATCCCTATACTCTGACCGACAAATTAAATACCAAATAAACTTAGGTAGGTCATACTAGCGAAGGAATTCCCCGTCTCTCCCCTCCTAGTTCTTGTCTCATATCTTAGCCAGGGATCATATCCCTAAGCTTTGATACCAACTGTGACGCCCCCAAAATAGGTATACATCACCCATCTTGAGTCGCCAAATACATGGTACAAAATACAAATACAATCTTAAATATACAACTTGAGCTGTGAGTTTTAATACAAATATTGTCTTCTAGACAGTATTAAAACTCAAAATAAGTCCTCAATATATTTATTAACACACTATTTCAAAGAATAGTGAGGACTACTAATGCTATTATCTGGACCGTCACTCCGTTCCCCGACTAGTCCCTGCTATGTTCTCATTTCCTGAAGAGAACAATGAAAGTAAAAGGGTGAGCTCAACTAGCCCAGTAAGAAATATTATGACTAAGATAATGCAGAATAAATTATCATTAGCCTTCAACAATGTTAAACTGATAAAATACAATAGACATCAAGTTTAACTGCAGCGGAACAAGCAATCCATTAAAAGAGTCAAGTAGAGAATAAAATCTACTATCTTCTATGATTTAAAAGGTTTTTCATCATTTTTATTTCTGAGACTCAGCTTAATAAATAAACCACATCATCCCTGCACTACGGCTAATGATATTCATTAGTATCACAACCACAAATTATACATGCACTACGGGCCAAGGATATTCGTGTATTCATCGATGGTCATGATCATACCAACAACTGTCCATCAATGCACTACGGGCCAATGAGGACTTTTACCACATCATTTGTAACATTACGGTCATGATTATACTGAATAATCCCTCGTCATAATCATATCAAGTCCATATATGCACTACAGGCCACAGATGACTTTCAACATAATATAAACATGAGAATGATGACAATGATATAAGAATTCAATAAAACAAGTTCAAGAATTAATTTATCCAGGAACCAATAACGTCCAAATTGTCAACATGATATTGCTTTGTGGGGTAAAACTCAAGAATGCTCAGAAGAATATTTCCATGAAAAGATACTAGATGAAGCACAAATATCAAGGATATTCCACTAATTTCATGGAGTATAAAACTCAAAACTTTAACCAACTGAGTATAATAAAGAATGGAATAACAAAAGAAATCACCAGGCATGCGATAGACCGCACAGACAGGTTATTCCAATAGAATAATAAATAATGGAACCAGATCATGCGTAAACGCACAGACAGGATGTTCCAACAGAATAATAAATAACAGAACCAGGTCATGCGTAACCCATAGACAGGATGTTCCAACAAAATAATAAAGAATGGAATAATAGAAGAATTTCACCATGTATGCGGTACTTCGCATAGACAGGTTATTCCAACATAATAACAAAGAATGGAATAACAGAAGAATTTTACCAAGTATGTGGTACTTCGCATAGACAGGTTATTCCAACATAATAACAAAGAATGGAATAACAGAAGTTCTCTTCATGAAGACGAAAGAAAGAAATAATACCCCTTACCGTAAAAGAAGAGTATTCCGACTGGTAGGGCGAGGATATTCTTGAAGAAAACTTGCACTACGCTCAAAGTTTCTTAAAACTCTAAAGAAATACGCTCAAGATTATAGAAGAATTCTCTGAACTTCTGGTGTGGTTTTCAATTCTAACTAAGCATCCTATTTAAAGAAAAATAGAAAGGATACTTTGCTGCACTATGCAATAAAATATAATATATTCTATTTATAATCAAATAAAACAAAACTTTATAAAAAGTATTCTGTTTTATATAAAAAGATTTTACTATACAAATACTATGCAGGCACTATGCAAACATTATGCATAATAAAATATAATATATTCTAATTATTGTCTAATAAAACAAATAACTTTATAAAAGTATTCTATTTTATATAAAAAGATTTTACTATGAAAAACACTATGCGTAATAGAATATAATATATTCTAATTATTGTCTAATAAAAAAATAACTTTATAAAAGTATTCTGTTTTATATAAAAAGCTTTTCTGTTTTATTACATTAATAATACTAATAAAACAAAATTTATATATATATATATAATATATATATATATATATATAAACTTCCGTGACTTCATAAAAATACACCTCAATATATTTCACAATATTTATCATCATTATTATAATTCACAATATTAATCGACCAGGTCGTTCCCAAGAAAGATGGGGCTTTTCAATAAGGATTTCTCCCTATTGGCGCGCAATTAGGTGACTAAACCTCTCATTGGCAGAACTTCTAGACATCGTTAATATTATAAATAATAATATTAATAACTCTGTCATCTTAATTATTGATTTAATAATATATAAAATATCGACAATAATTGAATCAAATAACATGAGATACTATGCAACAATTACTGAAGCAATAATTGAACAAAACTGAGTGACTTCTCACGTAAGCATCAATAATCAATACCGTATGCTACTATGCAACCACGCGTATTCATGTACTTTTAACACCGGGTGTTTCAGTAGTTAACGGTAAAACTTTCGCCGTTATTTTCATAAAAATATTTTTGTCGTTTTCTAACTCCGACAATAATTCCGTTGTGGGGTCCACCAATGATTGTGTCGTCATACGAATATTCCTCGACAAAAAGAATATTTTCCGACCAAACGAATACTTTATGACAACTTGCGTACTTTGCAAAATTTATAAATATTACCCACAACTATAAAATTATATCAAATTCATTCCATAAAATTTAAATATAATATTTATAGAAAAATCATCTTTATTAAAAAGTTGGGGTCTTACAATACATCACCCATCTTGAGTCACCAGAAAATACACTACTGACAACTTCATTTATACAACTGCCGTGAAAAATACGACGACATGCATACTGTGAGTTTAAATATAAATATATATACCAACTCTAACTCATGTCACAATTGCACATTACATAAAGGTACAGTTAATAACTGTTTTAAAAATTAAAATCTTTTGGAAGTGCTCAAGGAAACCTTCATACATGGGAGGCCATGCGTCTAGGTTATGATAGATATCATATGTCTACAGAATTATCCTTGGTTGACCCAAAAGACCCCAAAGAAAAACGAGAAGATTACTATCATGTTACTTCCAATAGTGAGTCTTATCTTGATATATAGCTATCTCCACTGTCTACAATTGAAAATTATACTTTAACCAAACTCCAAGATTATATAGGTAGTGCTCGTAGATATACTCGGCAAGTGGATGTGCACAACCTTATCTTATGATAACACGAGGTTGTATGTCATTAGACATTTTGTATGATAGTGGCAAAACACCCTTCCAAAGTTGGGTTCACCTCACCCTATTCGGTTCACTAAAATTAAATATCAAATGGCATATACAATACGACACACTTATCTAAAGTTCACAATAAAATTATTTCCATACTATTTAGGGAGAACCTCAACAGCTATAGACCACCGTTCTATTCTCCTGTTATCTCCGCTCGACCCAGCTACACTCTTATTACCTGAAAGGAATTGTGAAGCAAAAGGGTGAGCACAAATAGCACAATAAAGAATACCATGATTAAAGATAATTTAATTATCAATAGCCTTCGTCAGTAATAAATCAGAGATTTGGAACATATGGTAAATGATAAAACTTTTCAACCATAGTTGCAGCGGAACGAGCAATCCATTAGAAGAGTCAAATAGACCATTAAGTCTATTATTTTCTCCACGTTAAAAGTTCACCAACAATGTTTTATCCATGTAACATCAATCAACAGTTCCTTTCCACAATCATATGAATAACTCATAATCATAATTGTGATTTTAAATTCCTCTTCGCACCCAGGACGAAGATAATTTTCATCACCTATCTTTACCTGAAACATCAAAGATCATGGTTATACCAAATCACAGTTCCTGTTTATAATCATACTTAATAAATTCATCTTTGCACTACGTGCCAAAGATATTCATTATCATTTCATCTTTGTACTACAGGCCGAAGACATACAACTATTTTTTTAGAAGAGTCAAGTAGAGCATGATATCTACTATCTTTTGAGAATTTAAAAGTTAATTATAATTATTTTATCGCTGAGACTCAGCTTAATAAATAATCCACATCATCGAATCACCCCTACACTACGGCAAAGGATATTCGTTAATATCACATCCATGAATTATCCATGCACTATGGGCCAATGATATTCATTATTATCACATCCATGAATTAATATATCATTGCTGAGACTCAGCTCAATAATCAATCCACATCATCGAATCATCCCTGCATTATAGGCCAAGGATATTTGTTAATATCATGACCACAAATTATCTATACACTACGGGCCAAAAATAATCGTGTTTTCATCAACGGTCATGATCATACCATAAAACAATTCATCTTTGCACCCTTGGCCGAAGAGAATCCATGGCCATAATCATACCAAAAACTGTCCATCAATGCACTACGGGCCAATGAGGACTTTTACCACATCATTTGTAACATTACGGTCATGATTATACCGAATAATCCCTAGTCATAATCATACCAAGTCCATCTATGCACTACAGGCCACAGATGACTTTCATCATAATATAAGCATGCGGATAATGACAATGATATAAAGAATCAATCAAATGAGATAAAGGATAAATATTAAACATTTATAATACAATTTATCCAGCGTTCAATAATAACCAAATGTTATCAATCACTTAATAATCTCATAATCTAATATCATTAATATTATAATAATATTTTAATCATTTCTTAAACTTATAAACCATTTATTTTTATTGTTTACACTTTACTAATTAATGCATTTAATCATTCTAAAATGTCAAACTCATAAGATTTCATCATCAATAACCAAAACTCTCATCACAAATCTGCATATACCTTATATTCCAAGCCATAAAATTTTATTTTCCAATTTTGTTACTTTACATAACATATTTAATTCATTTACTCATAACTAGTTTATTTGCATGAAAAATACCAAATAAGTCCCAAAAATATTTCTTTTTTGGGATTTAGTAGAATATAGTCTCATATTAAACATATATTTTTCTCAGAATTTTAAAAATTCATTTACTATTTTTTTTTATATGGCCAAAACTGCCTAATATTTAGACATTTTTTATAAACTGTACTTTTGTCCAAAAATTCCAAAATTTATACGGTATACTTCTGTTATATACATGTATTCCCAATAAAAATTTCACCAATTTTGGAGTTAACCACAAGGAGTTATAAGCGTTTACTTTTAAAATATTTTTTTCCCATTAAATTCATAACTCTTAATTTATACATCCAAAAATCGTCATTTTTGGACACAATATAGAAAACTCATCAAGTTTATCATTTCAAATTTTTTCAGAATTTTTGAGGGTCAAAAAAATTACGAAACTGCAAATGGATTTTCACCCGCCATGCGGTAATCCTCGTAGACAGATCATTTTAACAGAATAATAAAGAATGGAATAACAAAAGAATTCACCATGCATGCGATAGACCGCACAGACATGTTATTCCCAAAAAAATAATAAAGAATGGAACCAGGTCATGCGTAATCCGCACAGACAGGATATTCCAACAATATAATAATGAATGGAACCAGGTCATGCGTAATCCGCACAGAAAGGATATTCCAACAGAATAATAAAGAATGGAATAACAATAGAATTCACTAGGCATGCGATAGACTGCACAGATAGGTTATTCCAATAGAATAATAAAGAATGAAACCAGGTCTTGCGTAATCCGTACAGATAGGATATTTCAACAGAATAATAAAGAATGGAATAACAACCCTTATGAGTATTGAAAGAAAATAACTCTCTTCATGAATACAAAAGAATAATACCCCTTACTATAATAATAATATCCCTTACCTTAAAAAGAAGAGTATTTCGACGGGTAGGGCGAGGATATTTTTGAAGAAAACTTATACTGTTTTCTACGCTCAAAGCTTCTTCAGACTCTAAAGAAATACGCTCAAGATTAAAGAAGAAGAATTCTCTGAATTTCTGGTGTGTTTTCAATTCTAACTAAGCATCCTATTTATAGGTGAATGAAAAGGATACTATGCAATAAAATATAATATATTCTATTTATAATATATATATATATATATATATATTATTTAAGATCTAATAAAACAAATAAATTTATAAAAGTATTTTGTTTTATATAAAAAGTTTTTACTATACAAATACTATGCAAACACTATGCATAATAAATATAATATATTCTATTTATAATCTAATAAAACAAATAACTTTATAAAAGTATTATATTTTATATAAAAAGATTTTACTATGCAACCACTATGCATAATAAAATAAAATATATTCTATTTATAATCTAATAAAACAAATAACTTTATAAAAGTATTTTGTTTTATATAAAAAGCTTTTTATTTTATTACATTTATAATAATAATAAAACAAAATTTATCATCATTATTATAATTTACACTATTAATCGACCAGGTCGTTCCAAGGAAAGAGGGGGCTTTCCAATAAGGATTTCTCCCTATTGGTGCACAATTAGGTGACCAAACCTCTCCTTGGCAGAACTTCTAGACATCGTCAATATTGCAAATATTAATATGAATAACTATGTCATCTCAATTATTGATTTCATAATATATAAAATGTGAGCACCCTGAATTTTATGAAATGAAAGTATTTAATTTTCTTATAATTATTATGTTATTTAGTAAATGGTTAAATTCAGAAAGGGTTAAAGTTAAGGGTGATATTTAAAAAATTTTACAAAGTAAGCAAGTTGCTATTCGTTGTGTCGAGGAATATTCGATTAGTCGGGAAATATTCATTTTCACAGAGAATATTCGTTCGACGGCATAATCATTGGTGGACCCCCCAACGGAAGTATTGTCGTATTTAGAAAACGACTTATTTATCTTTTATTAAAAATAACGGCGAAAGTGTTACCGTTAAAACTGTTGAACTACCCGGTAGTAAAAGTACAGTAATACGCATGGTTGCATAGTAGCACACGGTATTGATTATTGATGCTTACGTAAGAAGTCACTCATTTATACTCAATTATTGCTACAGTAATTGCTGCATCATATCTCTCATATTATTGATTCAATTATTGTCACAGTATCATCTGCATAATATGTTATGTTATTAAATCAATAATTGAGACGGCAAAGTTATTCATATTATTATTTGCAATATTGACAATGTCTAGGAAGTTCTGTCATGAAGAGGTTTGGTCACCTAATTGCGCGCCAATAAGGAGAAATCCTCATCGGAAAGCCCCATCTTTCCTAAAAACGACCTGGTTGTTAAATATTGTGAGTTAGAATATTAATGATTAATAAGTTTTTGTTGATTAAGGATGAAATTGATAGTTCTATTATGTTAGAATTATTAGTGTTACTGGAAATCGATATTTATTTCGATAATAATTGATGTCTGGAGGTTATATTGATCAATCGGGTAATTAATCGGATAAATGAGCAAATAATTGCTATTGATTCACATGATTATAACTATTTATTCACATTTGTGTACTATTGATTCACATTCATTTACTATTAGGGGAGTTGGTGCAAGATTGATAATACTTGCATGACTAAGTTAAAAATGGAGGTATAGATGGAGGTACTATACTGTAATTCATATTTTCACATGTCTAGAACTATTGATTCACATGATTTACTATTAAAGGAGGTGGTGCAAGTTTGATAATACTTACAGGATTAAATTAAAAATGAAGGAAAAGAGGAAGGTATTATACTGTAATATTTCGAGCCCCAAAATGTGCAATTATCAAAACTATATTTTCTTATAAATAGAAGCTCATTCTTCCTTCATTTCTCACCAATTCACTAAAGCTATAGAGGAATTATTATAGAGAGAAATTATATAGAGAAAGAAGAAGAGAAGTCTGCTACCTCACTATTCCAGTATCCAGTTTTCTTCTTAGGTAAGGGATATTATTATTATAGTAAGGGGTATTATTTCTTTCGTATTCATGAAGAGAGCTATTGTTATTCCATTCCTTATTATTCTGTTGGAATAACCTGTATACGCGGACTACCGTATACGTGGTGAAATTCTTCTGTTATTCCATTCTTTATTATTATGTTGGAATAACTTGTCTATGCGATGTACTGCATACATGATGAAATTCTTCTGTTATTCCATTCTTTATTATTCTGTTGGAATATCCTGTCTGTGCGGATTACGCATGACCTGGTTACATTCTTTATTATTCTGTTGGAATATCCTGTCTGTGCGGATTAGGCATGACCTGGTCCCATTCTTTATTATTCTGTTGGAATATCCTGTCTGTACGGATTACGCATGACCTGGTTCCATTCTTTATTATTCTGTTGGGAATAACATGTCTGTGCGGTCTATCGCATGCATGGTGAATTCTTTTGTTATTCCATTCTTTATTATTCTATTGGAATAATCTGTTTATGTGGATTACCGCATGCATGGTGAATGATCATTTGTATTCATTTCTTATTAAATTGTGGAAATGATCTGTTTACGTGGATTACCGCATGGCGGGTGAAAATTCATTTACAGTTTCGTAATTTTTCTGACCCTCAAAAATTATGGAAAAATTTGAAATGATAATTTGATGAGTTTTCTATAATTTGTCCAAAGATGGCGATTTTTGGATGTATAGATTAAGAATTATGGATTTTATGAAGAAAAAAAATTATTTTAAAAGTAAACCCTTATAACTCCTTGTGGTTAACTCCAAAATTGGTGAAAGTTTTATTGGGGGTACATGTATATAACAGGAGTATACCTTGTAAATTTCGGAATTTTTGGACAAAAGTAAAATTTATGATAAATGTCTAAATATTCAGCAATTTTGGCCATATGAAAAATACTAAATAAATTTTAAAAATTCTGAGAAAAATATATGTTCAATATGGGACTATATTCTGTTAAATCCTAGAAAAAAAATATTTTTGGGACTAATTTGGTATTTTTCATAAAAATGAACTAGTTATGAGTAAATGAATTAAATATGTTATGTGAAGTAACAAAATTGGAAAATAGGATTTTATGGCTTGGGAATCCTATATAGGGTATATCCAGATTTTTGATGAGGGATTTGATCATTGGTGATGAAATCTTATGAGTATGGAATTTTTGAATGATTAAATGTATTATTTGGTAAAGTGTAAACAACTGAAATAAATTGTTTATAAGTTTAAGAAGTGATTAAAATATTGTTATAATATTAATAATATTAGATTATGAGTTTATTAAGTGATTGATAATATTTGGATAAATTTAAAGTCTTTAATATTTATCCTTGTTTTCGTTTGATTAATGCTTATATCATTGTCATTATCCTCATGCTTATATTATGGTGAAAGTCATCTTTGGCTTACGTGCAAAGATGGACTGTTGATTATTAGTTTTATAGTTGTATATCTTTGGCCTACGTGCAAAGATGGACAGGTGTCAGGTGTATGACATGATCATAACCACTAGTGATAATAACGAATATCCTTGGCCTGTAGTGCATGGATAATTCGATGATGTGATTGGCAGGATCATAACCATTAGTTAACAGTTGAATGTATTTGGTCGTATTGCACTGACAGACAATTGATTGGTATGATCATGACCATTGGTTTTATAGTTAAATATCTTTGGCCAGTAGTGCAAAGGTAGACAACTGGTTGGTATGATCATTATTATTACATTTGAATATCTTTAGCCTTTGGGGTAAGGATATTGAATAAAGTTTTATTAAGCCTTTGTGGCAAGGAGAAACTGTTTATTTACATGATTATAAAAATGAATTATGGATTTAACTATAATCTTTGGTGGTTCAGGTGAAGACAGGTGATGATAGTTCTTATTGTCTTGGGTATAACAAAGAACTGTTGATGAGTATTACATGAATGAAATATTAACGATGGACTTTTAATCTAGAGGAGATAGTAGACATTATGTTCTACTTGACTCTTCTAATGGATTGCTTATTCCGCTGCAGTTAAACTTGATGTTTATTGTATTTATCAGTTTAACACTGTTGAAGGCTAATGATAATTTATTCTGCATTATCTTAGTCATAATATTTCTAACTGGGCTAGTTGAGCTCACCCTTTTCTTTCATTGTTCTCTTCAAGAAATGAGAATATAGTTGGGACGAGTCGGGGAACGGAGTGATGGTCCAGGATAAGTGGTTGTAGTAGTCCTCACTATTTTGTAAAATAGTGTGATAATAATTATAATAAGGACTCCATTGAGAGTGGATATTGTCAAGAAGACAATATTCTTGTTTAGACAACTATGTTTTGTCGTATTTTTATACAACAGTTGTATAATTAAGTTTGTAGTTGTATTATATAGTGTGTATTTGGCGACTCAAGATGGGTGATGTATACCTGTTTTGGGGGCGTCACAGTTGGTATCAAAAATTAGGGATATGATCCCTAGCTGAGATGTGAGACAAGAACTAGGAGGGGAGAGACGAGGAATTCCTTCGCTAGTATGACCTACCTAAGTTTATTTGGTATTTAATTGGTCGGTCAGAGTATAGGGATAATATGTGATATGTCAATTAACCCTTATTTTGAAACTATATTCTAGAATGATATCTGAAATACAGGAGATGAGAAATGGGAAAATCATGATAGAGTGGAAATAACCGGGAAGGTACAATCCGAAAAGAAAGCAAGGTATTCTCATCTCTTCGAACTACCAGGTACATAAATTTCGAGGGCGAAATTTCATAAGAAGGGGAGATTGTGAGACCCCGAATTTTATGAAATAAAAGTATTCAATTTTCTTATAATTATTATGTTATTTAGTAAATGGTTAAATTGAGAAAGGGTTAAAGTTAAGGGTGATATTTGAAAATTTTACAAAGTAAGCAAGTTGTTATTCGTTGTATCGGGGAATATTCGATTGGTCGGGGAATATTCATTTTCACAGAGAATATTCGTTCGACGACATAATCATTGGTGGACCCCCCCCCCAAACGGAAGTATTGTCGTATTTAGAAAACGACAGATTTATCTTTTATTAAAAATAACGGTGAAAGTGTTACCGTTAAAACTGTTGAACTACCCGGTAGTAAAAGTACAGTAATACGCGTGCTTGCATAGTAGCACACGGTATTGATTATTAATGCTTACGTAAGAATTCACTCAGTTATACTCAATTATTGCTACAGTAATTGCTGCATCATATCTCTCATATTATTGATTCAATTATTGTCACAATATCATCTGCATAATATGTTATGTTATTAAATCAATAATTGAGACGGCAAAGTTATTCATATTATTATTTGCAATATTGACAATGTCTAGAAGTTCTGTCAAGGAGAGATTTGGTCACCTAATTACTCGCCAATAAGGAGAAATCCTCATCGGAAAGCCCCCTCTTTCCTGGGAACGACCTGGTTGTTAAATACTGTGAATTATAATATTAATGATGAATAAGTTTGTGTTGATTAAGGATGAAATCGATAGTTCCATTGTGTTGGAATTATTAGTGTTACTGGAAATCGACATTTATTTCGATAATAATTGATGTCTGGAGGTTATATTGACCAATCGGGTAATTAACCGGATAAATGAGCAATTAATTTCTATTGATTCACATGATTATAACTATTTGTTCACATGTGTGTACTATTGATTCACATTCATTTACTATTAGGGGAGTTGGTGCAAGATTGATAATACTTGCATGACTAAGTTAAAAATAGAGGTATAGATGGAGGTACTATACTGTAATTCATATTTTCACATGTCTAGAACTATTGATTCACATGATTTACTATTGATTCACATGATTTACTATTAGGGCAGGTGGTGCAAGTTTGATAATACTTGCAGGACTAAATTAAAAATGAAGGAAAAGAGGAAGGTATTATATTGTAATATTTCGAGTCCCAAAATGTACAATTACCGAAACTATATTTTCCTATAAATAGAAGCTCATTCTTCCTTCATTTCTCACCAATTCACTAAAGTTATAGAGGAATTATATAGATAGAAATTATAGAGAGAAAGAAGAAGAGAAGTTTGCTACCTCACCATTTCGGTATCCAGTTTATTCTTAGGTAAAGGATATTATTATTATAGTAATGGGTATTATTTCTTTCGTATTCATGAAGAGAGCTATTGTTATTCAATTCCTTACTATTCTGTTGGAATAACCTGTATACGCGGACTACCGTATACATGGTGAAATTCTTCTGTTATTTCATTCTTTATTATTATGTTGGAATAACCTGTCTATGCAAAGTACCGCATACATGGTGAAATTATTCTGTTATTTCAATCTTTATTATTCTATTGGAATATCCTGTCTGTGCGGATTACGCATGACCTGGATCCATTCTTTATTATTCTGTTGGAATATCCTGTATGTGCGGATTACGCATGACCTAGTCCCATTCTTTATTATTCCGTTGGAATATCCTGTCTGTACGGATTACGCATGACCTGGTTCCATTCTTTATTATTCTGTTGGGAATAACCTTTCTGTGTGGTCTATCGCATGCATGGTGAATTCTTCTGTTATTCCATTTTTTATTATTCTGTTGGAATAACCTGTCTATGTGGATTACCGCATGCATGGTGAATGATCATTTGTATTCATTCCTTATTAAATTATGGAAATGATCTGTTTACGTGGATTACCGCATGGCGGGTGAAAATTCATTTGCAGTTTCGTAATTTTTCTGACCCTCAAAAATTCTGGAAAAATTTGAAATGATAATTTGATGAGTTTTTTATATTGTGTCCAAAGATGGCGATTTTTGGATGTATAGATTAAGAGTTATGGATTTTATGAGAAAATATTATTTTAAAAGTAAACCCTTATAACTCCTTGTGGTTAACTCCAAAATTGGTGAAATTTTATTGGGAGTACATGTATATAACAGGAGTATACCCTGTAAAATTTGGAATTTTTGGACAAAAGTACAATTTATGATAAATGTCTAAATATTCGGCAGTTTCGGCCATATGAAAAATAGTAAATGAATTTTAAAAATTCCGAGAAAAATATATGTTCAATATGGGACTATATTCTGTTAAATCCCAGAAAAGAAATATTTTTGGGGCTGATTTGGTATTTTTCATGAAATTGAACTAGTTATGAGTAAATGAATTAAATATGTTTTGTGAAGTAACAAAATTGGAAAATATGATTTTATGGCTTGGAAATTCTTTATAGGGTATATCCAGATTTTTGATGAGGGATTTGATCATTGGTGATGAAATCTTATGAGTGTGGAATTTTTGAATGATTAAATGTATTATTTGGTAAAGTGTAAACAATTAAAATAAATTGTTTATAAGTTTAAGAAGTGATTAAAATATTGTTATAATATTAATAATATTAGATTATGAGTTTATTAAGTGATTGATAATATTTGGATAAATTTAAAGTCTTTAATATTTATCCTTGTTTTCGTTTGATTAATACTTATATCATTGTCATTATCCTCATGCTTATATTATGATAAAAGTCATTTTTGGCTTACGTGCAAAGATGGACTGTTGATTATTGGTTTTACAGTTGTATATCTTTGGCTTACGTGCAAAGATGAACTGTTGATTATTGGTTTTTCAGTTGTATATCTTTGGCTTACGTGCAAAGATGAACAACTGGTTGGTATGATAATTGTTATTACATTTGAATATCTTTAGCCTTTGGGGTAAGGATATTGAGTAAAGTTTTATTCAGCCTTTGTGGCAAGGAGAAACTGTTTATTTACATGATTATAAAAATAAATTATAGATTTAACTATAATCTTTGGTGGTTAAGGTGAAGACAGGTGATGATAGTTCTTTTTGTCTTGGGTATAACAAAGAGAATATAGCTGGGACGAGTCGGGGAACGGAGTGATGGTCCAGGATAAGTGGTTGTAGTAGTCCTCACTATTCTATGAAATAATGTGATAATAATTTTAATAAGGTCTCTATTGAGAGTGGATATTATCTAGAAGGAAATATTCTTGTTTAAACTCTCAGCTATGTTTTGTCGTATTTTTACACGACAGTTGTATAATTAAGTTTGTAGTTGTATTATGAAGTGTGTATCTAGCGACTCAAAATGGGTGATGTATACCTGTTTTGGGGGCGTCACATAAAATATCGACAATAATTGAATCAAATAACGTGAGATACTATGCAACAATTACTGTAGCAATAATTAAACAAAACTGAGTAACTTCTCACGTAAGCATCAATAATCGATACCGTGTGCTACTATGCAACCACGCGTATTACTGTACTTTTACTACCGGATAGTTTAAGAGTATTAACGGTAAAACTTCCGCCGTTATTTTCATAAAAATATTTCTGTCGTTTTCTCATTCTGACAAAAATTCTGTTGTGGGGTTCACCAATGATTGCGCCGTTGTACGAATATTCCTTGTTAAAACGAATATTCCCCAACCAATCGAATATAATACAACAACTTGCATTATCCCAAATCCACACCATAATATTAAAAAAATATTTCGAGAAAATTAAATCTTTATTCGTAAAATTTGGGGTTTTACAGACGTATACATGGAAGTGGTTAGCATGAAGTTTATTTTTGGGTAAGTTGATCAATTTACCAATAGAGTGCTGACACGCAGACGAAGCTCTATGTGTGTCAGCATTCTATTGGCCAATTGACCAATTTACTTAAAAAATAAATTTTATGCTAACCAGATCCCGTATACATTTAAATCTTTGTTTATTAAAACTACAACTTTTACTACTAGTCAAACTCATTAAAAAGTTGTCATTAGTCAGAATTTTTTTAGTTTTTCTAAAAATAAGAAGGTTGTGTGATATTGTCAAAATAAAAAATAATATATGGTAATATATAAACTATTTATAACTATTTTAATTATATGTACATTTAATTATAAATTTTTTCTTTTCAAAAAATAATAATTATTTTTTAGGCTTTTTAGTTTTTTTATAACTATTTTAATTATATGTACATTTGAATTTTGAAGTCTCACAATTTTATATGGTAATATAAACCACAACATGTTATTCTTTACCTTTTTTAGAATAAATTGCAAATGAATCACCTATGGTTTACTCAAAGTTATTCATAATCACTTATAATTTGATTAGTTATAAGAAGTATATTGAAATTTATTTACATAGCATATGTAAACTTCATTACATAGATGATCAAAGTTAACAAATTTCCTTTATTTCCTTCATAACTTGTGCTTGATGAAGACATCATGATCTTTATAAAAATAATCAAAATTTTTGTTTAATAAGTTAACAAACACAAATAAAAAATAATACTAACTCTGTTCCAAATTATATGATTATTAATGACTTTTCAAAGTTAATTTAGGACATTTACAAACTCAAAATTGAGATGGTTCGCCTAAAATTATTAAAATATAAATCTTACAATGAGTAGTACTTCTTAGATAGTTTAGAAATTTCATTGTTATATCAATTAAAATTAAAAGAATTCAATTCAATTTTGAATTTGAAAATGTCTTAGTTTGACTTTAAAAAAACAATAATATTCTAATATTTTGGAACGAATGGAGTATATAAAATTAAATAGCATTTACCTTGGAGAGAAAAAAGTTCAAAATATTTTGGTGTGATGTTTCTAAGTAGTGGAATAGAAATCAAAAGAATTCAATCAAAGTTTTATATAGGATAATCTGGGGACAAAATGACTTTTAAAAAACATAATATATATATATTTAAAGAAGAATATAAACATTGATGCTAAATTCACTTACTTTTAGACAAATAGAGTACACTCTCGGTTAATTTAGATAGAATTAAGTTAATTTGCTATATTTATGAAACCACAAGTCGTTAAAAATTTAATTTTAAACTATAAGTGACAACAAGTAATTTTAAATCAACCATATGTGAATTTGTTATAGTTATGTTACATAGAATTGAAATATGTAAACTTATTTACACGTGTAATATTTATAGATCATTTCTCCCTACAAGTTTACACACACACAGATACATAAATATATATATATATATATATATATATATATATATATATATATATATATAATGATCAATAGTATGTATTTGTTAGGGTTAAATTTCAGATGACCACCTGGGGTTTAAGCTCTTTCTCACTTAACTACCTGTAGTCAGTAAAACTATATTTAAACTCCCGACTTTTTGAGTTCAAGTGAAAAACGCTCACATTTTTCATCCAACTTAACCATGCGTGTATGTCACACACCAAAAACGCGTGAGAAGATACTGAAACAGTCAAAAAAAGACTAGTAAATCTCCAAAATACCCCCTTCTTCCTCAAACCACAATCTTCTCAATCATTTCTCACTCCTCAAACCGTGCGTCCTCTCTCTCTCATTTCTCTCTCATTTCAAGCAAAAGATTCACAGAGATTTCTTGGAAGAAAATGGAGATTCAGTCTGTGCGGTAGTTGTAAACACTAAGATTGGGACTGATTCGAAGCTGATTGAGTCGCTGCCCAAGTTAGAGATTGTGTCGAGTTACAGTGTGAGTTTGGATAAAATCGATTTGGGAAAATGTAGGGAGAAATGGAATTAGGGTTACGAATACCCCTGGCGTGCTTACAGACGATTCCAACAGGTTGATTATCTGACAGATTCAAAATGAAATTAAGGAACAGAAGACTCGCAAGTTGTGTTGGGGATGGCACCACTCAGCTTGTTTGACGAGAGGTCTAACTATTCAAGTTTCCAACTGATGGCGGGATATGAGTGCATTGTTAGGAGTTAGGACTGGAAAATAGGGTTTTGGGCTTGAATTTTCACGTTCATCACTGCAAATTTGATTTTTGGTTTCATCACTTAATTTTCACGTTTATCACTGTCTTGATTTTTGCTCTGTTTCATTTTTTGGCTCTCATAGTCTCCACTTGTTTGATAAAATGCCTCAACAAAGAAATGGGCACAAATACTGCTAATAAATGGAGACATATTTGGGATATAATTTCTTATCAGAAGGGTAATTGACTATACCATAGAGCTATTCAATTGATATTAAATTTTATTTGCTCTGTTTTGGGCCTCCCTTAAATATTCTGATTGGAAGATTTAGCAATAATTGGGAGAAAGTTAGGGATGATACTGCAGGCAGAAAGTCAGGGATGGGCTAACCAGCAATTCAAAAGCTCTTGGTCTTACAGAAGTAGAGCCACAACCTCTTGCCTTGTTTTTTCATTTTGTGGGGGTTTTTTTTGTTGTTGGGGGGTGGGGTGATTAATTGTTTTGACATAGTTACATTTGTGGCTTTGCCAAGCTATTCCTAAACATTACTATTTTAAGATAATTCTAGTCAAGCTTCAGCTTACTGTTCTAAGTCTTATTTTGTCCAGGCAATAGCGCTTCAAGTCCAAGAACAGTCAGCAAGCTATCTGATGGTTGTCTAGTTGCAGACTTGCAGTCAATGTTTTGAATGAGACATAGCAATGGGGAGGAGTTCATTAATGAAGTTGCTAGCATTAGTAGAACTTCTCATGTCAATGTAGTCACTCTATTGGGTTTCTGCTTTGAGAGAAATAGAAGAGCTCTTATCTATGAAACTTAAGATTGAATTAAATGGAATGGAATGGAGTGTTGTTTATATAATACCACCAGCTTATGTTACAATACAAATTCATGAAGGATAATTAAGTATTTAGCCAAATCAAGTAACGGAGTTAAGATGGAAAGCATTTTTTTACTTCAACTCAAAAAATCGAGAGTTTAAATATAGTTTTACTGACTACAGGTGGTTAAGTGGAAAAGCGCTTAAACCTCAGGTGGTCATCTGAACTTAACCCTATTTGTTATATATTTTTATAAGATATACACAATATATACCATTGAAAATAAGAAGGAACGATCAGAATTAAAAATTGAAAATCGACATCCGCTAATATTATTAATGGATAGTAAAAAAACACATATCATCTGCTACTAGTCAAAAACTAATAAGACTAGTTTGGCTTGAACAATAATTGAGATTTGGTTTGACCAATAAATGTTTAAGGTTTAATAATGTTTGACTTAACTAATAAAAAGGGTTTGACTTGACCAAAAAATATTTAATTAGAGTTTAGTGTTTATTAACTAGGGTTTATTAACAAAAAATAAACCCTAAACTCTGAATAATAAACCATAAGCCTTACTTAATAAACCCAAAACACTAGTTAATAAATTAACCCTAAATATTTATTGGTCAGATCAAACCCTTGTTTTGATTAGCTAAACTCTAAACATTTATTGGTAAAACCAAACATTTATTTTGATTAGCGTCCGCTACTAATAATAGCGAATACCAAGTATTTTTTACCATCCGCTACTAATAGTAGCGGATGCCGATTTTCAGTTTTTAATCTTGACGATTCGTTTTGTTTTCAATAGTATATATGGTATATGCCATATAAAAATGCATAACAAATACATATTATGGTATATGTAATGTCATGAACCGATCTGTATATATATATATATATATATATAAATATATATATATATATATATACACACACCACGGGAGAATCAAGTACATACCCTTTTATTTAACATACCCTGTTCACCACTTTTAGTGACGGACCGGAAGACGATTTGGCCGTAACGTATATCAAAGAATCGTTGTCTTAGTTTTTAGCGACGTATCGAATCGTCGCCATAACATATACGTCGTTTATCTGTTCTATAGCGACGGAACAAATCGTCGCCCGGTTCGTCACTAATATTGAGCAAAGTAATGAATAAGGTATGTTAAATAAAGAGGTATGCACCAGAAACTAACTAACAAACCAACTAACTAACTAACTATATATATATATATATATATATATATATATATATACATACAGAGAGGATCAGGTAAGGGATCCCGCATTTTCTTAAAATGCGAGATATTTTTTTATTTATTTTTTTTTGGGCTTTTTTTTAGTTGTTTAAAAAAAGTAACAAAAAAAGTCCACATTTTAGTATCGTAAGGGAGTCCTTACCTATATATATCCCCTCATATTGAGCAAAATCAAAATGGTAATTTCAAATCTTTTCCTTTATAATGAGAAAAGTAAATAGTATGTGAATAAAATAGTATACAACCTAACAAACCAATGACAAGCTTAAATAAATAATAATAATTAATTTTTCAAAAAACTATCAAGTTTTTAACAAAAGGTTCAGACTACCCAGCCCTAAGTAATTCAATAATTAAACCATAACTTTTCATATCCATACCCTAGTGCCAACTCACATAACACCTAAAAGCACAACCTATACTTATCTTGCAATTGAAAGGAAAAACCACAACTTCTAAAAACTTTAAATAAATGCACCAATTTCTCTCTAAGAAAAGTCTATTATATCTCGACAATGTAGACTATTTTCATTACCAGAAAGGATATAACAGGTGAATTTTACTCAAAAACTTGATGATGTATATAATGTGGACCTTGACATTGACCTGGAAGTTCCACAAATAATTTGGGTCCTTCATGTAGGAGAAGGAGATCTTTCCGGCGAGTGTAAATGGTTGCCGGCCGGAGTCCGACTCCTACTCCTTGCTTTAAGAGGAGACATGCTTCGAGAGACAAAGTGATTAGGGCTTCTAGAATAATGTTCATCAAGTGAATCATCCCTGACAATCGATCTGTACGGGGAGGGAGATCGTGAGTATAGTATGGGTTGCTCCCTTACTATATCTGAGCTACTAGAATCTGAGTAACCAGAATATGAGCTACTAGATGACCGTCTCATCCTGCGGTGATGAGAGTTTGATCTGTGCCTCCTGCGGTGATGATGAGAGTTTGATCTACTTCGCCTCCTGCGGTGATGATGAGAGTTTGATCTACTTCGCCTCCTGCTCCAATTTCGTTCAGATGAGCTTCTACTAGATAAACGATTTCTATGATAAGAAGTTCTTCGAGTAGGTGTTCGACCTCTACTAGGCCTTATGGCCTGCAACAACTGCAGATAAAATCATATGAGTTCATGCAACTACCAAAATCCATGGAGAAATTATACAACTATCCTAGACCAGATGAACATATATACAAGTGGATACAGAAAAAGTTATATACAAGTGTACAAGAGGTTGAAAAGCAGAACACATACTCCCTATTTTCCAAGATTAGAGATAAATTTCTAAAACGACAATCTTTAAAAAAAACTCTTGGTAAGGTTGCCTAGATGATAATTTTGCTATGGGTGAGAGCCTTGTACAGTAGGTACGGCTATAAATCTTATGTTCTATGCATTTTTCTACAGAAATTTCAAACTACCAGAAACCATTTAAATGAAACTATTTTCTACTCTAAGTGGCAGCAACAAGGGGATGTTTATTTTTAGCTACACTTATTTCAAGCCGGTGGTCTAGGGATGGAGTATCTTGTTCAGATTCTACTCAACTTTTTAAATATACTCGGATTCGTACTCGGATTTTAATACAATTTGTAGCATATTTGAATTCGACTCGTTTTATTGTACTCAAATTCGACTTGACTCGACTCGTTTTTCAATCGAGCTACTCGCGAGCATTTGAGACATAGACGAATCCGGACTGAATCAATTATATTGTGATAATGTATATAGATAAAACTAACCCAGTCAAGTATTTGGAATAGTTTAAATTAGATCTCTTTAAGCTAGATCTCGAGTCTTGTAAAAAATTAATGAGACGATATAATTATTCTTGAATCAACTTATGGACATGTACGAGAAATATAAAAACTGATGGACATGAACGAGAAATATAAAAACCCCTTCCACTTCTCAAGAGTATGCGAAGTATTTAATTGTTGAATACTATATATTAAATAAATCGAGTATACTCCATATTATATATTAGCACCTATATATGTATAGAATTATACTCCGTCCTTACCATAAAAAGAGTCTCATTTGGCTTTGATCCTACTTTAATTTTGTCATAACCTAGTACCGATCAATCGAGTATTATATTGATTAATACGTACACAGTCACTTGAAAATTAATACAAACAACCATAACAATTGAGTATAAACTAACTACAAAGTATCGAATTCAATATTCTATTATACTAGTTATTTCCAAAACTTACAAATAAAATTATATCAATTTTAAATTTTAATATTTCACCGAATTTATATTAATTTTTAATTTTAAGATTTTGCAAATTGACGGAGAAAAAATTCAAAATTATCAGATAAAAATTCGTACCTGATGAGGGTCAAAAGTTATGGGTGGGGTACATGCTGTGTTGATGAAAAAGTTGCAGGAGTTGAACTTGAGGTTGAGTGGAAAGCGGGTTAGTGATTGGAGCAATTGTGAAGGATCCGGATTCGGATCCGGGTGACCCGCGCCTCGGACGGACTCCTCCTCGCCCGCTCTAACTCTTCTTCTACCTCGTCGTTCACTCATCTTAAATTACGAACTGTAGACCTAGAACTAGGTAAGGGGCAGGAATATATACTATTCCTATAGTCCTTACTAAAATTCAAATCCTTTTTAGGATAGGAATTTCACATTCTAGTTTCTTATATAACCTTTTTAAATTTAAATTTAATTTTCCCTAGCTTATGTTTGAAAATTAATATATATACTTTCATTATTATATTTATATATTTTATGTTAATTCATTAATAAATATTAGGAACTTAAAAGCGCACAAGGACAATGAACAATAAGCAATACCCAAGTAATTATAAGTCTACTTATCTGAAGTTTTAAAAGTGTATTGTCAAGTATGTTAAAATATAGATTAATGAATGGTAATTAGAAAGTTCCACTTAATATGCCTTACTAATTTAAAACTAATTTAATAAATATCTTAATTTCGTTTATTATTATATTTTAGTTATTTTCAAGTTCTAAACATAATAATTAAAGAGTTGTTATTATACTACTTTTTATCTTTAAAATGATGAGCAAAGGTACATAGAGTGAAGGGTAAATATGTCATTTAGTATAATCCATTAGTATAAAAAAATAAAAGTACTCATCACTTTATATAATTTGTGGATCACTAAGGAAAAATTTGAAATTTTTTACTCTTTTTTTATTTTTGTTATTTTAATTTGTGTGAGAATTATATTTTGTTCATCCTTTTGAGGACGGAGAGAGTATTTATTAGTTTTTTTATCATCCTCCAAAGAGTTATATATATATTAATAGTATTGTTATAAAATAGCACAATTTACTTAAGTTAATCATAATTATATTATCTTGATATTATTATTCAATTAATAATAATTTATTATTAGAGTTAAAGTGAAATAAAAATACATACTCAATGTTTATAAATTCTAAATATAATGGAGGCAATTTTTTTGTATGTGTAATTTAAACATTTAGGGGATCAATTCAAATTAGGAAAGAGTTTGTATATATATTGTCATAAAAATATATCGACTCCTATTATAGATAAACAAAATGTTCTGTGACGTTCTTAAATTCGGGTTTATACCATTCAATTTAAGTTGTCAAAATGCAAACAACATACATAAATTTTCTTATTTATAAATTATTACAATGTCGTGTATAGTACGACAACACACAAACTAAGTTTTCAGTATAATTATTTCACACTATTTTACAACTTGGTGAGAACTACTACAACTACTAATTCGGACCATCATTTCATTATCCTGTTCTTTCCGCTAATCCCAACTATGCTTTCATTTCCTAAAAGAAATTATGAAACAAAAGAGTAAGTTCAAACAGTCAGTAAAAAATATCATGACTAGGATAACGAAGAATAAGTTATCCTTAGCGTTCAAAATCAAAGATTTAGAAAATGATAGATAACAAAAAATTTCAACAAACAATTGTAATAGAATGAATAATCCATTAGACTAGTCAAATATATCATAATGTCTATTATCTTCTCCAATAAAAAATAAATTTACAACCAAGATTTCATCAACTGTAACACCAATGGTCATGATCAAGACAATTCACAGTTCCTCTTTGCACCCATACTAAAGAGAAATTTCACCATGTTTCCTTGTCAAACAGGCTAAAAAAAACTTAACAATCATATTGGCTTTGCATGGCCAGACCAAATATGACAACCCCAAAATAGGTCCACACAACCCATTCTGAGTCGCCAAATACATGGTACAAAAGCCAAATACAAACTTCATTAATACAACTGTCGTGCAAAATACGACAACACATACTCTAAGAGTTTTAATACAAATATTGTCTTGTAGATAATATCCAAACTCAAATAAAGTCCTCATTACAATTATTGTTACACTATTTTACAAAATAGTGAGGACTATTATAATAACCATCTTGAATCCTTACTCCACTCCCCGACTAGTCCCAGCTATATTCTCGTCTCCTGAGAAGAACAATGGAACCAAAAGGAAAAGGGTGAGCTCAACTAGCCCAGTAAAGAATATTATGACTATCCTTAGTCCACAACAGGGAAAAATCTGATAGAATACAATAGACAACAAATTTTAGAGTACAACTGCAGCGGAAACAACAATCCATTAGAAGAGTCAAGTAGAGCATGATATTTACTATCTTCTATGATTTAAAAGTCTATCATCAATATTTTATCCCTGTAACATCATTCAATAAATATTTCAAATCAACGAATTATCCATGCACTACGGGCCAATGATATTCGTTAGTATAACCAGTGGTCATGATCATGTCAAACACCTGTCCATCTATGCACTACGGGCCAAAGAGGACTTTCACCACAAACCTTATCTGTAACATCAAAGGTTATGATTATACCAATACACAATTCCTGGTCATAATCATACCAATCAATAGTCCATCTTTGGACTACGAGTCAAAGATGACTTCTAGTACAATATAAGCATGAGGATGATGACAATGATATAAAGATTCAATCAAATGAGATAAATGATAAATATTAAAGATTTATAATTCAATTAATCCAGAGTTAAAAAATGTCCAAATTATCAACATGATAACTATTTGTGAAGTAAAATTCAAGAATGATATTCACGTATCAAAAATAATTTGGACAAAAAAGAAAATTTAATTCTGTTGTGAATAGTACTCGTAAATAGTACCATATGAATAGTACAATATGTATGAATAGTATCGTATGAATAATGCCCATGAATAGTACCATATGAATAGTACCCAGATATGAAAATTTTAAAATTTAATAAGAAATTTCATACCAATATTACAGTGAAATGATATTAGATGAAGCGCAAAACTTAAGGAATTTGTAATCATTTCAAGAATTATAGAAGCAATACTTACCGTAGTAAGTTTAAATTTAGGAATATGAAATAAAATAATATCCATTACATAATAGGGAGTATGAAAGAAAATAATATTTCTTATGAGTATTGCAATAAAATAATATCATTTACCTTAGTAGAAACTGGATTTGACTGGAATATCAAATATTATTCTGAGAAAATCTTACACAAAAAGCTACACTCAAAGTATTCTTATAATCAAGAGAAATACTTATAATACTATAGAATAAGAATTTCTGATATTAAAATGGTCTGTTGAGGAAGGAGGGTTAACCTCACTTTTATAGTGCAATGGAGGGAGAAAATTCAATAGGCCTGTCTAACTTTTCTTCTTTTTTTCCTTCGTGCCTAACTTTCTCATATTATTCTTTACCTAACCTATCATTTCCAATGGTTAGGGCCCATAACTTCGAGAAAAAAGTTGCTGGAGGAATTTTCAAGCAAGCCTCTCTTTTAGGAAAAAAAATCGCAGGAGAAGAAAAAAAACAGCACATGGTTTTGAAAAAGTAATGCATTACCTGATTTTGAAAAATAAAGGAATGTAAAGCCAGCTTCTCACCTCTACTTACCTTTAACATATTCACATGCTTAAATATATATATATAATAATAATATTATTATTTAAATAATTATAATATAAATTAATAATATATTTGAATGAATATTTTATCGGAGAAGATAATTTTCAAACAGTCAACAAATTCCTTCATTTATATCAAAATTGAACCAATATCCACAACATAATAATTATTCATAAATAATATTATAATTTCATAATTTTAAAAATCAGATCATTCTCAGGAAAGAGGGGGCTTTCCGATAAGGATTTATCCTTATTGACGCGCAATTAAATAATCTAACCCCTTTTCTTGACAGAATTTTCTAAACATTGTCAATAATGCTAACTAATAATATGAATAATTGTGTTGTGTCAATTATTGATTTAATAATATAAAATATTGTGTAGATGATACTGTGACAATAATTGAATCAATAATATGAGATATTGTGCAACAATTACTGTGGCAATTATTGAATGAAAGTGAGTAACTTCTTAAGTAAGAATCAATAATCAGAGATACTGTGCAATACAGTGTTCCACTGTGCAACCACGCGTATTACTATACTTTTATCGCCGGGTATTTCAACAGTTAACGATAAAAGTCTTGCCATTATTTTCTTATAAAAAGTTATTTCTGTGACTTTCTATATCCGATAGTTATTCCGTTATGTGGTCCATCAATGATTGCGTCATCGTACGGATATTTCCCGACAACAGAAATATTTCCCGACCAAACAAATATTTTATGACCACTTGTTTACTTTGTAAAATTTGCACATTTCACCCATAAATAAAGAATTATATCAAATCAACACCTTATTAATCAAAATAATAATTAGAAAAATTAAATCTTTATTCGTAAAAAGTTGGGGTCTTACAACCACCCCTCCATATGAAATTTCGTTCTCAAAATTGATGTACGTACCTGGTATGTCAAAGAAGTGAGGATACCTTGTTTTCATATCAGATTCTAACTCCCAAATCATTTCCTCAATATTGTGGTTTCTCCATAAAAATTTGACTTGAGGTATAACCTTTGAGCGTAAAATATGTTCCTTCTTATCCAAGATTTTAACAAGTACCTCCTCATACGTTAAATCTTATGCTATCTCGTCTAGTTCTAATTCAATAATGTGGTTCAGATCTTTCACATATTTACGTAGCATGGATATGTGAAAAACATTATGAACACGAGACATACTTGGCGATAAAGAGAGTCTATAGGCCACAGTTCCTACTCGATCGAGGATTTCAAATGGACCAATGAATCGAGGGTTGAGCTTTCCTCTCTTTCTGAATCTCATAACTCCTTTCCATGGAGCAACACATAACAGTACATGATCTCCAATATTGAATTCCATGTCCCTTCGATGAAGATCGGCATAACTTTTTTATCGATCTTGTGAGGTTTGTATACGTTGCTGAATCATTTGAATCTTTTCCATAGTCATGCATACCATTTTTGGTCCCAGCAACGTTGCTTCGCCCACCTCGTCCCAACATACTAGGGAATAATACTTTCGTCCATACAATGCCTCGAATGGAGCCATGCCTATACTTGCTTGATAATTGTTATTGTAGGAGAATTGCACCAATGACAAGTTCTTGTCCCAACTTCCTTTGAAGTCTAGGACACAAAGTCTTAATAGATCTTTAAGAGTTTGAATATTCCTCTCTGATTTCTCGTCCGTTTGAGGATAATATGTAGAACTGAATCGTAAATCAATGCCCATAACTTTCTGTAAGCTAACCCAAAATCGTGAAGTGAATCTTGGGTCTCGATCAGAAACTCTGGATACTGGCATTCCATGCAATCTCACAATCTCATTTATGCACATACGAGCTAGACATTCAAGTGAAAAAGTTTCTCGTATAGGCAAGAAATGAGCAGACTTAGTTAATCTATCAACAATGATCTAAATTGCATCTATGCCTTAAGAAACCTTGGAAAGACCCGTAACGAAATCCAAGTTGATGTGCTCCCACTTCCATTCTAGAATTTTAAGTGGTTGAAATGGACCTTTTGGTACTTAATGCTCCGCCCTGACACGTTGAAAAGTTAAACACCTTGAGATAAACCGCGATTTCTCTCTTCATATTGCTCCACCAAAATGTATGTCGAAGATTATAATACATTTTAGTACTTTCAGGATGGATTGCAAATGGTGTGTTGTGTGCCTCTATCATGGTTTTGTACTTTAAATCAGAGTCGTTAGGAACACAAAGTCTGGAGTTGACTCGAATTGTATTCCTTCTTCGTCGATTCTTTCTTCTGGAATAACACCTTCTTGTACTTTCTTCTTTATACGCATAAGCTCCGGGTCTATAGCTTGAGCAGCTTTAACTTTATCAATTAAAGTCAGTTTTACTCGTATATTTGACATCATCACGTGGGTCCCTGGAGTTTTTAAATCTATCTCCATCCTTTGTAAGTTATACAAAATGGGTCTTTGCGTTAACAACATTGCACTCGTACCCGCATATAATCTTCTACTCAATGCATCAGCTACCACGTTCACTTTTCTAGGATGGTATTGAATGGTATGGTCGTAATCTTTCAATAGCTCGAGCCAACGTCATTGCCGTATGTTGAGTTCCTTTTGGGTGAAGAAATATTTGAAGTTTTTATGATCTGTATAGATATCCACTTTCTCCCCATACAGGTAATGCCTCCAAATCTTTAATGCGAAAACGACTGCTGCCAACTCTAGATCATGTGTATGATAATTTCTCTCATAATCTTTGAGTTGTCATGAGGCATAGGCTATGACTTTCCTATGTTGCATGAGAACACATCCTAAACCTCTGCCTGAAGCATCGCTGTAGATGACAAATCCCTCCAAACCTGATGGTATTGTCAGAACCGGTGTTGAAATGAGTCTCCTCTTGAGTTCTTGGAAGCTCTTCTCACATTCCTCGCTCTATCCGAATTTTGTATCTTTTTGAGTCAGCTGAGTTATTGGAGTAGAGATTCTAGAAAATCCTTTAACGAATCTCTGATAATAACCAGCTAAGCCCAAAAAGCTACGTACTTCGGTTACTGACTTAGGTTGCTCCCAACGTTGTATTGCTTCAATCTTTGTTGGGTCAACTGATATTTCATACTTCAATATCTCGTGCCCAAGGAATGCTACTTCCTCAAGCCAGAACTCACATTTTTTCAACTTGGCGTATAGCTTGTTTTCACAAAGCTTTTGGAGTATCAGCTTCAAGTGTTGCTCATGATCTTCACGACTTTTGGAGTAGATGAGGATGCCATCAATAAAAATAACAAAAAAATGATCCAAATATTCCTTGAATACTCGGTTCATCATATCCGTGAACAGCAGGATCATTATTCAATCCAAAAGACATGACTATTAATTTGTAATGCCCGTACCGAGTTCTGAAAACAATCTTTGGAATGTCATCAGTTTTAACTTTAACTGATGATATACGGAATGAAGATCGCTTTTTAAGAAGTATTTAGCACCTTGCAACTAGTCAAACAGGTCATCAATTCGAGGTAACAAGTACCTATTTTTTATGGTGACATGGTTCAACTCCCGATAGTCAATGCAAAGTCGCATACTCCCCTCTTTCTTCTTTACGAATAAAATAGGAGCACCCCAAGGAGATGTACTAAGATGAATGAAACCAATGTCTAACAACTCTTGTAATTGAGTTTTTAACTCCTGAAGTTAAATAGGAGCCATTCGATATGGGATTTTGGAAATGGGTTTTGTACTGGGTTCAAGGTCAATACAAAATTCGATTTCACGTTCTGGGGGTAGGCAGTGAAATTTTTCAGGAAATACGTCAGGAAATTCATTAAAAATAGAAATACCATTCAAATCTGACGTATTTTTGTTTAAATCCATGACATGGGCTAAGAAAGCTTGACATTCGTTTTTCAATAAACGAATGGCTTTATGGCTTAATATGACAGTGATTGACTTTAGTGGTTTGGTTTCTTGAATTCGTATAACAGGTTAGTTAGGAATATAAAACTAACAACCTTGCGAAAATAATCAATTTTAGCCTAATGAGTAGTTAACCAATCAATCCCTAAAATCACATCAAATACAAGTATTTTCAAATAAATAAGATCAACAGGTAATGTGAGAGTGCCGATTTGAATTAAACAAGATTTATAAACAGTGGATGTAATGAAGGTTTCTCCTAATAGAGTTTCAACAGATAAGTTGAAGTCTAATTTCTCAGGGGTCAAGTTAAAACATTGAGCACAAGCAGGTGAAATAAAAGAATGGGTAGAACCGGTATCTAATAAGGTATTGACTTCGTAAGAGTTTATGATTAGCTTACCCGTGATAACTTTATTCAGGTTCCTCGCCTTTTGGGACGTCACGACAAACGTTCTCCCTTGAACTACCGACTTTGTTTTGTCCATAGTTGCCTTTGATGCCACCGTCCCAGCTGGACTTGACTTCGCTACAGGACAAAATTGAGCTATGTGACCGTCCTTTCAGTAACTAAAGCACACCTTGGAAGGCTGTGAATAGTTTGGACTTATGTGTCCCTCTTCTCCGCATCTGTAGCATCTAACCGGCGGTCGTTCTCCTCCCCAAGAAATTATTGCTGGTGCTGGTGCCGACGTCTTCCCGTCATTTTTTAATCTTCTCTTTTTGAAATTTCCACTTGACTCACCTCTCCTATTATCTTGGTCATGATTATCACCAAAGTGGTTACCATTTCTGGCACATTGGTTATCATTGCTTCGATGACTGTTGCCACTGGTATGACTATTATCGTGTTGCCGGTTATTGTCTTATAGTTGAGCTGACTCTTAATCCCGCTCCAATAATTTAGCTCTATTTACCACATCTGAATACAAACAGAGTTTATGAGAGATGAGATGTTAGCAAATTTAGGGTTTCAAAAATCTTTGAAACATTCGCGTCATTCTCCTCTCATTATCTACTAAATAAGATGCAAACTGGGATAACTCCGCAAATTTTGCCTCGTATTACGATACAGTCATGTTGTTCTGCTCTAGTTTGATGAATTTCACCTCCTTCATATGACGAATACTTTCTGGAAAGTACTTGTCGTTGAACAATTCTTGGAACCTCTCCCAAGACATCTTAAGTGCGGACAGATGAGTACGTTTTACAGATTCTCACCAGTAATCTGCCTCTCCGCGCAACATAAAGGTGGCGAAGGGAACTTTTTTCTCTTTAGTGCATCCCAAGACATCAAATTTCTTGGTAATCTGGTTAATCCATGCCTCTGCCTTAAGTGGCTCAGGCTTTCTCAAAAACTCTCAGCTATGTTTAGTCGTATATTACACGACGTTTGTATAATTAAGTTTGTATTTGTATTCTGTACCATGTATTTGGCGACTCAAGATGGGTGATGTATACCTGTTTTGGGGGCGTCACAAATACCCCTTACTATAATAATAATATCCCTTACCTTAAAAAGAAGAGTATTCCGACGGGTAGGGCGAGGATATTCTTGAAGAAAACTTATACTGTTTTCTACGCTCAAAGCTTCTTAAAACTCTAGAGAAATACACTCAAGATTATAGAAGAAGAATTCTCTGAATTTCTAGTGTGTTTTCAATTCTAACTAAGCATCCTATTTATAGGAGAATGGAAAGGATACTATGCAATAAAATATAATATATTTTATATATAAAATATATATATATATATATATTATTTAAAATATAATAAAACAAATAACATTATAAAAGTATTCTGTTTTATATAAAAAGTTTTTACTATGCAAACACTATGCAGGCACTATGCATAATAAAATATAATATATTCTATTTATAATCTAATAAAACAAATAACTTTATAAAATTATTCTGTTTTATATAAAAAGATTTTACTATGCAAATACTATGCAGGCACTATGCAAATACTATGCATAATAAAATATAATATATTCTATTTATAATCTAATAAAACAAATAACTTTATAAAAGTAATCTGTTTTATATAAAAAGTTTTCTGTTTTATTACATTTATAATAATAATAAAACAAAATTCATCATTATTATTATAATTCACACTATTAATCGACCAGGTCGTTCCTAGGAAAGAGGGGGTTTTCCAATAAGGATTTCTTCCTATTGGCGCGCAAATTAGGTGACAAAATCTCTCCTTGGCAGAACTTCCTGACATCGTCAATATTGCAAATAATAATATGAATAACTCTGTCATCTCAATTATTAATTTAATAATATATAAAATATCGATAATAATTGAATAAAATAACGTGAGATACTATGTAACAATTACTGTAGCAATAATTGAACAAAACTGAGTGACTTCTCACGTAAGCATCAATAATCAATACCGTGTGTTACTATGCAACCACGCGTATTACTGTACTTTTATTACCGGATAGTTCAACAGTATTAACAGTAAAACTTCTGCCATTATTTTCATAAAAATATTTCTGTCATTTTCTCATTCCGACAAAAATTTCGTTATGGGGTCCACCAATGATTGCGTCGTTGTACGAATATTCCCTGTTAAAATGAATATTCTCCGACCAATCGAATATAATACAACAACTTGCATACTTTGTAAAATTTATAAATACTACCCACAACTATAACATTATCCCAAATCCACACCATAATATTAAAAAAATATTTTGAGAAAATTAAATTTTTATTCGAAATTTACGTACGTACCTGGTATTTCGAAGAGATGAGAATACCTTGCTTTCTTTTCAGATTATATTTTCCCGGTCATCTCCTCTATATCATGATTTTACCATTGCTCATTTCCTATATTTCAGATATCATTCTAGAATATAGTTCAAAACAAAGGTTAATTGACATATCACAATTTCCCAACTTAAGTAAGAAAATTTAGCTTAGATAGGACACACACTAGCGAAGGATATTACTTGTCTCTCCCCTCCCAGTTCTAATCCCGGATCTTTGCCAGAGATCATATCCCTAGGCTTTGATACCAAATATTACGCCCCCAAAATAGGTATACATGTGATGCCCCCAAAATAGGTATACATCACCCATCTTGAGTCGCCAAATACATGGTACTAAATACAAATACAATCTTAAATATACAACTTGAGCTGTGAGTTTTAATATAAATATTGTCTTCTAGACAGTATTAAAACTCAAAATAAGTCCTCAATACATTTATTAACACACTATTTCATAGAATAGTGAGGACTACTAATGCTATCATCTGGACCGTCACTCCGTTCCCCGACTAGTCCCTGCTACGTTCTCATTTCCTGAAGAGAACAATGAAAGTAAAAGGGTGAGCTTAACTAGCCAGTAAGAAATATTATGACTAAGATAATGCAGAATAAATTATCATTAGCCTTCAACAATGTTAAACTGATAAAATACAATAGACATCAAGTTTAACTGCAGCGGAACAAGCAATCCATTAAAAGACTCAAGTAGAGAATAAAATCTACTATCTTTTATAATTTAAAAAGGTTTTTCATCATTTTTATCTCTGAGACTCAGCTTAATAAATAAACCACATCATCCCTGTACTACGGCCAAGGATATTCATTAGTATCACAACCACAAATTATCCATGCAATACGGGCCAAGGATATTCATGTATTCATCAATGGTCATGATCATGCCAACAACTGTCCATCAATGCACTATGGGCCAATGAGGACTTTTACCACATCATTTCTAACATTACGGTCATGATTATACCGAATAATCCCTAGTCGTAATCATACCAAGTCCATCTATGCACTATAGGCCACAGATGACTTTCAACATAATATAAACATGAGAATGATGACAATGATATAAGAATTCAATAAAAACAAGTTCAAGAATTAATTTATCCAGGAACCAATAACGTCCAAATTGTCAACATGATACTGCTTTGTGGGGTAAAACTCAAGAATGCTCATAAGAATATTTCCATGAAAAGATACTGGATGAAGCGCAAATAACAAGGATATTCCACTAATTTCATGGAGTATAAAAGCCAAAACTTTAACCAACTGAGTATAATAAAGAATGGAATAACAAAAGAAATCACCAGGCATGCGATAGACCGCACAGACAGGTTATTCCAACAGAATAATAAATAATGGAACCAGGTCATGCGTAAATGCACAGACAGGATATTCTAATAGAATAATAAATAATGGAACCAGGTCATGCGTAAACGCAGAGACATGATATTCCAATAGAATAATTAACAACAGAACCAGGTCATGCATAAACGCACAGACAGGATGTTCCAACAGAATAATAAATAACGAAACCAAGTCATGCGTAACGCACAGACATGATGTTCCAACATAATAATAATGAATGCAATAACAGAAGAATTTCACCACGTATGCAGTATTTCGCATAGACAGGTTATTCCAATATAATAATAAAGAATGGAATAACAGAAGAATTTCACCAAGTATGCGGTACTTCACATAGACGGGTTATTCCAACATAATAACAAAGAATTGAATAACATAAGTTCTCTTCATGAAGACGAAAGAAAGAAATAATACCCCTTACCGTAAAAGAAGAGTATTCCGACTGGTAGGGCGAGGATATTCTTGAAGAAAACTTGCACTACGCTCAAAGCTTCTTAAAACTCTAAACAAATACTCTCAAGATTATAGAAGAATTCTCTAAACTTCTGGTGTGGTTTTCAATTCTAACTAAGCATCCTATTTATAGGGAAATTTAAAGGATACTATGATGCACTATGCAATAAATATAATATATTCTATCTATAATTAAATAAAACAAAACTTTATAATAAGTATTCTGTTTTATATAAAAAGATTTTACTATGCAAACACTATGCAGGCACTATGCAAATACTATGCATAATAAAATATAATATATTCTAATTATTGTCTAATAAAACAAATAACTTTATAAAAGTATTTTGTTTTATATAAAAAGATTTTACTATGCAAAACACTATGCATAATAGAATATAATATATTCAAATTATTGTCTAATAAAACAAATAACTTTATAAAAGTATTCTATTTTATATAAAAAGCTTTTCTATTTTATTACATTAATAATACTAATAAAACAAAATTTATATAATATATATATATAAATTTCCGTGACTTCATAAAAAGACACCTCAATATATCTAACAACATTTATCATTATTATAATTCACAATATTAATCGACCAGGTCGTTCCCAGGAAAGAGAGGGCTTTCCAATAAGGATTTCTCCCTATTGGCGCGCAATTAGGTGACCAAACCTCTCCTTGGTAGAACTTCTAGACATCGTTAATATTGTAAATAATAATATTAATAACTCTGTCATCTCAATTATTGATTTAATAATATATAAAATATCGACAATAATTGAATCAAATAACGCGAGATACTATGCAATAATTACTGAAGCAATAATTGAACAAAACTGAGTGACTTCTCACGTAAGCATCAATAATCAATACTGTGTGCTACTATGCAACCACGCGTATTGCTGTACTTTTACTGCCGAGTAGTTCAACAGTTTTAACTATAAAACTTCTGTCGTTATTTTCATAAAAATATTTTTGTCATTTTCTAAATCCGACAATAATTTTGTTGTGGGGTCCACCAATGATTGTGTCGTCGTACGAATATTCCCCGACAAAAAGTATATTCCCAGACCAAACGAATATTTTATAACAACTTGCGTACTTTGCAAAATTTATAAATATTACGCACAACTATAACATTATATCAAATTCATTCCATAATATTTAAAAATAATATTTATAGAAAAATCATCTTTATTAAAAAGTTGGGGTCTTACAACCTCCCCTTCTTATGAAATTTTGCCCTCAAAATTAGGGTACGTATCTAGATTGTCGAAAAGGTAAGTATATTTTGATTTCATTTTAGATTCTAACTCCCAGATCATTTCCTCAACATCGTGATTTCTCCACAAAACTTTGACTTGAGGTATAACCTTGGAGCGTAGAATATGACTCTCCACAGATCTTTTCTGTAGTCATACGTACCAACTCTGGTCCCAACAACGTTGCTTCACCCACCTCATCCCAGCATACTGGAGAATGACACTTTCTTCCATACAACGCTTCGAATGGAGCCATGCCAATACTTGCTTGATAACTGTTGTTGTATGAAAACTCCACCAACGGTAAGAACTTGTCCCAACTTCCCTTGAAGTCAAGGACACAAAGTCTTAATAAATCTTCAAGAGTTTGAATAGTCCTCTTTGATTGTCCGTCCATCTGAGGATGATATGCCGAACTAAATCGTAAGTCTGTGCCCATAGCTTTTTGCAAACTAACCCAAAATCGTGAAGTGAATCTTGGGTCTCGATCAGAAACTATGGATACTGGCATACCATGTAGTCTTACAATCTCGTTTATGTACATATGAGAAAGACGTTCAAGTGTATACATTTCTCGTATTGGTAAGAAATGAGCAGACTTGGTCAATCTATCAACAATGACCCAAATTGCATCTATGCCTTGAGAAACCTTGGGAAGACCAGTAACAAAATCCATGATAATGTGCTCCCACTTCCATTCTGGAATTTCAAGTGGTTGCAATGGACCTTTTGGTACTTGATGTTCCGCCTTGACTCGTTGACAAGTTAGACACCTTAAGATAAACAGTGTTATCTCTCTCTTTATATTACTCCACCAAAATGTATGACGAAGATCACGATATATTTTGGTACTCCCAAGATGGATTGCAAATGATGTGTTGTGTGCGTCCATCATAATTTTATACTTTAAATCAGGGTCGTTAGGAACACAAAGTTTGGACTTGACTCGAAGTATTCCTTCTTCATCGATTCTTGCTTTCGGCATAACACCTTCTTGCACTTTCTTCCTCACACGCATCAGCTCCAGATCTGTAACTTGAGCAGCTTTAACTTTATCAATTAAAGTCGATTCTACTCGTATATTCGCCATCATCAGGAGTCTTTAACTCTATCTCCATCATTTGCAAGTCACCCAAAATGGGCCTTTGCGTTGTCAATATCGCACTCGTACCCGCATATGATCTTCTACTCAATGCGTCAGCTACCATGTTCGCTTTTCCAGGATGGTATTGGATGGTATGATCATAATCTTTCAATAGTTCAAGCCAACGTCGTTGTCGCATGTTGAGTTCCTTTTGAGTGAAGAAATATTTGAGGCTTTTATGATCCGTAATGATCTCCACTTTCTCCCCATACAAGTAATGCCTCCAAATTTTAAGTGCGAAAACAACAGCTGCCAACTCTAGATCATGAGTAGGATAATTCCTCTCATATTCTTTGAGTTGTCGAGAGCCATAGTGTGAGACCCCAAATTTTATGAATAAAGATTTAAATTTTTTGAAATATTTTTTTTGAATATTAAGGTATGGATTTGATATAATGTTATAGTTGTGGGTAGTATTTATAAATTTTGCAAAGTATGCAAGTTGTTATAAAATATTTATTTGGTCAGGGAATATTCTTTTTGTCGGGAATATCCGTACGACGACACAATCATTGGTGAACCCACAATGGAAGTATTGTCGTAGTAATAAAACGACAGAATTATTTTTATGAAAATAACGGCGGAAGTTTTACCGTTAAAACTATTGAACTACTCGATAGTAAAAGTATAGTAATACGCGTGGTTGCATAGTAGCACACGGTATTGGTTATTGATGCTTACGTGATAAGTCACACAGTTATACTCAATTATTGCTACAGTAATTGCTGCATCATATCTCTCATATTATTGATTCGATTATTGCCACAGTATCATCTACATTATATGATATATTATTAAATCAATAATTGAGATGACAAAGTTATTCATATTATTAAATTGCAATATTTACAATGTCTAGAAGTTCTGCCAATGAGAGGTTTGGTCACCTAATTGCGCGCCAATAAGGAGAAATCCTTATTGGAAAGCCCCCTCTATCCTGGGAACGACCTGATTGATAAATATTATGAGTTATGATATTAATGATGAATAAGTTCGTGTTGATTTAAGATGAATTTGATAGTTCCATTATGTTGGGATTATTTGTGCTAGTAGAAATCGACATTTATTTCGATAATAATTGATGTCTGGAGATTATATTGTTCAATCGGGTATTCAGGGCACTTTTCGTGTCGGAGTACTATTCACGAGTTACTATTTATGAGTTACTATTCATGAGTTACTATTGAATCACATTCACTTATTATTAGGGGAGTTGGTGCAAGATTGGTGATACTTGCATGACTAAGTTAAAAATGGAGGTATAGATGGAGGTACTATGCTGTAATTAAATTTTTACATGTTTAGAACTATTGAGTCACATGATTTACTATTGATTCACATGATTTACTATTAGGGGAGGTGGTGCAAGTTTGATAATATTTGGATGACTGAATTAAAAATGAAAGAAAAGTTGGAGGTATTGTACTGTAATATTTTGATCCCCAAAACGTGCAATTATCAAAACTATATTTTTCTATAAATAGAAGCTCATTCTTCCTTCATTTCTCACCAATTCATTAAAGCTTTAGAGCCATTATTATAGAGAGAAATTATAGAGAGAAAGAAGAAGAGAAGTCTACTACCTCTCTACTCTAGTATCCAGCTTTATTCTAAGGTAAGGGATATTATTCTTTCGTATTCATGAAGAGAATTATTTCTTTCAATACTCGTAAGAGTTGTTATTCCATTCTTTGTTATTATGTTGGAATAACATGTTTATGCAAAGTACCGCATACATTGTGAAATTCTTCTATTATTCCGTTCTTTATTATTCTATCAGAATATCCTGTCTGTGCGTTTACGCCGGACCTGGTTCCATTATTTATTATTCTGTTGGAATATCCTGTCTGTGCATTTTATGCCGGACCTGGTTCCGTTCTTTATTATTTTGTTGGAATATCATGTCTGTGTGTTTTACGCCGGACCTGGTTTCTTCTTTATTATTCTGTTGGAATATCCTGTTTGTGCGTTTTACGCCGGACCTGGTTTCGTCTTTATTATTCTGTTGGGAATAACCTGTTTGTGCGGTCTCTATCGCATGCATTGTGAATCCTTCTGTTATTCCATTCTTTATTATTATGTTGGAATAACCTGTCTATGTGGATTACCACATGCATGGTGAATGATCCTTCGTATTCATTCCTTACTAAATTGTGGAAATGATCTGTTTACGTGGATTACCGCATGGCGGGCGAAAATCCATTTGCAATTTCATATATTCTCTTATACTCGGTTGGTTAAAGCTTTGACTTCTATACTCCATGAAATTAGTAGAATATCCTTGATATTTGCGCTTCATCCTGTATCTATTAATGGAAATATTCTTCTGAGCATTCTTGAATTTTACTCTGCAAAAAAGTATCATGATGACAATTTGGACATTATTGAGTTCAGGATAAATTAACTTATAAGTCTTTAAAATTTATTCTTGAACTTGTTTTATTGAATTATTATGTCATTGTCATGAGGAGTTATGTTGGTTATTATGTGAAAACATGAACGTTTCTTAGAAATCACAAAGAGTTGAAAATCAGATTTTGGTGAAAATGGATCATGAAATTCAATTGACCATATCTCCTATTATATTTCAAATTTTTGAGTGTGGTCAAGTTGTAGAGTTAGATCTATGAGTCTTATAACTTATCCAATTGAAATCACTAGAAAAGGTATTGTAAATTTTCATGTGGACTATTTTTAGCAAAGGAGTCAAAAGCTGGAAAATAGCAAAAAGCTACTGCCCATAATTTTGTAAGGGCTGTTTTGGCTACTTAATTTGTAAGAAAAATTCCGGCCTTTTGGGACATGAAAGTATACGATATAAGGTACCTCCTGTTCAAAAATGAGCTCATTCCGACTTAAAATGAGCAAGTTATGATCATTTCAATATTTAGGTTTTTCCGACGAAAAATGCCATAATAACTCAGATGACCATGAAATTTAAACTGGAAGCTCACATTAACATGTGTAAGATCCTGCCAAGATTTGGGAATTTCTGGAGTTAAACTTGAGGTAGCTAATTTCTTAAGGAATTAATTAGAAATTGATTTTTGAAAAATAGTAAATGAATTTTAAAAATTCCGAGAAAAATATATGTATATTATGGGACTACATTCTGCTAAATCCCAGAAAAAAAATATTTTTGGGACTGATTTGGTATTTTTCATGAAAATGGTTTAGTTACGAACATATAAGTTAAATATGTTATGTGAAGTAACAAAGTTGGAAAATAGGATTTTATGGCTTGGAAATCCTATATAAGGTATATGCAGATTTTTTTTATAAGGGATTTGATCATTGGTGATGAAATCTTATGAGTATGGCATTTTTGAATGATTAAATGCACTATTTGGTAAAGTGTAAACAATTGAAATATTTATAAGTTTAACAAGTGATTAAAATATTGTTATGATATTAATAATATTAGATTATGAGTGGTTGATAATATTTGGATAAATTTAAAGTCTTTAATAATTATCCTTGTTGTTGTTTGATTAATGCTTATATCATTGTCATCATCCTCATGATTATATGGTGATGAAAGTTATCTTTGGCATACGTGCGAAGATGGACTGTTGTTTATTAAAATATATATCTTTGGCTTACGTGCAAAGATGAATTGTTGATTATTAGTTTTATGGTTGTATATCTTTAGCTTACGTGCAGAGATGGACTTGGTATGATTATGACCAGGGATTATTTGGTATAGTCATGACCATTGATGATTTAAAGAATATCCTTGGCCCGTAATGCAGGGATGATTCAATGATGTGGTTTATCTATTAAGTTGAGTCTCAGCGATAAAAAATGATGAAAACATTTTAAATCATAGAAGATAGTAGATTTTATTCTCTACTTGACTTTTCTAATGGATTGCTTGTTCCGCTGCAGTTAAAGTTGATGTCTTTTATATTTTATCAATTTAACATTGTTGAAGACTAATGATAAATTATTTTGCATTATCTTAGTCATAATATTTCTTATTGGGCTAGTTGAGCTCACCCTTTCTTTCACTGTTCTCTTCAGGAAATGAGAACGTAGCCGGGACTAGTCGAGGAACGGAGTGATGGTCCGAGATGGTGTATTAGTAGTCCTCACTATTCTGTAAAATAGTGTGATAATAAATGTAATGAGGACTCTATTTGAGAGTGGATATTGTCTAGAAGACAATATTCATGTTTAAACTCTCAGTTATGTTTTTGTCGTATTTTACACGACAGTTGTATAATTAAGTTTTTATTTGTATTTTTTACCATGTATTTGGAGACTCAAGATGGGTGATGTATACCTGCTTTGGGGGCGTCACACATAGGCTATGACTTTCCCATGTTGCATGAGAACACATTCTAACCCTTTGTCTGAAGCATCACTGTAGATGACAAATCCCTCCGAGCTAGATGGTATTGTCAGAACAGATGCTGAAATAAGTCTCCTCTTGAGTTCTTGAAAAATCTTCTCACATTCCTCGTTCTAACCGAATTTTGTATCTTTCCGAGTCAGCTGAGTTAATGGAGTAGTGATTCGAGAAAACCCTTCTACGAATCTCCGATAATAACCAGCTAAGCCGAGAAAGCTACGTACTTCGGTCACTGATTAAGGTTGCTCCCGGCTTTGAATAGCTTCAATCTTTGCTGGGTTAACAGATATTCCATGACTTGATACTACGTGCCCAAGGAATGCTACTTCCTCAAGTCAGAACTCGCATTTCTTTAACTTGGCATAAAGCTTATATTCACGAAGCTTTTGGAGTATCAGCCTCAAGTGTTGTTCATGATCTTCACGGCTTTTGGAATAAATAAGGATGTCATCAATAAAGACAACCACAAAGTGATTCAAATATTCCTTGAATACTCGGTTCATCATATCCATGAAGGCACCAGAAGCATTAGTCAATCCAAAGGACATGACTAGGAATTCATAATGCTCGTACCGAGTTCTGAAAGCCGTCTTTGGAATGTCATCAGTTCTAATCTTCAATTGGTGATATCCGGAACGAAGATCAATCTTTGAAAAGAATTTGGCTCCTTGCAACTGGTCAAATAGGTCATCAATACGTGGCCATGGGTACCTATTTTTGATGGTGACATAATTCAACTCCCGATAATCAATACAAAGTCGCATACTCCCATCTTTCTTCTTCACGAATAGAACAGGAGCACCCCAAGGAGACATACTAGGACGAATGAAACCGATATCTAACAATTCCTGCAGTTGGGTCTTTAACTCCTGAAGTTCAATACGAGCCATTCAATATGGGGTATTGGAAATAGGTTTTGTACCGGGTTCAAGGTCGATACAAAATTCAATTTCACGCTCGGGAGGTAGGCCAGGAAGTTCTTCAAGGAATACGTCAGGAAATTTATTAACAATAGAGATATCATTCAAAACTGACGTATTTTTGTTTAAATCCGTGACATGAGCTAAGAAAGCTTGACATCCGTTTTTCAATAAACGAATAGCTTTATGGCTTGAGATGACAGTGATTGATTTTAATGGTTTGGTTGCTTGAATTCGCATAATAGGTTGGTTAGGAATATGAAAGCTAACAACCTTACGAAAACAATCAATTTTTGCATGATGAGTAGTTAGCCAATCAATCCCTTGAATCACATCAAATGCAAGTATTTTCAAAGAAATAAGATCGACAGGTAAAGTTAGGGTACCGATTTGAACCAAACAAGACTTATAAACAGTGGATGTAATGAAGGTTTCTCCCAATGGAGTTTCAACAGATAAGTCAAAGTTCAATTTCTCCGGAGTCAAATTTAAACGTTGAGCGCAAGTAGGAGAAATAAAAGAATGGGTAGAACCGGTATCAAATAAGGTATATACTTCGCTAGAGTTTATGACAAGCTTACCCGTGATGACCTCGTTTGGGTTCCTTGCTTTTTGGGAGGTCACGATAAACGCTTTCCCTTGAACTACCAGTTTTGTCTTGTTTGGGACGGCCTTTGATGCCTCCATCCCAGCTGGACTTGTCTTCGGTGCACGACAAAATCGGGCCAGGTGACCTTCTCTTCCATAATTATAACATGCTTTGGATGGCATCGCGCAGTTTGGACTGATGTGTCCCTCTCCTCTACATTTGAAGCATATGATAGGTGGTCGTTCTCCTTCCTTAACGACAGGTGTTGATGCTGACGTCTTTCCATCAATGTTGAATCTCCTCTTCTTAAAATGTCCATTCTTATTGTTTTGGCCATGATTACCACCGAAGTGGTTACCATTTTTGGCATGTTGATTCCCTCCACACTTATTGTCACCGCTTCGATGACTGTTATCACTGGTATTATCATTTTGCCAGCTGCTCTCTTTTGGTTGGGTTGACTCATTATCGCGCTCCAATAACTGAGCCCTATTAACAATATCTGAATACAAACACAATTTATGAGAGATAAGATATTGACGTATCTCAGGTTTCAAACCTCTTAGAAACATTCGCTTCATTCTCTCCTTATTATCAACTAAATGAGATGCAAACCGGGACAACTCGGCAAACTTGGCTTCGTACTGCGACACGGTCATGTTGTTTTGCTCTAGGTTGATGAACTCTACCTCTTTTATGTGACGAATACTTTTGGGAAAGTACTTATTTTTGAACAGTTCTTGGAACTTCTCCCAAGACATCTTCAGTGTGGCAGGTTAAGTACGCTTTGCAGATTCCCACCAGTAATCTTCCTCTGCCCGCAACATGAAGGTGGCAAAGAGAACCTTTTGCTCCTCGGAGCATCCCAAAACATCAAATATCTTGTTGATCTGCTTTATCCACGTCTCCGCCTTAAGTGGTTTTGGCTCTCCAAAAAACTCCGATGGTCCCAGTTCCTTGAACTGCTTAGCGGTGACCGTCCGAGAGTTGTCAGTGTTTCCACCTGCATTTTTGACAGGAGCCGCTTTCACCTGATGTTGCATGAATTACATAAAGCTTCTGAACATCCCATCGTTCACCATTTCATCGGTGTTATTATTAACATGAGGATTATTGTCTTCATGTTGCACATTATCTTGGGCATTAATCTGTGGTGAATCAATGGTCTCATGTGCTTCATTGTTTATCTCAACATTTTCGGATGCCATTTTCAAATACTGCCACAAAACAAGGGTTAATTAACATATCACATATTATCCCTATACTCTGACCGACCAATTAAATACCAAATAAACTTAGGTAGGTCATACTAGCGAAGGAATTCCCTGTCTCTCCCTTCCTAGTTCTTGTCTCACATCTTAGCCAGGGATCATATCCCTAAGCTTTGATACCAACTGTGACGCCCCCAAAATAGGTATACATCACCCATCTTGAGTCGCCAAATACATGGTACAAAATACAAATACAATCTTAAATATACAACTTGAGCTGTGAGTTTTAATACAAATATTGTCTTCTAGACAGTATTAAAACTTAAAATAAGTCCTCAATACATTTATTAACACACTATTTCATAGAATAGTGAGGACTACTAATGCTATTGTCTGGACCGTCACCCCGTTCCCCGACTAGTCCCTGCTATGTTCTCATCTCCTGAAGAGAACAATGAAAGTAAAAGGGTGAGCTCAACTAGCCCGGTAAGAAATATTATGACTAAGATAATGCAGAATAAATTATCATTAGCTTTCAACAATGTTAAACTTATAAAATACAATAGACATCAAGTTTAATTGCAGCGGAACAAGCAATCCATTAAAAGAGTCAAGTAGAGAATAAAATCTACTATCTTTTATGATTTAAAAAGGTTTTTCATCACTTTTATCACAGAGACTCAACTTAATAAATAAACCACATCATCCCTGCACTACGGCCAAGGATATTCATTAGTATCACAACCACAAATTATCCATGCACTACGGGCCAAGGATATTCGTGTATTCATCAATGGTCATGATCATGTCAACAACTGTCCATCAATGCACTACGGGCCAATGAGGACTTTTACCACATCATTTGTAACATTACGGTCATGATTATACCGAATAATCCCTCGTCATAATCATATCAAGTCCATCTATGCACTATAGGCCACAGATGACTTTCAACATAATATAAACATGAGAATGATGACAATGATATAAGAATTCAATAAAACAAGTTCAAGAATTAATTTATCCAGGAACCAATAACGTCCAAATTGTCAACATGATATTGCTTTGTGGGGAAAAACTCAAGAATGCTCAGAAGAATATTTCCATGAAAAGATACTAGATGAAGCACAAATATCAAGGATATTCCATTAATTTCACGGAGTATAAAAGTCAAAACTTTAACCAACTGAGTATAATAAAGAATGGAATAACAAAAGAAATCCCCAGGCATGTGATAGACCGCACAGACAGGTTATTCCAACAAAATAATAAATAATGGAACCAGATCATGCGTAAACGCACAGACAGGATGTTCCAACAGAATAATAAATAACAGAACCAGGTCATGCGTAACGCATAGACAGGATGTTCCAACAAAATAATAAAGAATGGAATAATAGAAGAATTTCACCATGTATGCGGTACTTCGCATAGACAGGTTATTCCAACATAATAACAAAGAATGGAATAACAGAAGAATTTCACCAAGTATGCGGTACTTCGCATAGACAGGTTATTCCAACATAATAACAAAGAATGGAATAACAGAAGTTCTCTTCATGAAGACGAAAGAAAGAAATAATACCTCTTACCGTAAAAGAAGAGTATTCCGACTGGCAGGGCGAGGATATTCTTGAAAAAAACTTGCACTACGCTCAAAGTTTCTTAAAACTCTAAAGAAATACGCTCAAGATTATAGAAAAATTCTCTGAACTTCTGGTGTGGTTTTCAATTCTAACTAAGCATCCTATTTATAGAAAAATAGAAAGGATACTATGTTGCACTATGCAATAAAATATAATATATTCTATTTATAATCAAATAAAACAAAACTTTATAAAAAGTATTATGTTTTATATAAAAAGATTTTACTATGCAGGCACTATGCAAACACTATACATAATAAAATATAATATATTCTAATTATTATCTAATAAAACAAATAACTTTATAAAAGTATTCTGTTTTATATAAAAAGATTTTACTATGCAAAACACTATGCGTAATAGAATATAATATATTCTAATTATTGTCTAATAAAACAAATAACTTTATAAAAGTATTCTGTTTTATATAAAAAGGTTTTCTGTTTTATTACATTAATAATACTAATAAAACAAAATTTATATATATATAAATTTCCGTGACTTCATAAAAAGACACCTCAATATATTTCACAATATTTATCATCATTATTATAATTCACAATATTAATCGACCAGGTCGTTCCCAAGAAAGAGGGGGCTTTTCAATAAGGATTTCTCCCTATTGGCACGCAATTAGGTGACTAAACCTCTCCTTGGCAGAACTTCTAGACATCGTTAATATTATAAATAATAATATTAATAACTCTGTCATCTTAATTATTGATTTAATAATATATAAAATATCGACAATAATTGAATCAAATAACGTGAGATACTATGCAACAATTATTGAAGCAATAATTGAACAAAACTGAGTGACTTCTCACGTAAGCATCAATAATCAATACCGTGTGCTACTATGCAACCACGCGTATTCATGTACTTTTAACACCGGGTGTTTCAGTAGTTAACGGTAAAACTTTTGCCGTTATTTTCATAAAAATATTTTTGTCATTTTCTAACTCCGACAATAATTCCGTTGTGGGGTCCACCAATGATTGTGTCGTCATACAAATATTCCTCGACAAAAAGAATATTTTTCGACCAAACGAATACTTTATAACAACTTGCGTACTTTGCAAAATTTATAAATATTACCCACAACTATAAAATTATATCAAATTCATTCCATAATATTTAAATATAATATTTATAGAAAAATCATCTTTATTAAAAAGTTGGGGTCTTACAATACATCACCCATCTTGAGTCACCAGAAAATACACTACTGGCAACTTCATTTATACAACTGCCGTGAAAAATACGACGACATGCATACTGTGAGTTTAAATATAAATATATATACCAACTCAAACTTATGTCACAATTGCACCTTACATAAAGGTACAGTTAATAACTGTTTTAGAAATTAAAATCTTTGGGAAGTGCTCAAGGAAACCTTCATACATGGGAGGCCATGCGTCTAGGTTATGATAGATATCATATGTCTAAAGAATTATCCTTGGTTGACCCAAAAAACCCCAAAGAAAAACGAGAAGATTATTATCATGTTCCTTCCAATAGTGAGTCTTCTCTTGATATATAACTATCTCCACTGTTTGCAATTGAAAACTATACTTTAACCAAACTCCAAGATTATATAGGTAGTGTTCGTAGATATACTCAGCAAATGGATGTGTACAACCTTATCTTATGATAACACGAGGTTGTATGTCATTAGACATTTTGTATGATAGTGGCAAAACACCCTTCCAAAGTTGGGTTCACCTCACCCTATTCGGTTCACTAAAATTAAATATCAAATGGCATATACAATATGACACACTTATCTAAAGTTCTCAATAAAATTATTTTCATACTATTTAGGGAGAACCTCAACAGCTATAGACCACCGTTCTATTCTCCTGTTATCTCCGCTCGACCCAGCTACACTCTTATTACCTGAAAGGAATTGTGAAGCAAAAGGGTGAGCACAAATAGCCCAATAAAGAATACCATGACTAAGGATAATTTAATTATCAATAGCCTTCGTCAGTAATAAATCAGAGATTTGGAACATATGGTAAATGATAAAACTTTTCAACCATAGTTGCAGCGGAACGAGCAATCCATTAGAAGAGTCAAATAGACCATAAAGTCTATTATTTTCTCCACGTTAAAAGATCACCAACAATGTTTTATCCCTGTAACATCAATCAACAGTTCCTTTCCACAATCATATGAATAACTCATAATCATAATTGTGATTATAAATTCCTCTTCGCACCTAGAATGAAGATAATTTTCATCACCTATGAAACATCAAAGATCATGGTTATACCAAATCACAGTTCCTGTTTATAATCATACTTAATAAATTCATCTTTGCAGTACGTGCCAAAGATATTCATTATCATTTCATCTTTGTACTACAGGCCAAAGACATACAACTATTTTTTTAAAAGAGTCAAGTAGAGCATGATATCTACTATCTTCTGAGAATTTAAAAGTTTATTATAATTATTTTATCGCTGAGACTCAGCTTAATAAATAATCCACATCATCGAATCACCCCTACACTATGGCAAAGGATATTCGTTAATATCACATCCATGAATTATCCATGCACTATGGGCCAAGGATATTCATTATTATCACATCCATGAATTAATATATCATTGCTGAGACTCAGCTCAATAATTAATCCACATCATCGAATTATCCCTGTACTACAGACCAAGGATATTTGTTAATATCATGACCACAAATTATCTATACACTACGGACCAAAGATAATCGTGTTTTCATCAACGGTCATGATCATACCATAAAACAATTCATCTTTGCACCCTTGGCCGAAGAGAATCCATGGTCATAATCATACCAAAAACTGTCCATCAATGCACTACGGGTCAATGAGGACTTTTACCACATCATTTGTAACATTACGGTCATGATTATACCGAATAATCCCTAGTCATAATCATACTAAGTCCATCTATGCACTACAGGCCACAGATGACTTTCATCATAATATAAGCATGAGGATAATGACAATGATATAAAGAATCAATCAAATGAGATAAAGGATAAATATTAAACATTTATAATACAATTTCTCCAGCGTTCAATAATAACCAAATGTTATCAATCACTTAATAATCTCATAATCTAATATCATTAATATTATAATAATATTTTAATCATTTCTTAAACTTATAAACCATTTATTTTTATTGTTTACACTTTACTAATTAATGCATTTAATCATCCTAAAATGCCAAACTCATAAGATTTCATCATCAATAACCAAAACTCTCATCACAAATCTGCATATACCTTATATTCCAAGCCATAAAATTTTATTTTCCAATTTTGTTACTTTACATAACATATTTAATTCATTTAATCATAACTAGTTCATTTGCATAAAAAATATCAAATCAGTCCCAAAAATATTTCTTTTTTGGATGTAGTAGAATATAGTCTCATATTAAACATATATTTTTCTACGAATTTTAAAAATTCATTTACTATTTTTTATATGGCCAAAACTGCCTAATATTTAGACATTTTTTATAAACTGTACTTTTGTCCAAAAATTACAAAATTTATACGGTATACTTCTGTTATATACATGTACTCCCAATAAAAATTTCACCAATTTTAGAGTTAACCACAAGGAGTTATAAGCGTTTACTTTACCAATATTTTTTTCCCATAAAATTCATAACTCTTAATTTATACATCCAAAAATCTCTATTTTTGGACACAATATAAAAAACTCATCAAGTTTATCATTTCAAATTTTTTTCAGAATTTTTGAGGGTCAAAAAAATTACGAAACTGCAAATGGATTTTCACCCGCCATGCGGTAATCCACGTAGACAGATCATTTTAACAGAATAATAAAGAATGGAATAACAAAAGAATTCACCATGCATGCGATAGACCGCACAGACATGTTATTCCCAACAGAATAATAAAGAATGGAACCAGGTCATGCGTAATCCACACAGACAGGATATTCCTAACAAAATAATAATGAATGGAACCAGGTCATGCGTAATCCGCACAGACAGGATATTCCAACAGAATAATAAAGAATGGAATAACAATAGAATTCACCAGGCATGCGATAGACTGCACAGACAGGTTATTCCAACAGAATAATAAAGAATGAAACCAGGTCTTGCGTAATCCGCACAGATAGGATATTCCAACAGAATAATAAAGAATGGAATAACAACCCTTATGAGTATTGAAAGAAAATAACTCTCTTCATGAATACAAAAGAATAATACCCCTTACTATAATAATAATATCCCTTACCTTAAAAAGAAGAGTATTCCGACGGGTAGGGTGAGGATATTTTTGAAAAAAACTTATACTGTTTTCTACGCTCAAAGCTTCTTCAAACTCTAAAGAAATACGCTCAAGATTATAGAAGAAGAATTCTCTGAATTTCTGGTGTGTTTTCAATTCTAACTAAGCATCCTATTTATAGGTGAATGGAAAGGATACTATGCAATAAAATATAATATATTCTATTTATAATATATATATATATATATATATATATATATATATATTATTTAAGATCTAATAAAACAAATAACTTTATAAAAGTATTTTGTTTTATATAAAAAGTTTTTACTATGCAAATACTATGCAAACACTATGCATAATAAATATAATATATTCTATTTATAATCTAATAAAACAAATAACTTTATAAAAGTATTATGTTTTATATAAAAAGATTTTACTATGCAAACACTATGCAGGCACTATGCAAACACTATGCATAATAAAATAAAATATATTCTATTTATAATCTAATAAAACAAATAACTTTATAAAAGTATTTTGTTTTATATAAAAAGTTTTTTGTTTTATTACATTTATAATAATAATAAAACAAAATTTATCATCATTATTATAATTCACACTATTAATCGACCAGGTCGTTCCCAGGAAAGAGGGGGTTTTCCAATAAGGATTTCTCCCTATTGGCGCACAATTAGGTGACCAAACCTCTCCTTGGCAGAACTTCTAGACATCGTCAATATTGCAAATATTAATATGAATAACTATGTCATCTCAATTATTGATTTCATAATATATAAAATGTGAGACCCTGAATTTTATGAAATAAAAGTATTCAATTTTCTTATAATTATTATGTTATTTAGTAAATGGTTAAATTCAGAAAGGGTTAAAGTTAAGGGTGATATTTAAAAATTTTACAAAGTAAGCAAGTTGTTATTCGTTGTGTCGGGGAATATTCGATTAGTCGGGAAATATTCATTTTCACAGAGAATATTCGTTCGACGGCATAATCATTGGTGGACCCCCCCCCCCCCAACGGAAGTATTGTCGTATTTAGAAAACGACAGATTTATCTTTTATTAAAAATAACGGCGAAAGTGTTACCGTTAAAATTGTTGAACTACCCGGTAGTAAAAGTACAGTAATACGCGTGGTTGCATAGTAGCACACGGTATTGATTATTGATGCTTACGTAAGAAGTCACTCATTTATACTCAATTATTGCTACAGTAATTGCTGTATCATATCTCTCATATTATTGATTCAATTATTGTCACAGTATCATCTGCATAATATGTTATGTTATTAAATCAATAATTGAGACGGCAGAGCTATTCATATTATTATTTGTAATATTGACAATGTCTAGAAGTTCTGTCATGGAGAGGTTTGGTCACCTAATTGCGCGCCAATAAGGAGAAATCCTCATCGGAAAGCCCCCTCTTTCCTAAAAACGACCTGGTTGTTAAATATTGTGAATTATAATATTAATGATGAATAAGTTTGTGTTGATTAAGGATGAAATTGATAGTTCTATTGTGTTGGAATTATTAGTGTTAGTGGAAATCGATATTTATTTCGATAATAATTGATGTCTGGAGGTTATATTGATCAATCGGGTAATTAATCGGATAAATGAGCAATTAATTGCTATTGATTCACATGATTATAACTATTTATTCACATGTGTGTACTATTGATTCACATTCATTTACTATTAGGGGAGTTGATGCAAGATTGATAATACTTGCATGACTAAGTTAAAAATGGAGGTATAGATGGAGGTACTATACTGTAATTCATATTTTCACATGTCTAGAACTATTGATTCACATGATTTACTATTGATTCACATGATTTACTATTAGGGGAGGTGGTGCAAGTTTGATAATACTTGAAGGACTAAATTAAAAATGAAGGAAAAGAGGAAGGTATTATACTGTAATATTTCGAGCCCCAAAATGTGCAATTATCGAAACTATATTTCTTATAAATAGAAGCTCATTCTTCCTTCATTTCTCACCAATTCACTAAAGCTATAGAGGAATTATTATAGAGAGAAATTATATAGAGAAAGAAGAAGAGAAGTCTGCTACCTCACTATTCCAGTATCCAGTTTTCTTCTTAGGTAAGGGATATTATTATTATTATAGTAAGGGGTATTATTTCTTTCGTATTCATGAAGAGAGCTATTGTTATTCCATTCCTTATTATTCTGTTGGAATAACCTGTATAAACGGACTACCGTATACATGGTGAAATTCTTCTGTTATTCCATTCTTTATTATTATGTTGGAATAACTTGTCTATGCGATGTACTGCATACATGGTGAAATTCTTCTGTTATTCCATTCTTTATTATTCTGTTGGAATATCCTGTCTGTGCGGATTACGCATGACCTGGTTACATTCTTTATTATTCTGTTGGAATATCCTGTCTGTGCGGATTACGCATGACCTGGTCCCATTCTTTATTATTCTGTTGGAATATCCTGTCTGTACGGATTACGCATGACCTGGTTCCATTCTTTATTATTCTGTTGGGAATAACATGTCTGTGCGGTCTATCGCATGCATGGTGAATTCTTTTGTTATTCCATTCTTTATTATTCTATTGGAATAATCTGTCTATGTGGATTACCGCATGCATGGTGAATGATCATTTGTATTCATTTCTTATTAAATTGTGGAAATGATCTGTTTACGTGGATTACCGCATGGCGGGTGAAAATCCATTTGCAGTTTCGTAATTTTTCTGACCCTCAAAAATTATGGAAAAATTTGAAATGATAATTTGATGAGTTTTCTATAATGTGTCCAAAGATGGCGAATTTTTGGATGTATAGATTAAGAATTATGGATTTTATGAAAAAAAAACTATTTTAAAAGTAAACCCTTATAACTTCTTGTGGTTAACTCCAAAATTGGTGAAAGTTTTATTGGGAGTACATGTATATAACAGGAGTATACTTTGTAAATTTTAGAATTTTTGGACAAAAGTAAAATTTATGATAAATGTCTAAATATTCAGCAATTTTGGCCATATGAAAATAGTAAATGAATTTTAAAAATTCTGAGAAAAATATATGTTCAATATGGGACTATATTCTGTTAAATCCCAGAAAAAAAATATTTTTGAGACTGATTTGGTATTTTTCATGAAAATGAACTAGTTATGAGTAAATGAATTAAATATGTTATGTGAAGTAACAAAATTGGAAAATAGGATTTTATGGCTTGGGAATCCTATATAGGGTATATCCAGATTTTTGATGAGGAATTTGATCATTGGTGATGAAATCTTATGAGTATGGAATTTTTGAATGATTAAATGTATTATTTGGTAAAGTGTAAACAATTGAAATAAATTGTTTATAAGTTTAAGAAGTGATTAAAATATTGTTATAATATTAATAATATTAGATTATGAGTTTATTAAGTGATTGATAATATTTGGATAAATTTAAAGTCTTTAATATTTATCCTTATTTTCGTTTGATTAATGCTTATATCATTGTCATTATCCTCATGCTTATATTATGGTAAAAGTCATCTTTGGCTTACGTGCAAAGACAGACTGTTGATTATTAGTTTTATAGTTGTATATCTTTGGCCTACGTGCAAAGATGGACAGGTGTATGACATGATCATAACCACTGGTGATAATAACGAATATCCTTGGCCCGTAGTGCATGGATAATTCGATGATGTGATTGGCAGGATCATGACCATTAGTTAACAGTTGAATGTATTTGGTCGTAGTGCACTGACAGACAATTGATTGGTATGATCATGACCATTGGTTTTATAGTTAAATATCTTTGGCCCGTAGTGCAAAGGTAGACAACTGGTTAGTATGATCATTATTATTACATTTGAATATCTTTAGCCTTTGGGGTAAGGATATTGAATAAAGTTTTATTAAGCCTTTGTGGCAAGGAGAAACTGTTTATTTACATGATTATAAAAATGAATTATGGATTTAACTATAATCTTTGGTGGTTCAGGTGAAGACAGGTGATGATAGTTCTTTTTGTCTTGGGTATAACAAAGAACTGTTGATGAGTATTACATGAATGAAATATTAACGATGGACTTTTAATCTAGATGAGATAGTAAACATTATGTTTTACTTGACTCTTCTAATGGATTGCTTATTCCACTGCAATTAAACTTGATGTTTATTGTATTTTATCAGTTTAACACTGTTGAAGGCTAATGATAATTTATTCTGCATTATCTTAGTCATAATATTTTTAACTGGGCTAGTTTAGCACACCATTTTCTTTCATTGTTCTCTTCAGGAAATGAGAATATAGTTGGGACGAGTCGGGGAACGGAGTGATGGTCCAGGATAAGTGGTTGTAGTAGTCCTCACTATTCTGTAAAATAGTGTGATAATAATTATAATAAGGACTCCATTGAGAGTGGATATTGTCAAGAAGATAATATTCTTGTTTAAACTCTCAGCTATGTTTTGTCGTATTTTTACACAACAGTTGTATAATTAAGTTTGTAGTTGTATTATATAGTGTGTATCTGGCGACTCAAGATGGGTGATGTATACCTATTTTGGGGGCGTCACAGTTGGTATCAAAGCTTAGGGATATGATCCCTAGCTGAAATGTGAGACAAGAACTAGGAGGGGAGAGACGAGGAATTTCTTCGCTAGTATGACCTACCTAAGTTTATTTGGTATTTAATTGGTCGGTCATAGTATAGGGATATTATGTGATATGTCAATTAACCCTTATTTTGAAACTATATTCTAGAATGATATCTGAAATACAGGAGATGAGAAATGGGAAAATCATAATAGAGTGGAAATAACCGGGAAGGTACAATCCGAAAAGAAAGCAAGGTATTCTCATCTCTTCGAACTACCAGGTACATAAATTTCGAGGGCGAAATTTCATAAGAATGGGAGATTGTGAGACCCCAAATTTTATGAAATGAAAGTATTCAATTTTCTTATAATTATTATGTTATTTAGTAAATGGTTAAATTGAGAAAGGGTTAAAGTTAAGGGTGATATTTGAAAATTTTACAAAGTAAGCAAGTTGTTATTCGTTGTATCGGGGAATATTCGATTGGTCGGGGAATATTCATTTTCACAGAGAATATTCGTTCGACGACATAATCATTGGTGGACCCCCCCCAAACGGAAGTATTGTCGTATTTAAAAAACGACAGATTTATCTTTTATTAAAAATAACGGCGAAAGTGTTACCGTTAAAACTGTTGAACTACCCGGTAGTAAAAGTACAGTAATATGCGTGCTTGCATAGTAGCACACGGTGTTGATTATTAATGCTTACGTAAGAATTCACTCAGTTATACTCAATTATTGCTACAGTAATTGCTGCATCATATCTCTCATATTATTGATTCAATTATTGTCACAATATCATCTGCATAATATGTTATGTTATTAAATCAATAATTGAGACGGCAAAGTTATTCATATTATTATTTGCAATATTGACAATGTCTAGAAGTTCTGTCAAGGAGAGGTTTTGTCACCTAATTACGCGCCAATAAGGAGAAATCCTCATCGGAAAGCCCCCTCTTTCCTGGGAACGACCTGGTTGTTAAATATTGTGAATTATAATATTAATGATGAATAAGTTTGTGTTGATTAAGGATGAAATCGATAGTTCCATTGTGTTGGAATTATTAGTGTTAGTGGAAATCGATATTTATTTCGATAATATTTGATGTCTGGAGGTTATATTGACCAATCGGGTAATTAACCGGATAAATGAGCAATTAATTTCTATTGATTCACATGATTATAACTATTTGTTCACATGTGTGTACTATTGATTCACATTCATTTACTATTAGGGGAGTTGGTGCAAGATTGATAATACTTGCATGACTAAGTTAAAATTGGAGGTATAGATGGAGGTACTATACTGTAATTCATATTTTCACATGTCTAGAACTATTGATTCACATGATTTACTATTAGGGCAGGTGGTGCAAGTTTCATAATACTTGCAGGACTAAATTAAAAATTAAGGAAAAGAGGAAGGTATTATACTGTAATATTTCAAGCCCCAAAACGTACAATTAGCGAAACTATATTTTCCTATAAATAGAAACTCATTCTTCCTTCATTTCTCACTAATTCACTAAAGCTATAGAGGAATTATATAGATAGAAATTATAGAGAGAAAGAAGAAGAGAAGTTTGCTACCTCACTATTTCAGTATCCAGTTTATTCTTAGGTAAAGGATATTATTATTATAGTAAGGGATATTATTTCTTTCGTATTCATGAAGAGAGCTATTGTTATTCCATTCCTTATTATTCTGTTGGAATAACCTGTATACGCGGACTACCGTATACATGGTGAAATCCTTCTGTTATTCCATTCTTTATTATTATGTTGGAATAACCTATCTATGCGAAGTACCGCATGCATGGTGAAATTATTCTGTTATTTCATTCTTTATTATTCTGTTGGAATATCCTGTCTGTGCGGATTACGCATGACCTAGTTGCATTCTTTATTATTCTGTTGGAATATCCTGTCTGTGCGGATTACGCATGACCTGGTCCCATTCTTTATTATTCTGTTGGAATATCCTGTCTATACGGATTACGCATGACCTGGTTCCATTCTTTATTATTCTGTTGGGAATAACATGTATGTGTGGTCTATCGCATGCATGGTGAATTCTTTTGTTATTTCATTCTTTATTATTCTATTGGAATAATCTGTCTATGTGGATTACCGCATGCATGGTGAATGATCATTTGTATTCATTTCTTATTAAATTGTGGAAATGATCTGTTTACGTGGATTACCGCATGGCGAGTGAAAATCCATTTGCAGTTTCGAAATTTTTCTGACCCTCAAAAATTATGGAAATATTTGAAATGATAATTTGATGAGTTTTCTATAATGTGTCCAAAGATGGCGATTTTTGGATGTATAGATTAAGAATTATGGATTTTATGAAAAAAAAATACTATTTTAAAAGTAAACTCTTATAACTTCTTGTGGTTAACTCCAAAATTGGTGAAAGTTTTTTTGGGAGTACATGTATATAACAGGAGTATACCCTGTAAATTTTGGAATTTTTGGACAAAAGTACAATTTATGATAAATGTCTAAATATTCGGCAGTTTCGGCCATATAAAAAATAGTAAATGAATTTTAAAAATTCCGAGAAAAATATATGTTCAATATGGGACTATATTCTGTTAAATCCCAGAAAAGAAATATTTTTGGGGCTGATTTGGTATTTTTCATGAAATTGAACTAGTTATGAGTAAATGAATTAAATATGTTATGTGAACTAACAAAATTGGAAAATATGATCTTATGGCTTGAAAATCCTATATAGGGTATATCCAGATTTTTTATGAGGGATTTGATCATTGGTGATGAAATCTTATGAGTATGGAATTTTTGAATGATTAAATGTATTATTTGGTAAAGTGTAAACAATTAAAATAAATTATTTATAAGTTTAAGAAGTGATTAAATTATTGTTATAATATTAATAATATTAGATTATGAGTTTATTAAGTGATTGATAATATTTGGATAAATTTAAAGTCTTTAATATTTATCCTTGTTTTCGTTTGATTAATGCTTATATCATTGTCATTATCCTCATGCTTATATTATGATGAAAGTCATTTTTGGCTTACGTGCAAAGATGGACTGTTGATTATTGGTTTTACAGTTGTATATCTTTGGCTTACGTGCAAAGATGAACTGTTGATTATTGATTTTTCAGTTGTATATCTTTGGCTTACGTGCAAAGATGAACAACTGCTTGGTATGATAATTGTTATTACATTTGAATATCTTTAGCCTTTGGGGTAAGGATATTGAGTAAAGTTTTATTCAGCCTTTGTGGCAAGGAGAAACTGTTTATTTACATGATTATAAAAATAAATTATAGATTTAACTATAATCTTTGGTGGTTAAGGTGAAGACAGGTGATGATAGTTCTTTTTGTCTTGGGTATAACAAAGAAATGTTGATGAGTATTACATGAATGAAATATTAACGAGGGACTTTTAATCTGGAGGAGATAGTAGATATTATGTTCTACTTGACTCTTCTAATGGATTGCTTATTCCGTTGCAGTTAAACTTGATGTTTATTGTATTTTATCAGTTAAACACTGTTGAAGGCTAATGATAATTTATTCTGCATTATCTTAGTCATAATATTTCTAACTGGGCTAGTTGAGCACACCTTTTTCTTTCATTATTCTCTTCAGGAAATGAAATATAGTTGGGATGAGTCGGGAAACGGAGTGATGGTCCAGGATATGTGGTTGTAGTAGTTCTCATTATTCTGTAAAATAGTGTGATAATAATTATAATAAGGACTCCATTGAGAGTGGATATTGTCAAGAAGACAATATTCTTGTTTAAACTCTCAGCTATATTTTGTCATATTTTTACACAACAGTTGTATAATTAAGTTTGTAGTTGTATTATATAGTGTGTATCTGGCGACTCAAGATGGGTGATGTATACCTGTTTTGGGGGCGTCACAGTTGGTATCAAAGTTTAGGGATATGATCCCTAGCTGATGTATACCTTGTTAAAACGAATATTCCCCGACCAATCGAATATAATACAACAAATTGCATTATCCCAAATCCACACCATAATATTAAAAAAATATTTCTAGAAAATTAAATCTTTATTCGTAAAATTTGGGGTTTTACAGACGTATACATTGAAGTGGTTAGCATGAAGTTTATTTTTGGGTAAGTTGATCAATTTACCAATAGAGTGTTGACACGCAGACGAAGCTCTATGTGTGTCAGCATTCTATTGGTCAATTGACCAATTTACTTAAAAATAAACTTTATGCTAACCAGATCCCGTATACATTTAAATCTTTGTTTATTAAAACTACAACTTTTACTACTAGTCAAATTCATTAAAAAGTTGTCATTAGTCAGAATTTTTTTTAGTTTTTCTAAAAATAAGAAGGTTGTGTGATATTGTCAAAATAAAAAATAATATATGGTAATATATAAACTATTTATAACTATTTTAATTATATGTACATTTAATTATAAATTTTTTCTTTTCAAAAAATAATAATTATTTTTTAGGCTTTTTAGTTTTTTTTATAACTATTTTAATTATATGTACATTTGAATTTTGAAGTCTCACAATTTTATATGGTAATATAAACCACAACATGTTATTCTTTACCTTTTTTAGAATAAATTGCAAATGAATCACCTATGGTTTACTCAAAGTTATTCATAATCACTTATAATATAAGCAGTATATTGAAATTTATTTACATAGCATATGTAAACTTCATTACATAGATGATCAAAGTTAACAAATTTCCTTTATTTCCTTCATAACTTGTGCTTGATGAAGACATCATGATCTTTATAAAAATAATCAAAATTTTTGTTTAATAAGTTAACAAACACAAATAAAAAATAATACTAACTCTGTTCCAAATTATATGATTATTAATGACTTTTCAAAGTTAATTTAGGACATTTACAAACTCAAAATTGAGATGGTTCGCCTAAAATTATTAAAATATAAATCTTACAATGAGTAGTACTTCTTTAGATAGTTTAGAAATTTCATTGTTATATCAATTAAAATTAAAAGAATTCAATTCAATTTTGAATTTGAAAATGTCTTAGTTTGACTTTAAAAAATCAATAATATTCTAATATTTTGGAACGAATGGAGTATATAAAATTAAATAGCATTTACCTTGGAGAGAAAAAAGTTCAAAATATTTTGGTGTGATGTTTCTAAGTAGTGGAATAGAAATCAAAAGAATTCAATCAAAGTTTTATATAGGATAATCTGGGGACAAAAATGACTTTTAAAAAACATAATATATATATTTTAAAGAAGAATATAAACATTGATGCTAAATTCACTTGCTTTTAGACAAATAGAGTACACTCTCGGTTAATTTAGATAGAATTAAGTTAATTTGCTATATTTATGAAACCACAAGTCGTTAAAAATTTAATTTTAAACTATAAGTGGCAACAAGTAATTTTAAATCAACCATATGTGAATTTGTTATAGTTATGTTACATAGAATTGAAATATGTAAACTTATTTACACGTGTAATATTTATAGATCATTTCTCCCTACAAGTTTACACACACACAGATACATAAATATAAATATATATATATATATATATATATATATATATATAATGATCAATAGTATGTATTTGTTAGGGTTAAGTTCAGATGACCACCTGGGGTTTAAGCTCTTTCTCACTTAACTACCTGTAGTCAGTAAAACTATATTTAAACTCCCGACTTTTTGAGTTCAAGTGAAAACGTCACCTTTTCCATCCAACTTAACCGTGCATGTATGTCACACACCAAAAACGCGTGAGATGATACTGAAACAGTCAAAAAAGACTAGTAAATCTCCAAAATACCCCCTTCTTCTTCCTCAAACCACAATCTTCTCAATCATTTCTCACTCCTCAAACCGTGTGTCCTCTCTCTCTCATTTCTCTCTCATTTCAAGCAAAAGATTCACAGAGATTTCTTGGAAGAAAATGGAAATTCAGTCCGTGCGGTAGTTGTAAACACTAAGATTGGAGCTGATTCGAAGCTGATTGAGTCGCTGCCCAAGTTAGAGATTGTGTCGAGTTACAGTGTGAGTTTGGATAAAATCGATTTGGGGAAATGTAGGGAGAAAGGAATTAGGGTTACGAATACCCCTGGCGTGCTTACAGACGATTCCAACAGGTTGATTATCTGACAGATTCAAGAATGAAATTAAGGAACAGAAGACTCGCAAGTTGTGTTGGGGATGGCACCACTCAGCTTGTATGACGAGAGGTCTAACTATTCAAGTTTCCAACTGATGGCGGGATATGAGTGCATTGTTAGGAGTTAGGACTGGAAAATAGGGTTCTGGGCTTGAATTTTCACGTTCATCACTGCAAACTTGATTTTTGGTTTCATCACTTAATTTTCACGTTTATCATTGTCTTGATTTTTGCTCTGTTTCATTTTTTGGCTCTCATAGTCTCCATTTGTTTGATAAAATGCCTCAACAAAGAAATGGGCACAAATACTGCTAATAAATGGAGACATATTTGGGATATAATTTCTTATCAGAAGGGTAATTGACTATACCATAGAGCTATTCAATTGATATTAAATTTTATTTGCTCTGTTTTGGACCTCCCTTAAATATTCTGATTGGAAGATTTAGCAATAATTAGGGAAAGTTAGGGATGATACTGCAGGCAGAAAGTCAGGGATGGGCTAACCAGCAATTCAAAAGCTCTTGGTCTTACAGAAGTAGAGCCACAACCTCTTGCCTTGTTTTTTCATTTTGTGGGGGTTTTTTTTGTTGTTGGGGGCTGGGGTGATTAATTGTTTTGACATAGTTACATTTGTGGCTTTGCCAAGCTATTCCTAAACATTACTATTTTAAGATAATTCTAGTCAAGCTTCAGCTTACTGTTCTAAGTCTTATTTTGTCCAGGCAATAGTGCTTCAAGTCCAAGAACAGTCAGCAAGCTATCTGATGGTTGTCTAGTTGCAGACTTGCAGTCAATGTTTTGAATGAGACAGAGCAATGGGGAGGAGTTCATTAATGAAGTTGCTAGCATTAGTAGAACTTCTCATGTCAATGTAGTCACTCTATTGGGTTTCTGCTTTGAGAGAAATAGAAGAGCTCTTATCTATGAAACTTAAGATTGAATTAAATGGAATGGAATGGAGTGTTGTTTATATAATACCACCAGCTTATGTTACAATACAAATTCATGAAGGGTAATTAAGTATTTAGCCAAATCAAGTAACGGAGTTAAGATGGAAAACATTTTTTTACTTCAACTCAAAAAATCGAGAGTTTAAATATAATTTTACTGACTACAGGTGGTTAAGTAAAAGCGCTTAAACCTCAGGTAGTCATCTGAACTTAACCCTATTTGTTATATATTTTTATAAGATATACACAATATATACTATTGAAAATAAGAAGGAAATATCAGAATTAAAAATTGAAAATCGACATCCGCTAATATTATTAATGGATAGTAAAAAAACACATATCATCTGCTACTAGTCAAAAACTAATAAGACTAGTTTGGCTTGAACAATAATTGAGATTTGGTTTGACCAATAAATGTTTAAGGTTTAATAATGTTTGACTTAACTAATAAAAAGGGTTTGACTTGACCAAAAAATATTTAATTAGAGTTTAGTGTTTATTAACTAGGGTTTATTAACAAAAAATAAACCCTAAACTCTGAATAATAAACCATAAGCCTTACTTAATAAACCCAAAACACTAGTTAATAAATTAACCCTAAATATTTATTGGTCAGATCAAACCCTTGTTTTGATTAGCTAAACTCTAAATATTTATTGGTAAAACCAAACATTTATTCTGATTAGCGTCCGCTACTAATAATAGCGAATACCAAGTATTTTTTTTACCATCCGCTACTAATAGTAGCGGATGCCGATTTTCAGTTTTTAATCTTGACGATTCGTTTTGTTTTCAATAGTATATATGGTATATGCCATATAAAAATGCATAACAAATACATATTACGGTATATGTTATGTCATGAACCGATCTGTATATATATATATATATAAATAAATATATATATATATATATATATATATATATATATATATATATATATACACACACACAACGGGAAAATCAAGTACATACCCTTTTATTTAACATACTCTGTTCACCACTTTTAGTGACGGACCGGAAGACGATTTGGCCGTAACGTATATCAAAGAATCGTTGTCCTAGCTTTTAGCGACGTATCGAATCGTCGCCATAACATATACATCGTTTATCTGTTCTATAGCGACGGACCAAATCGTCGCCCGGTCCGTCGCTAATATTGAGCAAAGTAATGAATAAGGTATGTTAAATAAAGAGGTATGCACCAGAAACTAACTAACTAACTAACTAACTAACTATATATATATATATATATATATATATATATATATATATATATATATATATATATATATACATACATACAGAGAGGATCAGGTAAGGGATCCCGCATTTTCTTAAAATGCGAGATATTTTTTTTTTTTTTTGGGCTTTTTTTTAGTTGTTTAAAAAAAGCAACAAAAAAAAGTCCACATTTTAGTATCGTAAGGGAGTCCTTACCTATATATATCCCCTCATATTGAGCAAAATCAAAATGGTAATTTCAAATCTTTTCCTTTATAATGAGAAAAGTAAAGAGTATGTGAATAAAATAGTATACAACCTAACAAACCAATGACAAGCTTAAATAAATAATAATAATTAATTTTTCAAAAAACTATCAAGTTTTTAACAAAAGGTTCAGACTAGCCAGCCCTAAGTAATTCAATAATTAAACCATAACTTTTCATATCCATACCCTAGTGCCAACTCACGTAACACCTAAAAGCACAACCTATACTTATCTTGCAATTGAAAGGAAAAACCACAACTTCTAAAAACTTTAAATAAATGCACCAATTTCTCTCTAAGAAAAGTCTATTATATCTCGACAATGTAGACTATTTTCATTACCAGAAAGGAAATAACAGGTGAATTTTACTCAAAAACTTGATGATGTATATAATGTGGACCTTGACATTGACCTGGAAGTTCCACAAATAATTTGGGTCCTTCATGTAGGAGAAGGAGATCTTTCCGGCGAGTGTAAATGGTTGCCGGCCGGAGTCCGACTCCTACTCCTTGCTTTAAGAGGAGACATGCTTCGAGAGACAAAGTGATTAGGGCTTCTAGAATAATGTTCATCAAGTGAATCATCCCTGACAAGCGATCTGTACGGGGAGGGAGATCGTGAGTATAGTATGGGTTGCTCCCTTACTATATCTGAGCTACTAGAATCTGAGTAACCAGAATATGAGCTACTAGAATCTGAGTAACCAGAATATGAGCTACTAGATGACCGTCTCATCCTGCGGTGATGAGAGTTTGATCTGTGCCTCCTGCGGTGATGATGAGAGTTTGATCTACTTCGCCTCCTGCGGTGATGATGAGAGTTTGATCTACTTCGCCTCCTGCTCCAATTTCGTTCAGATGAGCTTCTACTAGATAAACGATTTCTATGATAAGAAGTTCTTCGAGTAGGTGTTCGACCTCTACTAGGCCTTATGGCCTGCAACAACTGCAGATAAAATCATATGAGGTCATGCAACTACCAAAATCCATGGAGAAATTATACAACTATCCTAGACCAGATGAACATATATACAAGTGGATACAGAAAAAGTTATATACAAGTGTACAAGAGGTTGAAAAGCAGAACACATACTCCCTATTTTCCAAGATTAGAGATAAATTTCTAAAACGACAATCTTTAAAAAAAACTCTTTGTAAGGTTGCCTAGATGATAATTTTGCTATTGGTGAGAGCCTTGTACAGTAGGTACGGCTATAAATCTTATGTTCTATGCATTTTTCTACAGAAATTTTTTGGGTAGTTTGAAGCAAACTACCAGAAACCATTTAAATGAAACTATTTTCTACTCTAAGTGGCAGCAACAAGGGGATGTTTATTTTTAGCTACACTTATTTCAAGCCGTGGTCTAGGGATGGAGTATCTTGTTCAGATTCTACTCAACTTTTTAAATATACTCGGATTCGTACTCGGATTTTAATACAATTTGTAGCATATTTGAATTCGACTCGTTTTATTGTACTCAAATTCGACTTGACTCGACTCGTTTTTCAATCGAGCTACTCGCGAGCATTTGAGACATAGACGAATCCGGACTGAATCAATTATATTGTGATAATGTATATAGATAAAACTAACCCAGTCAAGTATTTGGAATAGTTTAAATTAGATCTCTTTAAGCTAGATCTCGAGTCTTGTAAAAAATTAATGAGACGATATAATTATTCTTGAATCAACTTATGGACATGTACGAGAAATATAAAAACTGATGGACATGAACGAGAAATATAAAAACCCCTTCCACTTCTCAAGAGTATGCGAAGTATTTAATTGTTGAATACTATATATTAAATAAATCGAGTATACTCCATATTATATATTAGCACCTATATATGTATAGAATTATACTCCGTCCTTACCATAAAAAGAGTCTCATTTGGCTTTGATCCTACTTTATATGCGAACTTTTAAATTTTAAATTGTGGTATGAGTTTATTATAACTTTTGAAATAATAATTTTGAACTTAAAAATAATTTTTTATGTAGTTTTCTATAGTAACTACTAGATACAAACCCCCGCGTTGCGGCAGGATTATTTAATTTTTTAATAATAAATGTGTACGTACAATTAATAAATTAAAATATAATAAGAACATAGTAGATTGTTGTGCGATGATCAAATTTTATCCAGAAAAACAGATGAATATACATTATAGGGGATAGAGTAGTGATTTTATTAAATAATAATAAAATTACAAAGGATAATATCAAAACAGTTGATATTATCAAAACAGTTTAGATTTTTAGTGATTTAGGTGATTATAAATATAAAAAATTAAGAGAATGACATTATGCTATTAACTGTTTAGATTTGTAGTGATTTAGAAGATTATAAATCCAAAATTTTAATTAATAGCATAAAGTAGTGATTTTATTAAATAATAATTAAATTACAAAGGATGATATCAAAACAGTTGATATTATCAAAACAGTTTAGAGGATTATAAATCTAAAATTTACATAATTAGCATAGTGATTTAGAGGATATATATATACGTTCGTACCTGATGAGGGTCAAAAGTTATGGGTGGGGTGCATGCTGTGTTGATGAAAAAGTTGCAGGAGTTGAACTTGAGGTTAAGTGGAAAGCTGGTTAGTGATTGGAGCAATTGTGAAGGATCCGGATTCGGATCCGGATGACCCGCGCCTCGGACGGACTCCTCCTCGCCCGCTCTAACTCTTCTTCTACCTCGTCGTTCACTCATCTTAAATTACGAACTGTCGACCTAGAACTAGGTAAGGGGCAGGAATATATACTATTCCTATAGTCCTTACTAAAATTCAAATCCTTTTTAGGATAGGAATTTCACATTCTAGTTTCTTATATAACCTTTTTAAATTTAAGTTTAATTTTCCCTAGCTTATGTTTGAAAATTAATATATATATATATATATATATATATATATATATATATATATATATATATATAGAGTCCGGATCAGGTCCGGACTCCCGCATTTTGTTAAAATCCGGACCTTTTTTTTTTTTTGCTTTTTTTTTTTTGAAACAACTAAAAAAAAAAAAAAAATTATGGAATTGGAATTTTTACATTATACAGTATTTTGGACGTGATTTGGATGCCTATAACAAAACATGTATGTACAGTCTGGGCAGACTGTACATACATTGGTTGATATAGGTATTAAAAACACACCCAAAACACTGTATTATGGAAAAATTTCAGTTCCATAAATTTTTTTTTTTAGTTGTTACAAAAAAAAAAAAGCAAAAAAAAGAAAAAAAAATTTGGTCCGTATTTTGATCCAGTCCGGACTCCCGGACTGGATCCGTGTTCTATATATATATATATACTTTCATTATTATATTTATATATTTTATGTTAATTCATTAATAAATATTAGGAACTTAAAAGCGCACAAGGGCAATGAACAATAAGCAATACCCAAGTAATTATAAGTCTACTTATCTGAAGTTTTAAAAGTGTATTGTCAAGTATGTTAAAATATAGATTAATGAATGGTAATTAGAAAGTTCCACTTAATATGCCTTACTAATTTAAAACTAATTTAATAAATATCTTAATTTCGTTTATTATTATTTTTTAGTTATTTTCAAGTTCTAAACATAATAATTAAAGAGTTGTTATTATACTACTTTTTATCTTTAAAATGATGAGCAAAGGTACATAGAGTGAAGGGTAAGTATGTTATTTAGTATGATCCATTAGTATAAAAAAATAAAAGTACTGATCACTTTATATAATTTGGGGATCACTAAAGAAAAATTTGAATTTTTTTACTCTTTTTATTTTTGTTATTTTAATTTGTGTGAGAATTATATTTTGTTCATCCTTTTGAGGACGGAGAGAGTATTTATTAGTTTTTTTATCATCCTCCAAAGAGTTATATATATATATATATATATATATATATATATATATATATATATATATATATATATATATATATATTAGAAATTAGATCAGGTCCGGACCTCCCGCACGGGAGAAAATCCGGACCCAAATTTTTTTTTTTTTTTTTGATAGAACAACTAAAAAAAAAAAAAAAATTATGGAACTGAAATTTTTCCATAATACATTGTTTTGGGTGTGTTTTTAATACCTACACCAACCAATGTATGTACAGTCTGCCCAGACTGTACAGACATGTTTTGTTATAGGCATCCAAATCACACCCAAAACACTGTATAATGTAAAAATTCTAATTCCATAAAAAAAAAATTTAGTTGTTTCAAAAAAAAAAGCAAAAAAAAAAAGGTCCGAATTTTAACAAAATCTGGGAGTCCGGACCTGATCCGGACTCATATATATTAATAGTATTGTTATAAAATAGCACAATTTACTTAAGTTAATTTTAATTATATTATCGTGATATTATTATTCAATTAATAATAATTTATTATTAGAGTTAAAGTGAAATAAAAATACATACTCAATGTTTATAAATTCTAAATATAATGGAGACAATTTTTTTGTATGTGTAATTTAAACATTTAGGGGATCAATTCAAATTAGGAAAGAGTTTGTATATATATTGTCATAAAAATATATCGACTCCTATTATAGATAAACAAAATGTTTTGTGACGTTCTTAAATTCAGGTTTATACCATTCAATTTAAGTTGTCAAAATGCAAACAACATACATAAATTTTCTTATTTATAAATTATTACAATGTCGTGTATAGTACGACAACACACAAACTAAGCTTTCAGTATAATTATTTCACACTATTTTACAACTTGGTGAGGACTACTACAACTACTAATTCGGTCCATCATTTCATTACCCTGTTCTTTCTGCTAATCCCAACTACGCTTTCATTTCCTAAAAGAAATTATGAAACAAAAGAGTAAGTTCAAACAGTCAGTAAAAAATATCATGACTAGGATAACGAAGAATAAGTTATCCTTAGCGTTCAAAATCAAAGATTTAGAAAATGATAGATAACAAAAAAATTCAACAAACAATTGTAACGAAATGAATATTCCATTAGACTAGTCAAATATATCATAATGTCTATTATCTTCTCCAATAAAAAATAAATTTACAACCAAGATTCCATCAACTGTAACACCAATGGTCACGATCAAGACAATTCACAGTTCCTCTTTGCACCCATACTAAAGAGAAATTTCACCATGTTTCCTTGTCAAACAGGCTAAAAAAAACTTAACAATCATATTGGCTTTGCATGGCCAGGCCAAATATGACACCCCCAAAATAGGTCCACACAACCCATTCTGAGTCGTCAAATACATGGTACAGAAGCCAAATACAAACTTCATTAATACAAGTGTTGTGCAAAATACGACAACACATACTCTGAGAGTTTTAATACAAATATTGTCTTGTAGATAATATCCAAACTCAAATAAAGTTCTCATTATAATTATTGTCACACTATTTTACGAAATAGTGAGGACTGTTATAATAACCATCTTGAATCCTTACTCCACTCCCCGACTAGTCCCAGCTATATTCTCGTCTCCTGAGAATAACAATGGAACCAAAAGGAAAAAGATGAGCTCAACTAGCCCAGTAAAGAATATTATGACTATCCTTAGTCCACAACAGGAAAAAATCTGATAGAATACAATAGACAACAAATTTTAGAGTACAACTGCAGCGGAAATAACAATCCATTAGAAGAGTCAAGTAGAGCATGATATTTACTATCTTCTATGATTTAAAAGTTCATCATCAATATTTTATCCCTGTAACATCATTCAATAAATATTTTAAATCAACGAATTATCCATACACTACGGGCCAATGATATTCGTTAGTATAACCAGTGGTCATGATCATGTCAAACACCTGTCCATCTATGCACTACGGGCCAAAGAGGACTTTCACCACAAACCTTATCTGTAACATCAAAGGTTATGATTATACCAATACACAATTCCTGGTCATAATCATACCAATCAATAGTCCATCTTTGGACTACGGGTCAAAGATGACTTCTAGTACAATATAAGCATGAGGATGATGACAATGATATAAAGATTCAATCAAATGAGATAAATGATAAATATTAAAGATTTATAATTCAATTAATCCAGAGTTTAAAAATGTCCAAATTATCAACATGATAACTATTTGTGAAGTAAAATTCAAGAATGATATTCATGTATCAAAAATAATTTGGACAAAAAAGAAAATTAAATTATGTTGTGAATAGTACTCGTAAATAGTACCATATGAATAGTACAATATGTATGAATAGTATCGTATGAATAATGCCCATGAATAGTACTATATGAATAGTACCCAGATATGAAAAGTTTAAAATTTAATAAGAAAGTTCATACCAATATTACAGTGAAATGATATTAGATGAAGCGCAAAACTTAAGGAATTTGTAATCATTTCAAGAATTATAGAAGCAATACTTACCGTAGTAAGTTTAAATTTAGGAATATGAAATAAAATAATATCCATTACATAATAGGGAGTATGAAAGAAAATAATATTTCTTACGAGTATTGCAATAAAATAATATCATTTACCTTAGTAGAAACTGGATTTGACTGGAATATCAAATATTATTCTGAGAAAATCTTGCACAAAAAGCTACACTCAAAGTATCCTTATAATTAAGAGAAATACTTATAATACTATAGAATAAGAATTTCTGATATTAAAATGGTCTGTTGAGGAAGGAGGGTTAACCTCCCTTTTATAGTGCAATGGAGGTAGAAAATTCAATAGGCCTGTCTAACTTTTCTTCTTTTTTTCCTTCGTGCCTAACTTTCTCATATTATTCTTTACCTAACCTATCATTTCCAATGGTTAGGGCCCATAACTTGGAGAAAAAAGTTGCTGGAGGAATTTTCAAGTAAGCCTCTCTTTTAGGAAAAAAAATCAGAGGAGAAGAAAAAAAACCAGCACATGGTTTTGAAAAAGTAATGAAGTACCTGATTTTGAAAAATAAAGGAATGCAAAGCCAGCTTCTCACCTCTACTTACCTTTAACATATTCACATGCTTAAATATATATATATATATATATATAATATTATTATTATTTAAATAATTATAATATAAATTAATAATATATTTGAATGAATATTTTATCGGAGAAGATAATTTTCAAACATTCAACAAATTTCTTCATTTATATCAAAATTGAACCAATATCCACCACATAATAATTATTTATAAATAATATTATAATTTCATAATATTAAAAATCAGATCATTCTCAAGAAAGAGGGGGCTTTCCGATAAGGATTTATCCCTATTGACGCGCAATTAAATAACCTAACCCCTTTTCTTGACAGAATTTTCTAGACATTGTCAATAATGCTAACTAATAATATGAATAATTGTGTTGTGTCAATTATTGATTTAATAATATAAAATATTGTGTAGATGATACTGTGACAATAATTGAATCAATAATATGAGATATTGTGCAACAATTACTGTGGCAATTATTGAATGAAACTGAGTAACTTCTTACATAAGAATCAATAATCAGAGATACAGTGCAATACCGTGTTCCACTGTGCAACCACGCGTATTACTATACTTTTATCGCCGGGTATTTCAACAGTTAACGATAAAAGTCTTGCCATTATTTTCTTATAAAAAAGTTATTTATGTGACTTTCTATATCCGATAGTTATTCCGTTATGTGGTCCATCAATGATTGCGTCATCGTACGAATATTTCCCGACAAAAGAAATATTTCTCGACCAAACAAATATTTTATGACCACTTGCTTACTTTGTAAAATTTGCACATTTCACCCATAAATAAAGCATTATATCAAATCAACACCTTATTAATCAAAATAATAATTAGAAAAAATAAATCTTTATTCGTAAAAAGTTGGGGTCTTACAACCACCCCTCCATATGAAATTTCGTTCTCAAAATTGATGTACGTACCTGGTATGTCAAAGAAGTGAGGATACCTTGTTTTCATATCAAATTCTAACTCCCAAATCATTTCCTCAATATTGTGGTTTCTCCATAAAAATTTGACTTGAGGTATAACCTTTGAGCGTAAAATATGTTCCTTCTTATCCAAGATTTTAACAAGTACCTCCTCATACGTTAAATCTTATGCTATCTCGTCTAGTTCTAATTCAATAATGTGGTTAAGATCTTTCACATATTTACGTAGCATGGATATGTGAAAAACATTATGAACACGAGACATACTTGGCGATAAAGCGAGTCTATAGGCCACAGTTCCTACTCGATCGAGGATTTCAAATGGACCAATGAATCGAGGGTTGAGCGTTCCTCTCTTTCTGAATCTTGTAACTCCTTTCCATGGAGCAACACGTGACAGTACATGATCTCCAATAATTCCATGTCCCTTCGATGAAGATCAGCATAACTTTTTTATCGATCTTGTGAGGTTTTTATACGTTGCTGAATCATTTGAATCTTTTCCATAGTCATGCATACCATTTTTGGTCCCAGAAACGTTGCTTCGCCCACCTCGTCCCAACATACTAGGGAATGACACTTTCGTCCATACAACGCCTCGAATGGAGCCATGCCTATACTTGCTTGATAATTATTGTTTTTAGGGGAATTGCACCAATGACAAGTTCGTGTCCCAACTTCCTTTGAAGTCTAGGACACAGAGTCTTAATAGATCTTCAAGAGTTTGAATATTCCTCTCTGATTTCCCGTCCGTTTGAGGATAATATGCAGAACTGAATCGTAAATCAATGCCCATAGCTTTCTGTAAGCTAACCCAAAATCGTGAAGTTAATCTTGGATCTCGATCAGAAACTCTGGATACTGGCATACCATGCAATCTCATAATCTCATTTATGCACATACGAGCTAGATATTCAAGTGAATAAGTTTCTCGTATAGGCAAGAAATGAGCAGACTTGGTTAATCTATCAACAATGATCTAAATTGCATCTATGCCTTGAGAAACCTTGGAAAGACCCAGTAACGAAATCCATGTTGATATGCTCCCACTTCCATTCTGGAATTCTAAGTGGTTAAAATGGACCTTTTGGTACTTAATGCTCCGCCCTGACACGTTGAAAAGTTAAATACCTTGAGATAAACCGCGATCTCTCTCTTCATATTGCTCCACCAAAATGTATATCGAAGATTATAATACATTTTAGTACTTTCAGGATGGATTGCAAATGGTGTGTTGTATGCCTCTATCATAGTTTTGTACTTTAAATCAGAGTCGTTAGGAACACAAAGTCTGGAGTTTACTCGAATTGTATTCCTTCTTCGTCGATTCTTTCTTCTGGAATAACACCTTCTTGTACTTTCTTCTTTATACGCATTAGCTCCGGGTCTATAGCTTGAACAGCTTTAACTTTATCAATTAAAGTCAGTTTTACTCGTATATTTGACATCATCATGTGGGTCCTGGAGTTTTTCAATCTATCTCCATCCTTTGTAAGTTATACAAAATAGGTCTTTGCGTTAACAACATTGCACTCGTACCCGCATATAATCTTCTACTCAACGCATCAGCTACCACGTTCGTTTTTCTAGGATGGTATTGAATTATATGGTCGTAATCTTTTAATAGCTCGAGCCAACGTCATTGCCGCATGTTGAGTTCCTTTTGGGTGAAGAAATATTTGAAGTTTTTATGATCTGTATAGATATCCACTTTCTCCCCATACAGATAATGCCTCTAAATCTTTAATGCGAAAACGACTGCTGCCAACTCTAGATCATGTGTATGATAATTTCTCACATATTATTTGAGTTGTCATGAGGCATAGGCTATGACTTTCCCATGTTGCATGAGAACACATCCTAAACCTCTTCCTGAAGCATCGCTGTAGATGACAAATCCCTCCAAACCTGATGGTATTGTCAGAACCGGTGTTGAAATGAGTCTCCTCTTGAGTTCTTGGAAGCTCTTCTCACATTCCTCGCTATATCCGAATTTTGTATCTTTTTGAGTCAGCTGAGTTAATGGAGTAGAGATTCTAGAAAATCCTTCAACGAATCTCTGATAATAACCAGCTAAGCCCAAAAAGCTACGTACTTCGGTTACTGACTTAGGTTGCTCCCAACGTTGTATTGCTTCAATCTTTGTTGGGTCAACTGATATTTCATACTTCAATATCACGTGCCCAAGGAATGCTACTTCCTCAAGCCAGAACTCGCATTTTTTCAACTTGGCGTATAGCTTGTTTTCATAAAGCTTTTGGAGTATCAGCTTCAAGTGTTGCTCATGATCTTCACGACTTTTCGAGTAGATGAGGATGCCATCAATAAAAATAACAAAAAAATGATCCAAATATTCCTTGAATACTCGGTTCATCATATCCATGAGCAGCAGGATCATTAGTCAATCCAAAAGACATGACTATTAATTTGTAATGCCCGTACCGAGTTCTAAAAGCAGTCTTTAGAATGTCATCAATTTTAACTTTAACTGATGATATCCGTAATGAAGATCGCTTTTTAAGAAGTATTTAGCACCTTGCAACTAGTCAAACAGGTCATCAATGCGAGGTAACAGGTACCTATTTTTGATGGTGATATGGTTCAACTCCCGATAGTCAATGCAAAGTCGCATACTCCCCTCTTTCTTCTTTACGAATAAAATAGGAGCACCCCAAGGAGATGTACTAAGATGAATGAAACCAATGTCTAACAACTCTTGTAGTTGAGTTTTTAACTCCTGAAGTTAAATAGGAGCCATTCGATATGGGGTTTTGGAAATGGGTTTTGTACTGGGTTCAAGGTCAATACAAAATTTGATTTCACGTTCTGGGGATAGGCAGGGAAGTTTTTCAGGAAATACGTCAGGAAATTCATTAAAAATAGAAATATCATTCAAATCTGACGTATTTTTTGTTAAATCCATGACATGGGCTAAGAAAGCTTGACATTCATTTTTCAATAAACGAATGGCTTTATGGCTTAATATGACAGTGATTGACTTTAGTGGTTTGGTTTCTTGAATTCGTATAACAGGTTAGTTAGGAATATAAAACTAACAGCCTTGCGAAAATAATCAATTTTAGCCTAATGAGTAGTTAACCAATCAATCCCTAAAATCACATCAAATACAAGTATTTTCAAATAAATAAGATCAACAGGTAATGTGAGAGTGCCGATTTGAATCGAATAAGATTTATAAACAGTGGATGTAATGAAGGTTTCTCCTAATAGAGTTTCAACAGATAAGTTGAAGTCTAATTTCTCAGAGGTCAAGTTCAAACATTGAGCACAAGCAGGTGAAATAAAGAATGGGTAGAACCGGTATCTAATAAGGTATTGACTTCGTAAGAGTTTATGATTAGCTTACCCGTGATAACTTCATTCGGGTTCCTCGCCTTTTGGGACGTCACGACAAACGTTCTCCCTTAAACTACCGACTTTGTTTTGTCTGTAGCTGCCTTTGATGCCACCGTCCCAGCAGGACTTGACTTCGCTACAGGAAAAAATTGAGCTATGTGACCGTCCTTTCCATAACTAAAGCACACCTTGGAAGGCTGTGAACAGTTTGGACTTATGTGTCCCTCTTCTCCGCATCTGTAGCATCTAACCGGCGGTCGTTCTCCTCCCCTAGAAATTATTGATGGTGCTGGTGCCGACGTCTTCCCGTCATTTTTGAATCTTCTCTTTTTGAAATTTCCACTTGACTCACCTCTCCTATTATCTTGGTCATGATTACCACCGAAGTGGTTACCATTTCTGGCACATTGGTTATCATTGCTTCGATGATTGTTGCCACTGGTATGACTATTATCGTGCTGTCGATTGTTGTCTTATAGTTGAGGTGACTCTTAATCCCGCTCCAATAATTTAGCTCTATTCACCACATCTGAATACAAACAGAGTTTATGAGAGATGAGATGTTAGCAAATTTAGGGTTTCAAAAATCTTAGAAACATTCGCGTCATTCTCCTCTCATTATCTACTAAATAAGATGCAAACTGGGATAACTCCGCAAATGTTGCCTCGTATTACGATACAGTCATGTTGTTCTGCTCTAGTTTGATGAATTTCACCTCCTTCATGTGACGAATACTTTCTGGAAAGTACTTGTCGTTGAACAATTCTTGGAACCTCTCCCAAGACATCTTAAGTGCGGACAGATGAGTACGTTTTACAGATTCTCACCAGTAATCTGCCTCTCCGCGCAACATAAAGGTGGCGAAGGGAACTTTTTTCTCTTTAGTGCATCCCAAGACATCAAATTTCTTGGTAATCTGCTTAATCCATGCCTCTGCCTTAAGTGGCTCAGGCTTTCCCAAAAACTCTGGCAGACCCAACTCTTTGAATTGCTTAGCAGTGACCAGTCGTGAGTTGCCATTGTTTCCAACTGCATTTTGAATAGGAGTCTCCCTCATTTGGTGTTGAATGAATTGTAGAAAGCTCCTAAACATCCCATCGTTCATTATTTGGTCGGTGTTGTTGTTTACATGAGGATTATTGCCTTCTTGATGCACATTATCCTGGTTATTGATTAGCGGTGTCTCAGCGGTCTCATGTGCTCCATTGCTTATCTCAAAATTTTCAGATGTCATTCTCAAATATTGCCACAAAACAAGGGTTAATTAAAGAAATTGACATGCCACATATCATCCCTATATTCTGCCCGACCAATTAAATAACAATTAAGCTTAGGTAGGACACACTAGCAAAGGTTTTACTCGTCTCTCCCCTCCTAGTTCTAATCCCTAGATCTCCACCAGAGATCATATCCCTAAGCTATGATACCAACTGTGAAGCCCCCAAAATAAGTCCACACAACCCATTCTGAGTCGCCAAATACATGGTACAGAAACCAAATATAAACTTCATTAATACAACTATCGTGCAGAATATGATAACACATACGTTGAGAGTTTTAATACAAATATTATCTTGTAGACAATATCCAAACTCAAATAAAGTCCTCATTACAATTATTGTTACACTATTTTATGAAATAGTGAGGACTTCTATAATAACCATCTTGAATTCTTACTCCACTCCCCGACTAGTCCCAACTATATTCTCGCCTCCTGAGAAGAACAATGGAACCAAAAGAAAAAGGGTGAGCTCAACTAACCCAATAAAGAATATTATGACTAAGATAATACAGAACAAATTATCTTTAGTCCTCAACAGGAAAAAATATGATAAAATACAATAGACAACAAGTTTTGGAGTATAACTGCAGCAGAAACAACAATCCATTAGAAGAGTCAAGTAGAGCATGATATCTACTATCTTCTATGATTTAAAAGTGCATCATCAATATTTTAACCATGTAACATCATTCAATAAATATTTCAAATCAATAAATTATCCATGCACTACGGGCCAATGATATTCGTTAGTATCACCAGTGGTCATGATCATGCCAAACACCTGTCCATCTACGCATTACGGTCCGAAAGAGGACTTTCACCACAAACCTTATCTGTAACATCAAAGGTTATGATTATACCAATACACAATTCCTGGTCATAATCATACCAATCAATAGTCCATCTTTGGACTACGGGTCAAAGATGACTTCTAGTATAATATAAGCATGAGGATGATGACAATGATATAAAGATTCAATCAAATGAGATAAATGATAAATATTAAAGATTTATAATTCAATTAATCCAGAGTTCAAAAATGTCCAAATTGTCAACATGATAACTATTTGTGAAGTAAAATTCAAGAATGATATTCACGTATCAAAAACAATTTGGATAGAAAAGAAAATTAAATTTTGTCGTAAATAGTACCATATGAATAGTACAATATGTATGAATAATGCCCATGAATAGTACCATGTGAATAGTACCCAGACATGAAAAGTTTAAAATTTAATAAGAAAGTTCATACCAATATTACAGTGAAATGATATTAGATGAAACGCAAAACTTAAGGAATTTCTAATCATTTCAGGAATTATAGAAGCAATACTTACCGTAGTAAGTTTAAATTTAGGAATATGAAATAAAATAATATCCCTTACATAATAGGGAGTATGAAAGAAAATAATTTTTCTTACGAGTATTGCAATAAAATAATATCATTTACCTTAGTAGAAACTGGATTTAACTAGAATATCAAATATTATTCTGAGAAAATCTTGTTCAAAAAGCTACACTCAAAGTATCCTTATAATCAAGAGAAATGCTCATAATACTATAAATAAAAATTTCTGATATTAAAATGGTCTGTTGAGGAAGGAGGGTTAACCTCCATTTTATAGTGCAATGGAGGGAGAAAATTCAATAGGCTTGCCTAACTTTTCTTTTTTTTTTTCCTCCGTGCCTAACTTCCTCATATTATTCTTTGCCTAACCTATCATTTCCAATGGTTAGGGCCCATAACTTGGAGAAAAAAGTTACTGGAGGAATTTTCAAGCAAGCCTCTCTTTTAGAAAAAAAAATCACAGGAGAATGAAAAAAAAACTAGCACATGGTTTTGAAAAAGTATTATTGCAGTACCTGATTTTGAAAAATAAAAGAATGTAAAGCCAACTTCTCACCTCTACTTACCTTTAACATATTCACATGCTTAAATATATATTATAATAATATTATTATTTAAATAATTATAATATATTATAATAATTTATTTGAATTAATATTTTATCGGAAAAGATAATTGCCAAACTTTCAACAAATTTCTTCATTTATATCAAAATTGAACCAATATCCACCACATAATAATTATTCATAAATAATATTATAAGCTCACAATATTAACAACCAGATCATTCCTAGGAAAGTAGAGGCTTTTCGATATGGATTTATCCTTATTGGCGCGCAATTATAAAACCTAACCCCTTTTCTCGATAGAAATTTCTAGACATTGCCAATAATGCTAACTAATAATATGAATAATTGTGTTGTGTCAATTATTAATTTAATAATATAAAATATTGTGTAGATGATACTGTGATAATAATTGAATCAATAATATGAGATATTATGCAACAATTACTGTGTTAATTATTGAATGAAAGTAAGTGACTTCTTATGTAAGAATCAATAATCAGAGAAATTGTGCAATATTGTGTGCTACTGTGCAACCACGCGTATTACTGTACTTTTATCACCGGGTATTTCAACAGTTAATGGTAAAAGCCTTGCCATTATTTTCTTATAAAAAAGTTACTTCTGTCGCTTTCTATATCTGACAGTTATTCCGTTATATGGTCCACCAATGATTGTGCCATCGTACGGATATTCCCCGACAAAAGAATATTCTCCGACCAAACGAATATTTTATGATCACTTGCTTACTTTACAAAATTTGTACATTTCACCCACAACTAAATCATTATATCAAATCAACACCTTAGAGAAATTAAATCTTTATTCATAAAAAGTTGGGGTCTTACACCAAAGATATTTAACTAATGGTAATGATCATGTTAATCAACATCTCCTCTTTTGCACCCAGGACAAAGTAAACTTTTGTAAGACCCAAATTTTTTATGAATAAATATTTAATTTTCTCTAAATAGTATTCTAAAAAGTAAGGTGATAATTTAATAAATGTTTTATTTATTGGTGATATGTTCAAATTTTACAAAGTAAATTGTTGTCAGAAAATATTCGTTTTGTTGGAAAATATTCTTTTTGTCGGGAAATATTCCTATGACGGAGCAATCATTGGTGGACCCCACAAAAGAATAACTGTCGGATATAGAAAACGACAAAAATAACCTTTTTAAATATTGACGATAAATTTTTTTAACGTTAAACAATTGAAATACCTAGTGATAAAAATATAGTAATACACATTGTTCCACAGTGGTACGCGATATTGCACAGTAGCACACGGTATTACACAGTATCACTGATTATTTCTTACATAAGAAGTCACTCAGTATTTAATTCAATAATTGTCACAGTAGTTGCTGTATAGTATATCATATTATTGATTCAATAATTGTTACAGTAACATCTACACAATATTTTATATTATTAAATCAATAATTGTCACGACATAGTAACTCATATTATTGAAATGATATTATTGATTAGCATTATCGGCAATGTCTAGAAAGTTCTGTCGAGAAAAGGAGTTAGGTTGTCTAATTGTGCGCCAGTAAGGAGAAATCCTTATCGAAAAGTCCACTCTTTCCTGGGAACGATCTGATTGTCAGTATTGTGAATCTATAATATTAATGGTGAATAATTGTTGAAAGATTAAAAAATGTGTTGATTAAAAATAAGTGATTTATGGTAGATATTTATTCAATTTTTGATATAAATAGAGGGATTTATCATGAGGCATTTGTTGTAAGTTTGACTTATTATTCCATAGACCCCCACGTGCCAATTTTTCAAACCGTCAGCAAAATTATTTTCAATTTTTGTTTTATTGTTATAATAATAAAAATAAAACAGAAAACTTGTTGTATAAAATAGAAAACTTTTTATAATATATACAAAGTTATTTTTTTATTAGAATATGAAAGGTCAATAATAATCTAGAAGGGGGGATTGAATAGATTATTATCAGTTAAAAATATATTTAGGCCTTTTTGAATTTTTAGTTATTAATTAGCAGTTTTTAGCAATTAGCATGTAAGATAATAAAAATTCAATCATAATGCACAGAGATTTATCTGGTTGACAACATACACCCCTTGGTATGTTGCTACATCCAATCTCAAGTCCCTATTTGGAACTTGAGATTCTATTACTATCAGTAATAAAAACTCCTTCAAAAGGCGGAGAAGCCTTTACAAAGTTTTATAGACAAACTTCCAACTGTTCAACTATTCTATCTTGGACAGCAAGCTCCCCGCTCATTCCTCAAGTCTAGTTGTACCACCTTTTTTGAGATTAGCTCTATTCTATGATCTGGTCTTGAAACAACAGCCTCTTCCTCACCTTACAAGTACACTAGAGACCCAACTTCCTATTGACCTCTCTAAGACTCTGGTCTTGGTCGAAGAATTACTTGTTTTTCTTACAGGTACATAAAATAAACTATCTCTAAACCTTTTTCTATTTTTAAAAGTTTACAACAATGTGCTTCTACAAAAAGCTGATAATAGTTAAGTACAGATTAATGCTTCTCAATTAAGCAGATAGAAAATTTGTTTAGATCCATTTATGCTTCTGATTAAGCAAGTATATGATATTAAAGCACTTTATAAAGAATTAACAATTCTATAAAATAAAGAGTATTTTTCTATGGATAATATAGAATTGTTTCTTAGTTAGTCTTTACCAAGTATTATATAATTTATTTTTATGAATTAATACTTGAATAAAAGAATAAATCAAATCAAACAATATTTATCAAGTATAATCTCAGTTAAGCACAAACTGATATAACAAATATTACTTGTTTAACTCAAATAATATATAAGAATATTTTATCTATTATGTGAGCTTTTATAGATAATGTCACTTAGTACTATAAGGAATCGTACGGTTCGAATTCCTCTTGGTAGGGGTGTATCTCCGTAGCCTTGCGACGTCTAAGTATGACAAAATTTATAATTTTCACAATTGATATTTATATAAATATTTTCAATAGATCACTACGATTCTCAAATCCGGTTCAGACGACTACTCTTTTTGGAGCAGTATCTCAATGTTGTTTTGAGTTATCAAGTTCGTATCTATTTTAGGATATTTATATAAATAATGTCGATAAAAGGTTACTGAAAACTATAAGGAATTGTACGGTTCGAATTCCTCTCCTTAGCCTTGCGGAGCCCAAGTATCCTTTTATTTGACAAATAGATAAAATGTGGATATATAAAATTGTGTACAACAATGTGTATTTGTATATCTATAGAAAAAGCACTTTTACCCCACTATGGTTGTAGTGTTTTAAGCAATTAGTCATTGTGCTTTTAAAATATTTAATTAGCCCACTGTACTTTTTAAAAATGTTCAATCAATCAATTCCATCCAATTTCTTGGACGGACTTCAAATAATTACATACGTGGCATTGAAAAAAAAAACAAAAAATCATTATTTCCTACGTGGCAAGCCAGTCAGCCAAATTCTTAATACTATTGAACCACTACACTTTAAAAAATGCAATTAGCCCACTGTGGGTTTAAAAATAAAAATAAAAATACTTTTATGTTTTAAAATACTTATAAAATTTTTAAAAATAAAAATATTTTATATTTTATTTTATTTTTTTCTTTACCTAAATATTTATAATATTAATAAAAATTAATATTATAATATTTATAATATGTATGTTTTATTTTAAAAATAAAAATAAAAATACTTTTATGTTTTAAAATACTTATAAATTTTTTTTTAAAAAAAAATTATGTTTTATTTTCTTTCTTTTTCTTTAACTAAATATTTATAATATGTATAATATTAATAAAAATTAATATTATAATATTTATAATGTGTATATTTTATTTTAAAAATAAAAATAAAAAACTTTTATGTTTTAAAATACTTATAAGATTTTTAAAAATAAAAATATTTTTATGTTTTATTTTCTTTCTTTTTCTTTGCCTAAATATTTATAATATTAATAAAAATTAATATTATAATATTTATAATATGTATGTTTTATTTTAAAAATAAAAATAAAAATACTTTTATGTTTTAAAATACTTATAAAATTTTTAAAAATAAAAATATTTTTATGTTTTATTTTCTTTCTTTTTTTTTACCTAAATATTTATAATATGTATAATATTAATAAAAATTAATATTATAATATTTATAATATGTATGTTTTATTTTAAAAATAAAAATAAAAATACTTTTATGTTTTAAAATACTTATAAAATTTTTAAAAATAAAAATATTTTTATGCCTCAAAATTCTCGTACGACAAAACATTGAATCAAACCCACCCATTTCGCCATGAGAACTGTTTGTCTGCTCGAAGCCTCGAATGAGGTCTCTGCAAAACATTGAATCAAACCATCACTAAAAAACCCCTCATTCTCTCTCTAAAGCATGCTTCATTTCTTTACCCCAATCAATTTCCTACTCATTTTCATCTAAAACCCTCCCTCTTTTTTCCCCTCTTCAAAGAAAAAACCCACCCATTTCGCCATGAGAACTCCACCACCCCATTTCGCCATGAGAAATCCACCGCCGTGGGAAAGGCAACAATTTGCGACGCAGAGATGGCGCAAAGCAAGACCAATTTCGCCCTCAGCTGACAATGGTTTTATGATTTTGGACAAATCTCTGGCCGATTGGGGGGATTTCTCCTCCTGTTCTTGTTGTTGATGGTGACAGTGCTGGTTGTTTTTATGGTGTTAGTGAAGACTTTTGATGAGTTATCGTCATCGGAGACGAATGCAGTGGGTTTGTCTTCGGGGGCTGGAATTGAGGTTGGGAATGGGATTAGGTTTCCTCTCCCATGAGAGAGACAGAGTTAGTGAAGGAAATTAATTTTGGAGCTCTTCTCTTTTTGAGTGGTGGTGTGGTGGCCGGTACGGTGGCCCAGTCAGCTTGCTACGTAGGAAATAACTTATTTTATTTTTTTTTCAAAAGCCACGTAAGAAAATTGGATCAATTTTGTAACGTCTATTAGTCAAATTGGACGGAATGACTTGATTGTATATTTTTAAAACCCATAGTGGGTCAATTGAATATTTTAAAAGCACAGTGACTAATTGCTTAAAATACTACAACTACAGTGGGGTAAAAGTGCTTTTTCCCTCTATAGATATAATGTAAGTAAGAAATAAACCAATAAAAATTAAACTTATCTCAATACTTGGACCAATTTTTCTCTTCAAAAATAATCAGAACTTTTGTAAGAAGAGATATAAAGTTTAGAGATAATGTAGGTAAGGAGAGTATAATTTTCTTTTCACTGAATTGGTAAAAACTAAATGAATGAAATACTCCCTATTTATAGAATTTTTTAAGTTGGGGCAAAATTATAATTTTGAAAACTAATTTTTGAATGCACGGTTTTGATCAATAAAATTTGAATTTAACGGACCAGATCATAAAAAATTGCACGCGGAAGAATTCAAAAATCTGCCCTAGCCAAAATCTTTCTACCTATCATTAATTTCTTATTTGGACCATATATTAAAAGCCAACTGCCAGCACACACGGTTTTGTCCCAAAATGAGTGGCGTGAGTTTAAAAAATCAACTAGATACAAACCCGCACTTTGCGGCGGGATTATTCATTTTGTTAATAATAAATTTATACATGTAATTAATAAATTAAAATATAATAAGAAGATGGTAGATTGTTGTGCGATTATCAAATTTTAATAGCATATTTTATATAGTGTTGCATAAAAATTTTGTGCGCAAATACATATCCAAATATATAATTAATCTGATCACTAAACCCCAGAACATTGCATAATAGTTGTGTTTGTGTGTGTGTATATATATATATATATATGGGTATTAATGTCTTGATAAAAATGTTTATAATGTAACCAATATGGTTAAAAATGGGTAACTTGTGAAACCCCAGATTTTATGAATAAAGAATTAATTTTCTCGAAATAATTTTTTTATATTATGGTGTGAATTTGAGATAATATTATAGTTGTGGGTAGTATTTATAAATTTTGCAAAGTATGCAAGTTGTTATATTATATTCGATTGGTCAGGGAATATTCTTTGTGTCCGAAAATATTCGTACGACGGTACAATTATTGGTGGACCCCACAACAGAATTATTGTCGGATTGAGAAAACGACAAAAATATTTTATTGAAAATAACGGCGGAAGTTTTACCGTTGATACTGTTGAACTACTGGGTAGTAAAAGTACAGTAATACGCGTTGTTGCATAGTAGCACACGGTATTGATTATTGATATTTATGTGAGAAGTCGCTCAGTTTGATTCAATTATTGTCGATTAATAATATGAATTATTATAGCGATGATGACGTTTTGTTTTATTCGTATTATTAACGTAATAAAACAGAAACATCTTTTTATATAAAACAGAATACTTTATTAAAGTTATTTTATAAATAGAATATATTATATTTTATTATGCATAGTGTTGCATAGTGTTTTGCATAGTGTTTTGCATAGTGCTGCATAGTGTTTGCATAGTAAAAATCTTTTTATATAAATAGAATATATTATATTTTATTTAAAAGATTTTCTTTAAATATGGACCGTCAGATTAAAGTAAATCAATCTGGACCGTTCATGGATTAGTTACTATGCATTCCATTTTCCTATAAATAGAAGCTCATTCCTTCATTATTTTCTTACGAATTCACTGAACTCTAGAGAGAGAAACTATAGAGAGATAGAAGAAAAGCTTTTTGCTACTTAACTTTTCTTTTTCTATATCCAGTTTCTGTTACGGTAAGGGGTGTTATTCTTTCTTATTCATGAAGAGAATTATTGTTATTCCATTTCTTATTATTCTGTTGGAATAACCTGTATACGCGGTCTACCCTATACTTGGTGACATTCTTCTATTATTCTGTCTTTATTATTCTGTCGGAATATCCTGTCGGTGCTATACGCCGGACCTGGTTCTATTTTTATTATTCCGTCTTTATTATTCTGTCGGAATATCCTGTCTGTGCTATACGTCGGACCTGGTTCCATCATTTATTATTCCGCAGTTATTATTCTGTTGGAACATCCTGTCGGTGTGAATTTCACCTGACCTGGTTCCGTTATTTAGTATTCTGTTGGAATAACCTGCCTATGCGAAGTACCGCATGCATGGTGATTTCTTTTGTTATTCCATTCTTTATTATACTCAGTTGGTTAAAGTTTTGACTTCTATACTCCATGAAATTAGTAGAATATCCTTGATATTTGTGCTTCATCCAGTATCTTTTCATGGAAATATTCTTCTGATCATTCTTGAATTTTACACTACAAAGCAGTATCATGTTGACAATTTGGACGTTAGTAGTTCTTGGACAAATTAATTCTTGAACTTATTTTTATTGAATTCTTATATCATTGTCATCATCCTCATGTTTATGTGATGTTGAAAGTCATCTGTGGCCTGTAGTGCATAGATGGACTTGGTATGATTATGACCAGGGATTATTCGGTATAATCATGACCGTAATATTACAAATGATGTGGAAAAAGTCCTCATTGGCCCGTAGTGCATTGATGGACATTTTTGGTATGATTATGGCTATGGATTCTCTTCGGCCGTAGTGCAAAGATGAATTGTTTTATGGCATGATAAGGACCGTTGATGAAAACACGATTATCTTTGGCCCGTAGTGCATGGATAATTCGTGGTCGTGATACTAAAGAATATCCTTGGCCTGTAGTGCAGGGATGATTTAATGATGTGGATTATTTATTGAGCTGAGTCTCAACGATAAAAGTGATGAAAAACTTTTTAAACCATAAAAGATAGTAGATTCTATTCTCTACTTGACTCTTTTAATGGATTGCTTGTTCCGCTGCAGTTAAACTTGATGTTGATTATATTTTATCAGTTTAATACTGTTGAAGGCTAATGATAATTTATTCTGCATTATCTTAGTCATAATATTTCTTACTAGGCTAGTTGAGCTCACCCTTTCTTTCACTGTTCTCTTCAGGAAATGAGAACATAGCAGGGACTAGTCGGGAAACGGAGTGACGTTCCAGAGGATAGTATTAGTAGTCCTCACTATTCTCTGAAACAGTGTATTAATAATTGGAATGAGGACTCTTTTTGAGTTTGTATAATCTCTAGTACACAATAATTGTATTCAAACTCACAGTTATGTTTTGTCGTATTGTACACGATAGTTGTATTAATAAGTTGTATTTGAATTATGTACCATGTATCTGACGATCCAAGATGGGTGATGTATACCTAATTTTGGGGGCGTCACAGTTGGTATCAGAGCTTAGGGATATGATCTCTGGCTAAGATGTGAGACTAGAACTAGGAGGGGAGAGACGGGGAATTCCTTCGCTAGTATGACCTACTTAAATTTATTTTGTATTTAATTGGTCGGTCAAAGTATAGGGATAATATGTGATATGTTAATTAACCCTTATTTTGTGGCAGTGTTTGAAAATGGCATCCGAGAATGTTGAGATTATCAATGTAGCTCAGGAAACCGTTGAGTCCCCACAGATTAATAATCAGGACAATGTGCAACAGGATGGCGATAATCCTCCTGTAAACAACAACACTGATCAATTGACGAACGACGGTACGTTTAGGATCTTTTTAGAATTCATGCAACATCAGGCGAAGTCGACTTCTGTTCATAATGCAGGTAAAGACAATTGCAACCCACGGTTAGTCACCGCTAAGCAGTTCAAGGAGCTGGGACCACCGGAGTTTTTGGGAAAGCCAGAACCACTTAAGGCGGAGACGTGGTTAAAGCAGATCACCAAGATATTTGATGTCTTGGGATGCTCCGAGGAGCAAAAGGTTCCTTTTGCCACCTTTATGTTGTGTGAAGAAGCAGATCATTGGTGGGAATCTGTAAAACGTACCCAGACTGACGCACTCAAGATGTCTTGGGAGAAGTTCCAAGAGCTGTTCAACGACAAGTACTTTCCCGAAAGTATTCGTCACATGAAGGAGGTAGAGTTTATCAAGCTGGAGCAAAACAATATGACCGTGTCGCAGTATGAGGCTAAGTTTGCGGAGTTGTCCCAGTTTGCATCCCATTTGGTCGATAATATGGAGCGAATGGCGCGAATGTTTCTGCGAGGTTTGAAACCCGATATACGTCAATACCTCATTTCTCACAAACTTTGTTTATATTCAGATATTGTGAATAGGGCTCAGTTAGTGGAGCGCGATAATGAGTCATCACAACCAAAAGGTAATGACCAACAGCACGATAATAATCATACCGGTGGCAACGGCCATCGGAACAATGATAACCATCGCGGGGGAAATTATCATACCAAGAATGGTAACCACTTCGGTGGTAATCATGGCCAAAATAATAAGAATGGACATTTCAAGAAGAGAAGGTTCAACAATGACGTAAAGACGTCAGCACCAGCAACCGTTGTTAAGGAAGAAGAACGACCACCGGTCGTATGTTTCAGATGCGGACAGGAGGGACACATCCGTCCAAACTGTACGCAGCAGTCCAAAGCATGCTTTAATTGCGGAAGAGAAGGTCACCTAGCTCGATTCTGTCGTATGATGAAGTCAATTCCAGCTGGGATAATGATGCCAAAGGATGTCCCAGAAAAGCCAAAGCCGGTAGTTTAAGAGAGAGCGTTTTTCTTTCTCTCGTGACGAGGAACCTGAATAAAATTATCACGGGTAAGTTAATCATAAGCTCTTACGAAGTCTATACCGTGTTAGATACCGGTTCTACTCACTCTTTTATTTCACCTAGTTGTGTTCAATGTTTGTACTTAACTCCGGAGAAGTTAAACTTTGATCTATCTATTGAAACTCCATTGGGAGAAACCTTCGTTACCTCCACTGTTTATAAATCTTATTTGATTCAAATCGACACTTTCACGTTACGTGTTGATCTTGTCTCTTTGAAAATACTTGCCTTTGATGCGATTTTAGGAAATGATTGGTTAACTACTCATCATGTTTTTCGAAAGGTTGTTAGCTTTCATATCCCTAACCAACCTATTATGAGAATTCAAGCAACCAAACCACAAAATTCAATCATTGTCATATCAAGCCATAAGTAAAGAGCCCCGATCCTTTTGTTGATGACTTCCTTGTGTGGAATGCACTGAAGCCAAACTTTCTGTAGGCGACGTCGTGAATGACGATAACAAGTTGCTAGGTATCATTGTGAGGTGCTATCTAGGTTAAGGGATAGAAGTCACAGTTGGTATCAATGTGACGTACTATCCAAGTCTTGGATGTGAGTAACAGTTTTGAATGATATTTTTATCATTAATAAATCTCTTGACGTATTCCTGAAGACTTCTTAGCCTACCCTAGAGCGTGAAATCGAATTTTGTATTGACACCAGTACAAAACCCATTTCTTAAACCCTGAAAATAATTTTTTCAACTAAAACGAAAGTAACATGCACCAAAGACGTTGACTCGAGCTGTTGAAGATTACGATCGTACTATTCAATATCATCGTGGAAGAGCGAACGTGGTAGCTGATGTGTTGAGTAGAAGATCGTATGCGTTTACAAGTGCGATGTTGTTAACACAAAGACTCATTTCGTATAACTTACAAATGATGAAGATAGAGTTAAAGACTCTAGGGACCCACGTGAAGATAACGAATATACGAGTAAAATTGACTTTAATCGATAAATTTAAAGACGCTCAAGCTACATACCCGAATCTGATGAATGTGAAGAAGAAAGTTCAAGAGGGTGTTATTTTAGAAGCAAGAGTTGCTGAAGAGAGGAAATCTCAACCCTCGATTTAATTGGCCCATTTGAAATCCTCGATTGAGTAGGAACTGTGGCTTATAGACTCGTTTTACCGCCAAATATATTGCGTGTTCATAACATTTTTTTTCGTATCGATGTTATGTAAATATGTGGACGACCCGAACCACATTATTAATTTAGAACCGGACGAGATAGCTGATGATTTAACGTTTGAAGAGATACGTGTAACAATCTTGGATAAGAAGAATCGTATTCAACACTCAAAGGTTATATCTCAAGAGTTAGAATTTGAAGTGAAGTCAAGGTATCCTCACCTGTTCGGTATACCAGGTACGTACGTAAATTTCGAGGGCGAAATTCCGTAAGGAGGGGAGATTGTGAAACCCCAGATTTTATGAATAAAGAATTAATTTTCTCGAAATAATTTTTTTATATTATGGTGTGAATTTGAGATAATATTATAGTTGTGGGTAGTATTTATAAATTTTGCAAAGTATGCAAGTTGTTATATTATATTCGATTGGTCAGGGAATATTCTTTGTGTCGAAAAATATTCGTACGACGGTACAATTATTGGTGGACCCCACAACAGAATTATTGTCGGATTGAGAAAACGACAAAAATATTTTATTGAAAATAACGGCGGAAGTTTTACCGTTGATACTGTTGAACTACTGGGTAGTAAAAGTACAGTAATACGCGTTGTTGCATAGTAGCACACGGTATTGATTATTGATATTTATGTGAGAAGTCGCTCAGTTTGATTCAATTATTGTCGATTAATAATATGAATTATTATAGCGATGATGACGTTTTGTTTTATTCGTATTATTAACGTAATAAAACAGAAACATCTTTTTATATAAAACAGAATACTTTATTAAAGTTATTTTATAAATAGAATATATTATATTTTATTATGCATAGTGTTGCATAGTGTTTTGTATAGTGTTGCATAGTGTTTTGCATAGTGCTGCATAGTGTTTGCATAGTAAAAATCTTTTTATATAAATAGAATATATTATATTTTATTTAAAAGATTTTTCTTTAAATATGGACCGTCAGATTAAAGTAAATCAATCTGGACCGTTCATGGATTAGTTACAATGCATTCCATTTTCCTATAAATAGAAGCTCATTCCTTCATTATTTTCTTACGAATTCACTGAACTCTAGAGAGAGAAACTATAGAGAGATAGAAGAAAAGCTTTTTGCTACTTAACTTTTCTTTTCCTATATCCAGTTTCTGTTACGGTAAGGGGTGTTATTCTTTCTTATTCATGAAGAGAATTATTGTTATTCCATTTCTTATTATTCTGTTGGAATAACCTGTATACGCGGTCTACCCTATACTTGGTGACATTCTTCTATTATTCTGTCTTTATTATTCTGTCGGAATATCCTGTCGGTGCTATACGCCGGACCTGGTTCCATTTTTATTATTCCGTCTTTATTATTCTGTCGGAATATCCTGTCTGTGCTATACGCCGGACCTGGTTCCATCATTTATTATTCCGCAGTTATTATTCTATTGGAACATCCTGTCGGTGTGAATTTCACCTGACCTGGTTCCGTTATTTAGTATTCTGTTGGAATAACCTGCCTATGCGAAGTACCGCATGCATGGTGATTTCTTTTGTTATTCCATTCTTTATTATACTCAGTTGGTTAAAGTTTTGACTTCTATACTCCATGAAATTAGTAGAATATCCTTGATATTTGCGCTTCATCCAGTATCTTTTCATGGAAATATTCTTCTGATCATTCTTGAATTTTACACTACAAAGCAGTATCATGTTGACAATTTGGACGTTAGTAGTTCTTGGACAAATTAATTCTTGAACTTATTTTTATTGAATTCTTATATCATTGTCATCATCCTCATGTTTATGTGATGTTGAAAGTCATCTGTGGCCTGTAGTGCATAGATGGACTTGGTATGATTATGACCAGGGATTATTCGGTATAATCATGACCGTAATATTACAAATGATGTGGAAAAAGTCCTCATTGGCCCGTAGTGCATTGATGGACAGTTTTTGGTATGATTATGGCTATGGATTCTCTTCGGCCGTAGTGCAAAGATGAATTGTTTTATGGCATGATCAGGACCGTTGATGAAAACACGATTATCTTTGGCCCGTAGTGCATGGATAATTCATGGTCGTGATACTAAAGAATATCCTTGGCCTGTAGTGCAGGGATGATTTAATGATGTGGATTATTTATTGAGCTGAGTCTCAACGATAAAAGTGATGAAAAACTTTTTAAACCATAAAAGATAGTAGATTCTATTCTCTACTTGACTCTTTTAATGGATTGTTTGTTCCGCTGCAGTTAAACTTGATGTTGATTATATTTTATCAGTTTAATACTGTTGAAGGCTAATGATAATTTATTCTGCATTATCTTAGTCATAATATTTCTTACTGGGCTAGTTGAGCTCACCCTTTCTTTCACTGTTCTCTTCAGGAAATGAGAACATAGCAGGGACTAGTCGGGAAACGGAGTGACGTTCCAGAGGATAGCATTAGTAGTCCTCACTATTCTCTGAAACAGTGTATTAATAATTGGAATGAGGACTCTTTTTGAGTTTGTATAATCTCTAGTACACAATAATTGTATCCAAACTCACAGTTATGTTTTGTCGTATTGTACACGATAGTTGTATTAATAAGTTGTATTTGAATTATGTACCATGTATCTGACGACCCAAGATGGGTGATGTATACCTAATTTTGGGGGCGTCACATAACTCTTTCATTCTAAAGCACTAACAAATATTTAGAAAGTGTCATGCACAATGCCATAGAATTGTTATATTGATATGATTGCTAGTGGTATATTTGAAGTCTGTTATACATTACACAAACCTCACCAAGCCTCAAATATCTGACACATGTACTTGATGCATTTTGAAGAGTCCATGTCTCGTACACGCTTACTTGCACCAGAATTCTAACATCCAAACGAAAGAGAAAATAACAAAATAATGTCTCTGTTTCGGTCCTCAGACATGAAGGGAAAGCACATGTTACATGCGAAAACTGAAAAGCACGAGAATTAATAATTATGTTGGATCTTCATGTCAAACAAACACTATGTCCAAAAACATAGCAGTATAGCACCGTGTCATACATAACACAATGTTATAGTTAAAGAACGAATACATTGCCTCATTAGTGTTTTTTTTATTATCAATTTTTGACAATTGTATAGGCATTCACAGTATTACCATAATGCCAAAAAATGTATTAATGATGATGAAAATGATTTACCGGATGCTAGTACTTAACAAATCATGCAAAGCCACAATCCATATAATAGAATACAATAAATGAAGAAACCATAACTATAAACACCTTGAGATATAGTCCACAAAATGAAGTCATAGCCCCTTCCATTGAATGCAAAGTCCCATGATCTGAAGGTCTTCATATAACTCCTTTGCACTTTCAACAGTATTTAAAATTATAGGGCACAAAATTTTGTTGTGCTAAGCAGAATAAAATACATGATGCACCTGAAATAATGCAAGAAGCATGACAACAAAAATTTAACTCTGCCAAGAACTATATACACCAAATTCATTGTCACATTACCATTGAACCATAGGTACCAGGATTATCACATTTAAGCTTCTTCCAGTTTAGGTATTCAATCCAGTTATATTTATTGAATGTTCAATATATTCACACAAACAAAAATTAGCACTTAAATGATCTTTTTAATAGTCGTTGCAATCTTATAAATATTTGCGATAGGAATATGGACAATAGTGAGATATAAGAATTTAGACATACTTAATAGTTTATTTCAACATTGCATAAACTATCAACCAAATAAATAATTATCTTTCCACAACTCTTTTATAGGAAATAGTATTGCCCAAGATAAAAAAAGTTTCACACTTAGCTAAAAATTTATGTGTTTGTCGTATTGAAAACTAATAGAACATAAAGGAATTTAGCTCATATATTAAATAAAAATGAAAAGAATTAGAATAAAACACATACGAAATGGACTTACATAGAATTTCAAATTCTGTCATCCAAAAAGTAAAAGACAAACCTATTATACTCTTATTTAAAAGTTTTTCAATGGTTATACATGAATATATATATATATACAGACAAAAAAATGAATATACATAAACTCTACTCAGTACATGTATTAACAAAATTTCGAGTTGAATGTATAATAAAAACTAAACAATTTTGTAGGGGGTAGTGTTGAGAGTTTATCGGTTTATTTTTATCTTTGCAACTGGAATTTGGCTCGATCGAGATAGCTTTATAAATGCAGATCATAGGTTTACCTAAAAAGATTCAAATAGATTATAGTAAAAATTTCATGAGATATAATAATAAAATAATTAGGGTTTATACTAATAATAAGCAGCAAAAAGATAATAGCCAGAAACAGTCAAACCTTTCTATATTAAATTGTGAAAAACTTTCTAGAAAACTACATTCTTTGTAGTATTGTATGTTTGTCCATCTTTGTCACAAATTAGTATTTTTACTCAACTCTTGCTTGTAACTCTTGATACTGCTACATACAATTGGTCATGGCAAAAAACTGGACGTGACAGATACAGTCCAATATTTGAGAGAGATTGGCCCTAGCTCTTATTAATTGTCATGAAAAAGCAAACAACCAAAGAAAATTGTCTTTGTTGGAATTTAAAAGGTAATCTAATGTTTGACGGTGTTAAGACCAAGCGAGGTATGAAAACTTTGTGTCCAAAATTGCCGACTGAAATTACTTTTGCTTCTATTAGATGTTTTCCCAATTGAGTTACTATTAATCTCGTGACATTGCACAAATCAGATCATTGATCTATATTTCGGAGCAACATTACAGGAACCCCAATCTTCAACGTTATCGTGTGGTTTGACATTCCAGAAGATGTAATGTTATTAAAAAATTATAGGGTGTAAATGCCTTCATAGCTGTTTGAGTTTTCATCAACCTTACATATGACATATTAGATTTGGTACTTCATCGCCTGGCCATAAATACATCACATATTCGTTCACCTTATTTATAGCATCAAGTGTAGGAGCAAGGATGGCTTGGTCTTGGAAATAAAAGACATCGTCAAAATTTTCCAATAAATTAGGATATGTGACATCAACAATTGTTGCAAGGGGATTGATCGGATATTTGATAAGAAAATTAGGATAAATAATGGAGAGTAATGATAATAGCTCAGTAATGAAAATATAATAAAGTAGTGATTTTAGGAGATAAAAATTAAATTAGAAAGTATAATATCAAAACAATTTACATTACCAAAATAGTTTAGATTTGTAGTGATTTAGGGGATTATACATTTAAAATATTAATTTGGGATTAAAAAAGTAGTGATTTTAGTAGATAATAATTAATTTAGTAATGATAATATTAGAACAGTTTAGATGTGTAGTGATTTAAGGGATTATAAAATCAAAATAATAATGTAGGATTAAAAAGTAATGATTTTGGAAAATAATAATTACGTTACGATAATATAAAAACCGTTTAGATTGAAAAATTAGTGATTTAGTGAATTATAAAATCAACATAGTAACTTATGATTTATATTATTTGTTATTTTAATTTTTTTTAAAATGTTTTAAATTGTATAATATTATTTTGTAATATAATTATAAATTGTATAATATTATGTTGTAATGTAATTAAATTAGTAATGATAATATCTGCACAGTTTAGATAGGTAGTGATTTTATTATATACATGTATTATAATATTATACCATACATGTATGATATAATGTATGGTATAATTATGAATATTATAATATTAGAAAAATAATTATTTTAGGATATAATAATTATGTTTTAACATAATTAAATTAGTAACAGTTTAGAAAAGTAGTGGATTTTAGAGTTTATAAAATAAACATATTAGTGCAGGATTATATATATGTATGATAATGTATGGTATTAGATTATAAATGGTATATAATACTGTAAAATTCAAAAAAAATGGATTTATTATGTTGTCACGGTTAGTAATGTTGGAACTTATATATATGCATGGTATAATATTATAAAAAGTATAATATTATAAAATTCAAAAATCGGTGTAATTATGTAACAATTGACATTACAAAAATAGTTTAGATTTGTAGTGATTTAGTAGATTATAAATTCAAAATATTAATTTTAGATTAAAAAAATAGTGATTTTAGGAGATAATAATTAAATTAGAAATGATAATATCAGAAAAGTTGATGACATTATCAAAATAATTTAGATTTGTAGTGATTTAGGGGATTATAAAATAAAAATATTAATTTGGGATTAAAAAAATAGTTATTTTAGGATATAATAATTAAATTAGAAAGGATAATATCAGAACAGTTGACATTACCAAAACAGTTTAGATTTATAGTGATTTAGTGGATTATAAATTTAAAATATTTTTTTGGAATTAAAAAAGTAGTGATTTTAAAAGATAATAATTAATTTAGTAATGATAATATTAGAACAGTTAACATTATCAGAACATTTTAGATTTTGTAGTGATTTAGGGATTATAAAATCAAAATAATAATAATAATAATAATAATATAAAAACTATTTAGATTGAGAAAATAGTTATTTATGAGATTATAAAATAAACATAGTAAGTTATGATTGATATTATTTCTTACTTTAATATTGTTTTAAAATAAATGTTTTAAACTGTATACTATTATGTTGTAATATAATTATAAATGTTATAATATAATTAAATTAGTAATAATAATATCGGCACAGTTTAGATAGGTAGTTATTTTGTTATATATGTTTATTATAATATTATACTATACATGTATGATATAATGTATGGTATAATTATGAATGGTATAATATTAGAAAAGTAGTGATTTTAGGATATAAATGTTTTAAATTATATAATATTATGTTGTAATATAATTATAAATGGTATAATATTATGTTGTAATATAATTAAATTAGTGTGAGATGCACATTAATTATAAAGAACATGTGTCACAATGTGGAAAAGGCACATGTCATTCAATGATGTTATGTACTGCAATTTAGTATAGATAATAATAGATAATAGATAATAAATAATAGATAATAGATAGATTCCATTCAAAATCTTAACACATCAGTACAACTTCATATGAGCTCACGTAAATTGTTCATTCTATTTTAATAAAATAATTAAACCAATTTCAAGTTTCATGACAAAATTAATTATACTTCCAGTATCCCATAAAAAAACCCAGTTTAGATTCTTTTACTAATCAATTAGTGAAAATTACAATTTCAATTCATGTAAATTAATTTGATAATGTAATAGTTGATTTCTTGAACTACTTTAAAAATATCAGTTACTACAAAATTATTATTTTAAAGATAAAAATAAATATTTACATGAATTATAAAATTTTAAAAATTAACTATAATGAAAGTTAAATAGACTCATTTTGTTAAACAGAAGAGTATATACGAAAGAAAAATGTTAATAAATTCTATATATGAAAAAATTATATATAACTTATGTGTAAGTTCCATTAGCTACCTCAATTAATGCTTGAACCGCCAACCTCCGTCGCGCCACCACATCCGACACAACCATCTCCACTAGAGGCGGAATACCTGTCCAGATTTAGGGGAGAATTAGGGGATTGAATTTAGGTTTTTTTACAATTTCAGTTGTTATTTTAGATGGGTATTTTTGTCAAGGGTATTTTTGTCAAGGGCAATAAGGAGCATTAATTAGGATGGACATGTGTTGATTTTATTGAATGACAGATGTCAATTTATTGTGCCATGTACTGTGATTTAGTATATATAATAGATAATAGATAATAATAGATAATAGATTTCTCAATCAAGACTCTAGGATATTGCATTGCATGGTCATATTTATGGAAGTGGTTAAATAATTATGAAATAAAGTAATTGGACTTTCAAAATTAATATGAAAATATAATGAAAAATCTGAACCTTAATGGTTCATAATATGGAATTATTTAATTGGTATATTAAAATAAATATGAAAATATCAAAATCTTAATTGAGCCTAAGTTTACTTTCAAACTGCCCGATTCACTTTGTAATTGGTCTAATTAATTAATAAATCATATTTTATGATTTAAGAAGCGGTCAATGAAATGGTAATGAGTTGTCCATTCGAGTTGTTAAAAGAGATTATTTTTTTATTAATTTCGTTCCATATTAAAAGTTCCTATTATTTAGTGAATTCTGTTTGAATCATTTCCTTAAGAACCATGACTTCTTTATTGGAATAAATCAATTTGTAATAAGCTGATTGAATGTTATATTCCATAAAAATTATAAAAAGTTGTCGATTAATTTGTTGATTGAATCCTTCAAGGATTTATTTTTTAAGTAGCATGATTCAATTGAATGAAAAAGTGTTGGTCGCGTAATTGGCACAAAGAATAAAATAATAAATATGAAAATGTTTTAAAATGTTGATTTTTAGGGAATAATTGATGGAGTTGGTTAGAAAATAAGTTTTTAAAAGATTTATTATCTTTCATATATCTATCCAATATTGTTTTCATAAATCTTGGGATGAGTTTTACATTATTTAAGTATTCCGTAATTTATTAATTGATTGAGTTTTCCATAAATTCGTTAAACAAATAAATTTTCATATCTTTAGAATCAATTAGTGCGGTTCAAATAATTGGAAGAATTTTTGGAAGCTAATAGATTGAAGTTTTAAAATGAATATGGAAATAATTTTTAATTGCATGGAACTATGGAAGTAATTAATTAATCATAGAATAAATTTATTAGGCACATGAAAAGTAGGTAAAATAAATAAAAGTCTAATATTAAAGAAAATTTACTTTTCAAATAATTAAAACTATTTTTTCATAAAAAGCAAGTTGGCCCTATCGTGTTTAAATTGATCCAATCTGATTGTTGCTTAAGAGCGTTATCTAATTAATGGATCCTAAAATAACGTGGTTGTTAATAATATCCATGAAATAAGGTGATCAATATATATATTAAAGTAATTGTCAAGGGTATTTTTGTCAAGGGCAATAAGGAGCATTAATTAGGATGGACAGATGTTAATTTTGTAGAATGACAGATGTTAAAACTAATTTTTCATAAAAAGCAAGTTGACCCTATCGTGTTTAAATTGATCCAATCTGGTTGTTACTTAAGAGCGTTATCTAATTAATGGATCCTAAAATAACGTGGTTTATAATATCCATAAAATAATGTGATCAATATATATATATCAAAGTAATTGTCAAGGGTATTTTTGTCAAGGGCAATAAGGAGCATTAATTAGGATGGACATGTGTTAATTTTGTAGAATGACAGATGTCAATTTATTGTGCCAAGTACTGTGATTTAGTATATATAATAGATATGCCAGCACATGTGTACACGATTTTAGCATACACTTAAAAGAATGGCAGTGCATGCATTTCTTTATATTATTAATATATCATATATATATATATATATATATATATATATATGGAAATGATTCATAACAAGTATTTGCTATGGATAAAAATTTGGCAAATAACATCATAACCATTCATTACATAAATTAAGGGACGGGATTAAAAAACAAACACGCCTTCCCCTAGTTCAACTAGCGGACGCATAAAACAATAATTTCGGACCAAATTTCCCCAAGTCTTATTATCTTTTCAGTCAGCTAGCGTACCTTCAATTCCTAAATCAAACCCTCTCTCCTGCTGCGATTTCGAAAACCAAACCCTCCCTCCTGCAACCATCCCTCCTGCTGCGATTTTGCTCCTGCATGCAACCCTCCCTCCTGCTACGATTTCGAATCCCTAAACTAAATCCTCCGGCTGCGATTTCGAGAACCCTCCCTCCTGCTGCGATTGACCAGGTATTTTTGCTTCTTATTCAGTGCTCATTACTTTGATCTGCATTATATTTTGGAACAAACTCTCTAGGTTTATCCTCTTCTGAACCAAATCTCGAGTCATAACATAAATCTTCCTTTCTTCCTAGATTCTGTTTTTCAGCAGTGTGGCTCGTCACCAAAGGACGCTTATGCGTTTGACCAGCCAAAGTCTCGTCTGATATAATCAGAATAAAGCTATCATCTGGAAGAAGTGAAGTGAAAGATATACTTTGAATTTAATAAAAAAGAATAATTAAATAAATAATATGCTATATACAAGAAGAATTAGCTAAGAAATATAGCAGAATAAAGTTGTTCCCATCACATTTAAAGTAAATCAATAAATTTAGAATTGTTCAATCAATAGGTTTTACTGAATTGCAAAATTAGACCAATGTACTAAAGTATCCTTTATTTCCGGAATTGCAAATTTAGAAAAAGATGCCCTAATCTTTTCAGGAAAGCTGTTAATTCAGGGAAAAGGTGAGCAGTGTTAATTCAGTTGGAGTGAAACAGTGTTTGGCATGTTCAAGGTGAGCAATTCTATTTCTTTCTTTGTATTTTCTACCTTTCACCTTTGATGTGCAGTTCTATTAATGATGCTTACATGATAATTTTAAAAGTAGAGGAGCATGAAATGATGATCGGAAGCCAAAGAGTGATAGCTTTTAGTTTTTAATTGAGGTCATGCAGCATACTTTATTACTTATTTTATTGAATTATTATGTCATTGTCATCATCCTCATGCTTATATTGCGATGAAAGTCATCTTTGGCTTACGTGCATAGATGGACTTGGTATGATTATGACCAGGGATTATTCGGTATAATCATGACCGTAATGTGACGAATGATGTGGTGAAAGTCCTCAGTGGCCTGTAGTGCATTGATGGACAGTTTTTGGTATGATTATGACCAAGGATTATTCGGTATAGTCATGACCATTGATGATTTAATGAATATCCTTGGCCTGTAGTGCAGGGAAGAATCGATGATATGGTTTATTTATTAAGTTGAGTCTCAGCGATAAAGTTGATGAAAAACTTTTTAAATCATAGAAGATAGTAGATTTTATGCTCTACTTGACTCTTCTAATGGATTGCTTATATCCGCTACAGTTGTTGATCTAAAGGTTGTTATCTATTGTATTCTATCAGTTGTTATATTATTGAAGGCTAAAGATAATTTATTCGGCATTATCTTAGTCATAATATTTCTTACCGGGCTAGTTGAGCTCACTCTTTCTTTCATTGTTCTCTTCAGAAAATAAGAATATAGCTGGGACGAATCGGGAAATGGAGTGATGGTCCAGGATAAATGGCTTTAGTAGTCCTCACTATTCTACGGAATAATGTGATAATAATTGTAATGAGGACACCATTGAGTGTGGATATTGTCTAGTTGACAATATTCTTGTTTAAACTCTCAGCTATATTTTATCGTATTTTACACGACTGTTGTATAATTAAGTTGTATTTGAATTTATGTATCATGTATCTGGTGACTCAAGATGGGTGATGTATACCTGTTTTGGGGACGTCACATGTAATGCAAAGATGAACTGTTGATTGGTGTTATAAATGAATATCTTTGGCCCGTAGTGCAAGATGAACTGTTGATTGACAAATATCTTTGACCCGTAGTGCAAAGATGGACAAATGTTTGGCATGATCATGACCATTGGTGATATAAATAAATATCTTTGACCCGTAATGCAAAGATAAAATGTTGATTTGCATAATTATTGATTGGTGTTATAGGGATAAAATATTGATGATGAGCTTTTAAATCATAGAAGATAGTAGACATCATGCTCTACTTGACTCTCTAATGGATTGTTATTTTCGCTATAATTGTTAATCTAAAACTTGTTAGCCATTATATTTTATCTGATTTATCATTGTTGAAGTATATAGATAATTTATTCTTCATTATCTTAGTCATAATATTCTTTACTGAGCTAGTTGTTGGGTGTAATCTAATTAACCACGGCACACAAGTATATGTGATCAACAAGTAATATAATGATAAATAGAGTATCGTTCCCACAGAGACAGAAATCAATTTTAATCCAATAATTACCAACTTTATATTATTTCAATTTTATTAAACTAACCAATTTAATTGATACGAATACTGAAAAACTAATAAACAAAATAAACATCAACTATCAACCACAAAATAAACATCAACTATCAACCACAAAATTTACTCAGATAATGGAGAATTAAGCATTCAACTTCACTTTATGCTTCACTCAAATTATCATATTTCTTTTTAATCCAATTTAAGTATTCCAGTTCATTAATCAAGAACAAAAAAGTAGAATTAGCCATCTCTCAATGCACTAAAACCATATCAACTTAAATCCACAGAATATAAAATTAAGTCAAACACCCTAATTAACTAATTCACTATATCTCTATGAGAATTACAATTAAAGAAGGTTTAAATTCCAAGTTCTCAAATGATTACATGCGATGCATAGGTATATCTATATCCTAAACATACATCATGAATTCCATTAAAACATAGAAATCACAAAAATATGCTATTATGATTACGTCTAAACTCATAATCCATATCTCGAATTCATACAAGTCCACATAGAATTGGTTATTAAGCAACTCATAGATTACACACAAATCACAATTGATGAACTAAAAAAATAGCTTTATTGAATTGAAATCAAAGCATAATAATCCTCGTTACACTTAAAGATCCATTGTAAGCTTAATAAGTTAAATTAGTTCATAGCTAATGAAATAAACACTAAATAGATTAAATAAATCAATATCCCAATTACAGAAACTGAAATTAAAGAACAAGAATTGTAATAGAACCACCCTTCTCTTCACTCCAATCTGCAATCTTCGTGTTCTTTGCTCCTTTGCTTTGTTCCTCCAAAATCTTCACAAACTAGGGCTTTAAAGTTATTATGATTGATTGATGAATGAATGATTCTTCCAAGTTAGTAAAGTCTCTACTTTTTTATCTGAAAAATTCTTCTTTTCAGTCCCAATCCCTTCCAAAGTCCACCAATCCACGCCACCACAGTGGTAGAATAGCATCAGAACTCTTCATTCTTAGCCGCGTACCCCCGCCCCAGCGGGCATTTTATATATGGGAACCCCTGCCCCAGCGGGGTGCTAAACTTCTAGGCAATGTACACCTTCGCCCCGACGGGGTATTTGCTTTGTAGAAGGGCCTGCCTCAGTGGGGTCTACTCTTTACACCTACTGATTTTTGCTAGTTTGCTGCACTTTCTTTCCATATTGCCACCATCCTTGCCTTAGCCAACACATAGTAACCATGCACAAAAATACATACAAAACACATAAAACCACACTAATATAAATGGATTAACAAACATTTAAGTCTGAATAGGCATCCGACTTGTAGGTATAAAATCCACTCATCAAATTCCCCTAAACTTAAACCGTGCTTATCCTCGAGCACAACAAAATGCAATGCAATGCAACTAACTACATGCCTACGAATCCAACTATCAGACAAAACAAAGTCTATTCAAATTGCCTCAGAGAAACCACAATAGACATGACATTACATCTTTCTAAGGTAAATCAACGACCTCACATCAATCACTAAATCTTTCCCTGTTATGATTGATATAGTGCACGTGTGCGCAAAAACCATGCTAACTGACAAAAACTTAAATAAAACATATAATATGCCTCTTTAAAGGAGTCAAACAGCTTAGAGTCAAGAAATCCAAAAACATTAGCTAAAATCAAACAGTTACCTAATTTAGAAGTCAAAATGGGATACTTTTGCTTTCTTATTCACTTACGGGGGTTTTTCGTTCGTTTTCCCATTTCACTTTTATTTTACTCATGACTGTGCAATGTCTAGTCCTCTTAGGCTTTTTAGTGCTACCCATTAGCGAGCTTTCGAACAATGACTCCCAAACCATAAGGCTTTAGGGCAATGGGTGTAGAGACATCCCCTCAGGCGTACTTACTCAAGTAACAAACGCCACATAATTAGACTAGCCACGGTGTTTATTCATATTTTTTTTCTTCATTCCTTTTCTCTTTTCTCTTTTTTAATGTTATATCCCAAATCTTCCCCCAAACTTAGGTTTTTGTCTAAACTTAGCCATCAGCACTTATTCATGACTTTCTTTCATTTAAACTAACACTATCCTTAAGAATTCAATTATGTGTAAATTTAAACCTAATCAGTCAACATAGTTATTTTATAGTGCTATCCTGATTATATTAGTTTCAAACAGACAAAGATTTAGATCATGATAAGAAATTTTATCAAGGCCTTGACAGTCAATACTATTCTTATCTATGTAATTCTAATCTCATCATTGGCTCAAACAAACTTTAACCATCTAAAAGTTGGGATCATGCAAATATGAACTAAATGCAACACAAAAACATTAAACTAACTAATATTTTTGAGATTTTCGATTTTTAATTTTTTTATTATAACTCAACAAAAACAAAAACTAACTCAACAAAAATAGAAACTAAAATTTACACAACTAAACTACTAAACTACAAAATACTATTGATGAAACTAACATATAATACTGAAGTAGAAGACGGAATTTGTGTGAGGTGGGAGATTATGGAGGGAGTTCGTGGGTTTAGAAGTGTACTGGTTTTCGGTTTTGATGGATGAAAGTGGGGGCATGATCTGCAGAATAGCCTCATAAAAAAATTTTTGAGCCCGGTACCCCCGCAGGGGAGGGCAGATATAGAGAGTCCCCCAGCCGGGGCGGGTATGTCAACCTAGAATACCCCCGCTAGGGCAAACATCTGCTTCCTGTATGACTTCTGATTTTCTATTTTTTTGACCCACACATATGTAAAACTTCCTCCTTTGTTCTTGAAAACCATTAAAACCCATGATTTAAGTTAAACGCGGACAAATTAAGCAAGAATGTATTAAGTACCCATATAATAACAAGTTAATTAACTTCTAACCTATAAATTTCAAAATTTTGAACTATTGAATACTAACACTTTTACTAAGCTACTGAATTATACAATATGAAACTAAATACTGTAAATACCTAAAAAATTAGGTTGCCTCCCAATGATCGCTTGTTTTTAAGTCTTTCAGCCTGACTACTCCCTGTGTCATAGTACATCAAAAAGAGAGATCGCGGTGGCTTGATTATCGACGTCACCACCCCAATAGTGCTTTAAACGTTGCATGTTGACTTTAAATGTTTCAAGTGGATTCCTGATATAGAGTTCAACGGCGCCATGTGGGTAGACTGTTTTGATAGTGAATGGCCCCGACCATCGTGATTTAAGTTTCCCGAGAAATAATCTCAGTGGAGAGTTGAAAAATAACATAGCTTGGCCCGGTTTAAACTTCATGTTCATAATTTTCTAGTCGTGCCACTTCTTGACCTTTTCTTTATACAACTTAGAGTTTTCGTAAGCTTGTAGATGAAACTCATCTAGCTCATTAAGTTGCAACAATCGTTTCTCGCCCGTAGCTGTTTGATCAAAATTCAATTTTTGAATGGCCCAATATGTTTTGTGTTGAAGTTCAACTGAGACGTGACATGATTTCCCGTAGACAAGTTGATACGAAGACATACCAATTGATATTTTGTATGCTGTGCGATAAGCCCATAAAGCGTCATCCAATTTTAGAGACTAGTCATTTCTGTTCAGATTTACTAATTTCTCTAAAATTCTTTTAACCTCTCTATTTGAAACTTTAGCTTGGCCACTCGTTTGGGGATGATAAGCCGTCGTAATCCTGTGATTAACCCCATATTTTTCCATGAGAGCTGTGAAGAACTTATTACAGAAGTGACTTCCCTCGTCACTTATTATTGCTCTCGGCGTGCCAAATCTCGTGAAGATGTTTTTCTATAGGAATTTCAAAAAAACTTTGGCATCATTCGTTGGGAGTGCCACAGCTTCAACCCACTTCGATATATAGCCCACAACTAGTAAGATGTATATATTATTGTAAGAAGGTGGAAAAGGTCCCATAAAGTCAATCCCCTATACATCGAAAACTTTGAATTCTAAAATTATTTTGAGTGGCATCTCATTCCTTTTTGAAATATTACCCACTCTTTGACATCTATCACAACTTTTACAAACTGGTTGGCATCTTTGAACATAGTTGGCCAGTAGAATCCTGCCTAAAGAACATTTGTCGTTGTTCGCTCACTTCTATAGTGTCACCCATATATAGATGTGTGGCATACATGCAAGATGTTTTTAACTTCACCGTGGGGCACGCATCGACGAATCATCTTATCCGCACACTGTCTGAAAAGATAAGGCTCATCCCATATGTTCCACTTGACATCATGTAGGAATTTCTTTTTCTACTGACGTGTCAAGTCTGGAGGAAGGATCTTGCTCACCAAGTAGTTACCAAAATCCGTATACCTTGAAAATTTTGAATTTACCCCAAATAGTTATTTGTCCAGAAATGACTCATTGATCAAACATTTATCTGCCTTGTCCTTGTCCGGATTTTCCAACCTCAAAAGATGATCAGCTACCTAATTTTCTGTTCCCTTCCTATCCTTGATTTCTAAATCGAACTCTTGAAGGAGTAGAATCCATCGAATAAGCCTAGGCTTTGCATCTTTCTTGGAAATTAGATACCGAATAACCGAGTGTTCCGTGTATACAACAACCTTTGTTCCTATCAAATATGAGTGAAATTTATCAAAAGAATACACGACCGCAAGTAACTCATTCTCGGTAGTTATGTAGTTCAATTGTGCATCCGTGAGGATTTTACTTGTATAGTACATAGCATGAACTATCTTGTCCCAGTGTTGTATCAAAATAGCCCCTGTCGCGTAATCTCTAGAATCACACATCAATTAAAATGACTACGTCCAATCCAGTGCTATGATTATGGGAGTTGTTGTCAACTTCTTCTTCAACTGTTCAAAAGCTGTCAAACATTCTTCATCAAATCTGAAAATCACCTCTTTCTCTAAAAGACTATATAGTGGTTTTGAAATCTTTGAGAAATCTTTGATAAACCGGTGGTAAAATTCAACATGCCCGAGAAAATTGTGAATTCTTTTAATTGATGTTGGAGGTGGAAGATTCTCAATTGTTTCCAACTTTTCCTGGTCTACTTCCAACCCTTTCACAGAGACTTTGTGCCTGAGGATGATTCCTTCTTCGACCATGAAATAATATTTTTCCCAGTTAAGCTCAAGATCGATTTCCACGCAACGTTTCAATACCATAACCAGATTCTCAAGACAACTGTCAAAAGTATTTCCATATAATAAAATGTCGTCCATGAAAACTTCAACATTGAGCTCCTCCATGTCTAAAAATATAGCTATCATACATCTCTAAAAGGTCATCGGTGCATTACACAGCCCAAATGACATCCTCTTGAAGGCAAAGGTGCCATAATAGCACGTGAATGTAGTTTTCTCTTGATCTTCCTGGTGCAATGACGATCTAATTATACCTCGAATACCTGTCCAATAAGCAATAAGTATTCATGTCCTGCCAAACTGGTCCGACAATTGATCGATGAAAAGTTAAAGGAAAGTGATCCTTTCGGGTTGCCTTATTGAGCTTCATGTAATCAATGCATACCCTCAAGCTGTTCACTGTCCTCGTCGGTAGCAATTCATTATCATCATTAGTCATAACCTTTATCCCACTAGTTCTCTGGGACACACTGCACTGGGACTTACCCATGAACTGTCTGAGATAGGGTAGATTATACCAGCATCCAGCCATTTTAAAATATCTTTCTTCACAACTTCTTTCATAATCGGGTTGGCCCTTCTTTGCTATTCCACTGTCGGTTTTGCCTCATCTTCCAAGAGTATCTTGTGCATACAGAATGAAGGGCTTATTCCCTTAATATCGATAATTGTCCATCCTATCGCAGACTTGTACTCTCGAAGAACCCTCAACAACTAACTTTCCTACAAATCGTTAAGTGCAGATGCAAAAATAACAGGTAAAGTATTAGAATTGCCCAAAAACGCATAATTGAAGTGTTTAGGAAGAGGCTTTAGCTCTAGAGTGGGTGGTTCCACAAGTGAGGGTTAATTTCATCCGTGTCGATGCTTTCTCTTTCGTATGTAATGACTCGAATGACACCTTGAATCTACTCACCATAGGCAATGCATCCAACATATGCAAATAGTCCATAAATTCTGGATCATCCAAGTCGGCATCTCCCAGCAAAGTGTTTTTCAACGGATCCCTATCCAAACCTCGAATCAAGTCTTCATTAACCATCTTTTCTATCACATCCATTCTGAAACACTTTTCATCATCTGTAGAGAATCTCATAGCTTTAAACACATTGAACTTCACCTCTTGCTCTTGTACTATCATCGTTAACTCCCCTTTTTTCACATCAATAAGAGTTTTCCCAGTTGCCAATAATGGCCTCCCTAAGATAATAGGAATGTTCTTATCTTCTTCATAATCCAAAATGATGAAATCTGCTGGGAATATGAACTTATCCACCTTTACTAGTATATCCTCAACAATCCCCCTCGGATAAGTAACTGATCTGTCCGCCAACTGTAATGAGATGTTTGTAGGTTTCTGTGTCGTCAAACCCAACTGAGTGTACACAGATAATGGCATGAGATTCACACTCGCACCCAAATCACACAAACATTTGTTGAAGGCCATGTTCCCAATCGTGCAAGGAATGGTGAAACTCCCCGGATCCTTCAACTTTGGAGGCAACTTCCTCTGCAAAACAACACTACATTACTCCGTCAATGCAACAATCTCATAATCTTCCAACTTCTTCTTCCTCGACAAAATACCATTCATAAACTTTGCATAGCTCGGCATCTGTTATAGGGCTTCTACAAACGGAATATTAATCTGTAACTTCTTGAAGATTTCTAAAAACTTTGAGAACTATTTATCTAACTTCTACTTTTGAACCCTTTGCTGAAAAAATGGTGGAGGATGTATAACTGGTTCAACATCTGCCTGATTCTTATCCACTTGCTTGTCTTCACCCTGTTTCTCTACCAAGAACTTTTCTTCACATCTTTCCTTGGTAAAATTTCTGCACTTTCTCTCGCAAGATGTTTTCACTTCGTAACGTGATTGCTTGACATTGTTCATGATTTACCCTTGGATTCTTCTCAGTATCACTCGGTAAAGTCCCTTGAGGTCTGTTATGCAATGCCAACACAAGCTAGTCCCATATGATTTTCCAAGTTTTTAATTGTCACCGTTTGTGTTTTCATAGCTGCCTCATTACCGGATATATATTTCAATAATAGCTATTCCAAATCTGACTTTTTTTCTTGATGTGGAGCTGACTGTTGATGCTAATTTTGGAAACCAGGGGGATAAGATGGTCATGGAGCTTGATAATTTTAGTTGTTACTCCACAAAAAATTTGGATGGTTCCTTGCCCCCGGATTGTAGGTATTCTTGTATGGATTTAGAGGTTTATTATAACTACCTACAAACTAAACTGCTGCTGGATTGATAGCACACTACTCTTTTGGATGTTCTCCCATACATAATTCACACACATACACCACCTGCTGAACTTGTACTCCCACGAAAATATCTATTTTCTTTGACAGCGCTAAAATCTGAGCCACTAAAGCTGTCACTCCATCTACTTCTAACACTTCAGCTGCCTTTGGTTGTGTCATTCTTGTTGTGGGCCACTGGTAGTTGTTAGTTGTCATTGTCTCAATCAAGTTATATTCCTCCTCAAATATTTTAGCCATAAAAGCTCCCCCTGACGCTGCATCTATATTAGTCCTAAGATTACTGTTCAGCCTGTTGTAGAAGGTGTTCATTTGTATCCACTTGGGTAATCTATGATGCAGACACTTTATTAGCAATTCCTTATACCTTTCCCAAGCTTCATACAAAGACTCCACATGCTGCTGTTCAAAAGTTGTAATCTCATTCCTCATCTTTAAAGTCTTTTTCGGTGGAAAGAATTTTGCTAAAAACTTCTGAGCTAGGTCATCCCAAGTAGTGATTGATCCTGACGGATAGTTAATGCAACCAGCTCTTTGCCTTGTCTCATAGTATTGAATGGAAATAAATGTAGCCTAACTGCATCATCAAATATCCCATTGTACTTGAAGGTATCACAAATCTCCAGAAAGCTCACAAGGTGCTCATTTGGATCATCATTAGCCAATTCCCCAAACTGTACCGAATTCTGTATCATCTGAATAATTCTAGGCTTGATCTCAAAATTATTTGCTATAATTGTAGGCCTGGTGATGCTCGAACTAAATTTCAGTAACCTTGGGTGTAGTATAGTCCCTGAAGTGCTTTCTGATCCTCTGTAGCCATATTCTCTTACTTATCAAAATTCTCCCTAGTTTATTTAATCCATTTACTTAACCTCTGAAACCTTCTTTCGATGTCGTCCTCGTAAGGAAGCAAATCATTGAGTTTACATGCACTAAGTAAGAGAACCTGAAACAATAAATACACAAAAATAAAAGGAAAAATGTTTAACTAAAACTGATCTAATTAAAATGATATTGAAAGTAATAAAATCAATAACCTGTTCCCCGAAAATAGCGCCAAAAACTTGTTGGGTGTAATCTAATTAAGGACGGCATGCAAGTATACTTGATCAACAAGTAATATAATGATAAATAGAGTATCAGTTCCCACAGAGACATAAATCAATTTTAATCTAATAATGACCAACTTTATATTATTTCAACTTTATTAAACTAATCAATTTAACTGATACGAATGCTGAAAAACTAATAAATAAAATAAACATCAACTATCAACCACAAATTTTACTCAGATAATGGAGAATTAAACCTACCAACTTCACTTTATGCTTCACTCAGATTATCATACTTCTTTTTAATCCAATTCAACTATTCCAGTTCATTAATCAAGAACACAAAAGTAGAATTATCCATCTCTCAATGCACTAAAACCATATCAATTTAAATCCACATATGATAGAATTAAGCTAAACACCCTAATTAACTAATTCACTATATCTCTATGCGAATTACAATTAAAGAAGGTTTAAATTCCAAATTCTCATATGATTACATGCGATGCATAGGTATATCTCTATCCTAAACATACATCATGAATACCATCAAAACGCAGAAAATCACAAACACATGATATTATGACTACGTCTAAAATCATACTTCATATCTCGAATTCATACAAGTCCATATAGAATTGGATGATCAAGCAACTCATAGATTACACACAAATCATAATAGATGAACTGAAAAAATAACTTTATTGAATTGAAATCAAAGCATAATAATCATCGTTACACTTAAAGATCCATTGTAAGCTTAATAAGTTAAATTAGTTCATAGCTAATGAAATAAACATTGAATAGAATTAAAGAAATCAACATCCCAATTACAGAAACTGAAATTAAAGAACAAGAATAGTAATAGAACCACCCTTCTCTTCACTCCAATATGCAATCTTCGTGTTCCTTGCTCATTTGCTCTCTTCCTCCAAAATCTTCACAAATTAGGGCTTGAAAGTTTTTATGATTGATTGATTGATGAATGTATCTTCCAAGTTAGTAAAGTCTCTGCTTTTTTTTATCTGAAAATGTCATCTTCTCAGTCCCAATCACTTTCAAAGTCCACCAATCCACGCCACCACAGTAGTAGAATAACATCAGAACTCTTTCTTCTTAGCCGCGTACCCCCGCCCCAGCGGGCATTTTATACTTGGGAACCCCCACCCTGGCGAGGTGTTAAACTTCTAGACAATGTACACCCCCTGCCCCAGCGGGGTATTTGCTTTGTAAAAGGGCCCGCCCTGGCAGGGTCTACTTTTCACACCTATTGATTATTGCTACTTTGCTACACTTTCTTGCAATATTGCCACCATCCTTGCCTTAGCCAACACATAGTAACCCTAAACAAAAACACATACAAAGCACATAAAATCCACACTAATATAAATGGATTAGCAACCATTTAAGTTCGAATAGGCATCCGATTCGTAGGTATAGAACTCACTCATCACTAGTTGAGATCACCTTTTCCTTTTTGTTCCATTATTTTTTCTCAGGAAATGAAGAGTGTCACTAGGACTAGTCGGGGTGTGGAGTAATGATTCAAGATAGTTACTATAGAAAATTTTCATTATGTTGTGTAATAATGTGACAATAATTGTTATGAGAACTTAATTTGAGTGTGGATATTGTCGTATTATATACATTATAATATTTATATTCAAATTCACAGCTTATGTATTTTCATATTTTGCACGACAGTTTAATAGTTATAAATAGGAAGATTTATATTTTTGTAGTATATATTTGTCTGACTCAAAATGGGTTGTGTGGATCTATTTTGAGGGCGTCACAACTTTCACCACAACTTAAGTCTTGATGATTATAATAATGATATAAAGGATGAACATAAATAATAAGAATAATAAGATAAAGAATAAACATTAGAGATTTGTAATTTAATTTGTCCAGAGTTGAATAATGTCCAAATTATCAACACAATATTCATAATATCGATTTGAGTTCAAGAATAATATATAAGGTTTATAGTTCAAATATAACGGTTAAAATTTTCAATAGCAAAGTTCAGGTCCAAAAGATATTAGATGAGACACTAATTATTAAGGATATTCTAATTATTTAAAAAAAAATCATCGTTTAATGATAAGGTTGTAGAAACAAATAATATTGTTTTATCATAAATTTAGGAGTATGAAAGAAAATGATATTCCTTACATTAAGTATATTTATAATTATAATTTCATTTAATTAGTAACTATCACATAGAAGTTTCATGGTGTACACTAACTCGTATATTATGAATAGTCAAATGTGACTTGATAGTATAAATTTGTATAGTATACAAGATAGAGTAAAATAAACTTCAAAATAATCTTTTGAAGGAATAAAGTAATATTTCAAAACAATCTTCCAGATGAAATTTTTCAAAATGAATCTTCTAAAGGAAGTCTTTTAACGAAAAAGTTGTAATAGTATGTAATGTGTGTGTGGGTGGTTGCACAACTTTTATATAAAAACTCACCTGAACAATTCTTACACTCTTACTAATATTCACAAATACTTAAGGTAGCCTTAGCATACTCAAAGAGACATTTATACTACATAATCTTTAGAGAGTGGAAGGAAACAAGAAAGTTATGAAATTCCTTATGCGAAACCTCCTATTTATAGTCAAAACTTAATCAACATCTACCACACATCACTTAACCACACTTTTCACATTTCAAAATTATCTTTAATCGATGTCATTCATCATTTATCCATACGTTTCATATTTTAAAGTTATCTTTAATTTATATCATTTATCAATTATACACATTTTTCACATTTCAAGATTATCTTTAATCTATATCATTCATCAATTATCCATATGTTTCACATTTCAAGATTATTTTTAATCTACCACATATTAGTTATCTACACATTTCACATTTCAAGATTATCTTTAATATATATCAATCATCAATTATCCGTACACGCTTCACATTTCAATACTATCTTTAATCTACTACATATTAGTTATTCACTACATTTTACATTTCAAAATTTATTTATATATTTTGTTAAATGAAGATTATTTTTAATTTACCACATTAGTTATCCAAAATTTTCATATATATATATATATATATATATATATATATATTTCAAGATTACATTTTTCTTTACTATTAACAATTATTATTACATTATCTATTTTTTGTATTATTATCTTAATGTATTAATATCACATATATTAGTGTTTTTCAAATAAAGAGTTTGTCTAAATATTCATACCTGTGATTTTTAATTACGTAACTTTTCATTACTAACCTTGCTACGATGATAATTATTGATTCAATAATGTGAAATATTATTCATTTGCTACCGTGACAATTAATAAACTTTACACCCTTGTGGGAGAAAATTTCTTAAAAATATTAATAATAATATAAATCTTTCTGATTTGGAGAAAAAAATCGACAGTAACAATAAACAGTGCAGTGTTCACCCGCCAAAATCGCCCCCCTCAGAATAGTTTACTCCCTCCATCTCAAGATAAAAATTCTTATAATTATTTTAGGTAGTCTTATGTTAAATGTCCAATTTCTTTTAATAACCAAATTTTTACATAATTTTTTTATTATACTCATTAGCATTAAATATCTAATATTTTTCTTATTCTAATTCTATCCCCATATTCAATAAGTATAATTAGTTATGTGATGAAAATATTTTGAATTAAAAAGTTAGAAAATCACTCTATCACCTATATTAAAAAATAATTAATGACATTATTATTAGTAATTTTGTCATTTCTTAATATGCTTAAAAAGTTCACTAGACTTTTATCAGACCGATGATCTTTACGGTTCCAGAATTCACATTGTTGATGATGATTATCGAAACCTACTTTCTCACTCTCTCAATCAATTGCAGGAGTCCAAATCCTGTCGAAATCAAAAATGCAAAAGTGCGAAAAAATTTCCTTCGGTTCCAGTTGCACCTCAAAAATCTTAGTCAATCGGCATGGCCGTCTCCAGTGAATCAGTAAGCTCTTTCTCTCTCCAAACAATCAGTTATTGGTGAAAAAATAATTTATTCTGGGCGATAGAGAGTATTCGATTGGGGCGGAACTTGTGCAAGTGGAAGAGGGAGAGAATTCGACTAATTACATGCCAACTCTTTGATTTCTGTTTGTCAGTGAAGATATCGGCAGCTTATGCGAATTCCGAGTTGAATTTGATATATTAGGGCTCATTTTGATATTGTTTTTAATATTATAACATCCTTGTTTCTGTTTATGTGAACCTTTTTTTTTAATTTTTAATTTTTTAATTTTTTGTAAATTTTGTTTACACTAATTTGGCAGCATAAATGAAGTATATACAAATGAGATTTTCACTGATCAGTACTGTCCTTTTTCCTACTCTTTCCGAGCTTCAAACTTTTAATGTCTAAAAGCTTGTATCTCCCAAATTCATTTTTTTTTGATTTTTTAATTTTGATCATGGGAAGTGTAAATTCCACAAGTAAAAATGCCCTATTATAAAAATATTTGTTATTGTTCAATTGCAACTGCAGATATATATATATATATATATATATATATATATATATATATATATATATATATATATATATATATATATATAAAGAGAGAGAGAGAGAATTGGTCAAGTCCGGACTCCCGGGGAGAAAATCCGGACTTTTTTTTTAAAACAACTAATTTTTTTTAATATTTTATTGAACTTGAATTTTTACATAATACAGTGTTTTGGGTGTGATTTGGATACATATTTACAGTCTGTACAGACATGTTTTGTTATATGTATCCAAATCACACCCAAAACACTGTATTATGTAAAAATTCAAGTTCCATAAATTATATATTTTTTTAGTTGTTTTTAAAAAAAGGAAAAAAAAAGTCCGGATTTTGGTCAGGTCCAGGAGTGCCGGACCTGATCCGGCCTCTCCCTCTATATATATATATATGCCTAGTTGTTCTTTGTTATCGCAAATGAATTCATGATATTAAAGCATGCAACTTTTCTATATAGATACTGATTATTAGTTCTTTCATGAGCCAGATGAAATGGCAATGTTTTTTTTCCAGCTTCCATATATATTACATCTATATGAGTTCACTAGTGATGTTTGGGCTATTATTGGCAATTTTTCCTGTAGGTACTCTCACGTTTAACATATTTATTGTATTTCTTGTACTTTGGAGGTGCAGTGTTTGTGTTAGTTTGGCTTCTACATCAAAAGGGACTATTTGATCCTTTGTATGACTGGTGGGACAATCATTTTGGACTGTTGAACACATATGAATGCATAGAACAGTTGCTGACCTGTCCCAATTCTGTTTCAAAATAACATCATAAGCTTGAACAAGGCATCATATGATTGATGCTAAAAAAACGTAAGTATTCATGGTGTGCGTAAGCACATAAACTCAGAAGATAGAACAGGACAGTGATTATCACTATTATTTTCACCAAGTTCACAATGACAAATACAAAACTCAAGTATCACATAGCAAATTCATGTGGACAGAGAGGAAGCTGATATAATTGGGCATCACAGACGCAGAAAATAAATATAACTGTCAAAAGATTATTGTAATCACTCGAAATTTTGCATTCGTGTTACTAACCATGCAGGAGGGCAGAATCGTCTTTTATCTTCCAAAGACATCTCTAGCGTAGCATCGGGGAAGGGTCCGGTGATGAAAGCCATTAACTTCTTTGACGAATATTTGAGTTACTGACAGTGTGAACCGTTGGCGACAACCCCACCGTAGCATCGAGAAGGGTCCGGTGATGAAGCCGTTGAGAACAACTTCAGCGAAGAGCAGGGTATCTAGTATTGCAAGCCGTTGGTAACAGCCCCAGCGTAGCATCAGAAAAGGTCCGATGATGTAAACTGTTGGAAGTCTCTTCCTCCAAGATCAGCGAATTTAACATTACAAGTCACTGACATCAACCCAGCATGGCGTCTTGAAGACCTGGCCAGAACGACCAAGGAAAACTATCTTCATCAGGAAGGACCAATGATGTAATTCATTATAAATGAAATCTTCAACTGAATCAAATCAGATCATTAATGATCGACCGCTGTAAACTACCGTTCGAGTAGGCATCGAGGCAGTTCGGTGATGGTCAACCAGTAAACTACCGTTCGAGTAGGCATCAAATCAGTTCAGTAACGATCGACTGTTGTAAACTACCGTTCAAGTAGGCATTAAGAAAGTTCGATGATGATCACCCTATTTCAAAAATATCGTTCGAGTTGGCATTGAGAAGATGTTATGATAATGATCATTGTAAGCTCTATCCCCGACAGCAACATCGGCATCAACCGGATAGAAATCCAAACCGTTGGTGACAGCCCCAGCGTAGCGTCGGGAAGGATCCGATGATGTAAACCAGTGCAAATTATCATCAGGATAGGCTTCGGGAATCCCCAATGAGGTCACTCGTAAGAAAAGGGATATCCCCAGCGGAGGTAAAACCAGAATGTATATCTGGAAAAGAGAGAGTTGGCGACAACCCCAGTGTTAAATATTCAATAGTGTCAACCCTGAAAATCATCCCCAACAGAGAATAGGGAATGATCGTTGATACAACCTTGTGGCAGCTAACCCCACAGAGGCATATAACATTCATAGCATACCATACCATGCATTGCATTACATTTTCATTTATCGTATTTCCAGTGTCTAGCAATCTTTATCTTGTTCATTCCATTGTATTGCATAAACATAATAAAGAGAGACATCTGTAGACACTCGAATTTTTTTATTCCTGTTATTAACCATGCAGGAGGGCAGAATCATCTTTTATCTTCCAAAGACAACCCTGAAAGTCAAAATCATCAACTCTGATCCCTGGCGACAGCACCGGGAAATCATCAAACCAGACCCCCGATGACGGCATCGGGAAATCATTAAACTAGAATCCCGGCGACATCATTGGGAAATCATCAAATCAACTTCAGAGATAACCCTGAAGACAGACAAAAGTCGACAGCAATTGAACCCCATAGATAACCCTGAGAAAGATAACTGCAGCCATGTCAAGCCCGAAACTAACCCGGAAGGGCAAAAGAATAATTTTTCCAAATCAACATCAAATCAAATCAAATAACCATAAAGAAGGTCATGCAGAACCATAACAACAATCCTGAGTGAGAATGGCACAAGATAGCTCAACGGACTGATTGCGAAGACTCGAAGATCTGGTCATTGACCCGTCTTCCTGAATTCGGAAAAGGTCAAATCTCATGTCATTGTGTAGCTCTCAGAAAAATCTTTCCGGAAAGGTATAGTACGCCTCCATCGAATTCCCAGATTGAAGGTTATGAAGGTTCAAGCAGATAACGCGTTGGTCGGAATGCACATACTTTGAGACAACAGGACCCACCGGGCTAGACCCACCAGGCCCAGCCGCATCTCTACCTGTGGCTGCCACAGGCAGTCACGTCAACCCGGGTCTATATATATACCCTCACCCCTTTGGCTTCTAAGAGAAGATTAGGAAAGAAGAGGGCCTAAGCGAGAGAAATAGAGGCTAGAATAGCTAAACGGAGCTTGAATCTTGCTCTGATTTTTGTAAAATTTCTTTGTAAACACTCTTATACTTATATACTACAACATATTAAGTTTTCACCGATGGAAATCGTTCCTAAAGGCGCCAGAAGCCGTTCGATAGCCATTCTCGCGAAACACTGTAAGCTTTCGCCAGATCTGGCTTTTTCGCTTATTCTAATACGTATATAAGCGTTATATAAACATTTTTAACGGTCAATATTCGTCAGATCTAAAGTTTTAACCGTTCATTTCTTGTAAATAGTCAATATTTGAACTTTATTGACTAGATATATACTAGATCTAGCCAGATCTAGCTTTTGACCGGTTCAAAAGTTGTAAAACTTGAACCTGGAGGCTAAAATGCTAAAGATCTGTACAGATCTAGTTTTCTTTCTAGTTTTTTGTAAGTTTTAGTGACCATGTGACCCTAGATATGTATCTAGAGGAAACTAGAAGCTTTGGGCTACTCGCTAACGAGGATTCGACTGATGAATCCTTCGTCCAGCGATGTCTAGTGTAGAAATATGTTTTATTTCAGTATATTTGCTATGCAGGCTATTTATGTGATATTATGTGAGCCTAGGAGCCACATGATCTATGATCTAATTGACGGATCTAGATCTGGCTCCCACGATATATATATTATTTTGTTGAAGATTTCGCATCTCGAGAATACAACTCAAAATAAGCCGAATATGAAATAAACTGGAAGTATCGAAGTCCTCGATTCCTAGTCGAGCGAAGGATTTGAAAACCATTGTGTTTTTCCAAAATATCATTTCAATTTATATATATCTTTCCTAAAATGAACTTTTCGCTAAATCAAATCCTTCGTACGTAGGCGCAAAAGAGGTACAACACTACTTTCAAATAACACACTTAGGCCCAATTAACTGCAATACACACACATACACACAAACTAGGGAATAAAAAGCGCGGTAATTGTGTTTCATGGAAGTCGGGGGTGCCTAACACCTTCCCCCGCTTAATCGAGCCCTCGAACTCTGACTGTAGGTTTCCAAGACCAATTAAATAGAGTCCAATATTGGGCCATATTGCAAAACCTTTCAAAACTCGGTTGAGTTGGTACAACCATTTAACTCATACCAAGTGGTGGCTCTGTCTAATTAGGAAGAGGAAGAATTTTTTCGACGTCGATAATTATGCAAAATTTAGTAATGAAAATCAAGAGGAACTCAACAGGCACAGTCAGGTGGTAAACTCGTCTGGCATGCTCATTTGGAGGACCAGGATGTGTCCAATATGTTGAGTTTCCTAGTAATATTAAACTAATATTACTAGATAAATTCAACATTAGGTGTCCTTGCAATGGTGAATACATAATTTGCATGCTAAGCGGAGAGAATAGTGGGAACTGAATCGAGACCAGAATGTTTGTTGTACATATTCACTCATCCTTTTCATTTTTCTGCCACATCTTCTCAAATTTTCCACTATTTTTGAGGGGGTAGGGGTTTGTGAATCAAAAACACTAGTGATATATCGTAAGCAAACATTTATAGATGGAATTCCTACACTAATAGTTGGTGTACGGAAGACTGGCACTAAAAGAAGATGTATACTAATTGTCACAGGTAATTTCTTATATTGACAAGTGTGTTATATATTGACCTTTTACATGCATTTTCATTTTTCTTTCCTTGTTTTTTTCCTTTTTCTTTGTAAATCTTTCACATCTATCTGATACAAAATAAATGTAGCAGCTCAAAACTTCGTATTCACTCATGAGCAAAATATTGTCAGCTTGATCTTGATTTCTGGAGAGACCTTCATGCCTGCCTTCTCCTTCCTTCCAATGCTGTCTGAATCTGCTGTTGGCTATTAGTTTTTTTTTTTTTGCAGATTGAGGTTCTTTGATAGGAAGCTAAATTAGAATCTCATGTGATTTTCCTTTACCAATACATGTGATTTACCTATTCGTCTTCTGAGTTTGATGGTAGATTTGTATCAGCTTGCGCTTCTAATTTATTTTTCTCAGATATCTGAATATGGAAACCCTTGGGAAAATGTAAGCCAGGAGTTCGGACAATGTCTCCTCCTTTGATTGGTAGCCACCTGTTGATTTCAGAAGTAATAGGTTAGTGATCTCTCCCTTGCATAACTTTCTACTCAGAGTGTGCTGTATGCCTACCTGTACTTGGTAACCAAGCAATGGAGAAAAACAGCCATCTGAACCTTAGTGAAATCTGTTCCAACACAAAATCTCATTCCACCTCCAAAAGCCATGAAATGTTTCGATGCACTTTTTAGTTCCATCTCCTGCATGTAACCGAATTCTGCACTATGAGAATTTAGAAGAAAGATAATTCTCTAGAGGACCAAACTCAATTTCTTAACAGAAAATTCTTGCAGGTGCTGAATTTATATATAGAGCACAGGATTGTGTGAACTTACCTCCCATCTCCGTGGATTAAAGTTAAGGGGGTCTTCGTATGTGGAAGGATTCAAGTGCACAGCTGGAGGACAGACCATAACTGCCCAACCTGCTGGAATGGTATGTCCTGCATCAATACCAATATATTTTTTATATTAAGTTATGTTTATTTGAACAGATATCGAGATACTTTTGTCAAAATTTCAAGTTAATATAAAGTATTTACCCTTAAACTTGATATCCTTTAGTGCTTTTCTGAATATTCCTGGAACTATATTTGCTAATCTGACCGTTTCATTGATGAACTGCAATATCAGTTAGTCGTTAAGCACAATAGACCTTCTCATGGAATGTTTCTTAAAAATTTCTGGTGCGAAAGTGCAACTGCTTAACCCACCCGAAATGTGAACCTCATTGATTTGTATTCTTTCCATGTGAGTCCATTCTCCAAATCTTCCCTGTTTCTTAGAATTGCATTATGTTCTTCCTGTGGACAATGGATAGAGCGTGTCAATTGTTGTGTTCATGAAAAAAATATTAAATGGACTGTCATTATCTAGATAAATTTTCTTTACTTACTGTTAATTCTTTCAACACATGAGGATGGTCCGCAAGAATTTTTATAGCAAAAGTTATTGCCAGGGAAGTTGTCTCAAAGCTAGCAAAAAGTAGCACAAACATTAAATCCAGAGCAATTGCTTCTGTAAGAACTGTATCCTTTCTCTGAAGTTCTTCAAGGACGTAATCATAGAAATCCCTTTGGAACTTATTAGGTCTTGCCCGTCTTTCTTCTAGCATGCTCTTCAGCATTCTCATTGCCTTCTTTCTTCCCTGATCAATCTCAGAAAAGTCGATCAAAAGATGGAATATGTTTTCTACGGATTAAGATTGTAATCTAGTGATTTTTACTGTCCATTGAGGATAGCTAGAATATTGGGTGGACAGATTAGGCCCATATTTGGCTTTTTGTTAACTGGTATGATAGAGCTTAGAATTACAGATTTTTTGTCGAATTAAGTGATCAAAATAAGAATGATATACCTGTAAACACTTGTGGTAAGCTGTTCCAGGAATGTCCATAGGAAAGGATATTAATCCCTTTATGAAAGCAACAAAATTCTCCCTTAGATTCTCTGTGGATTTCTTTGGATCATAACTGATCAGTTTTTTTGCTGTCAAATCAAATATCATCTGCAAACACCAAAGTATAAGTTAATTAAAAAAAAAAACCAAAAAGAACAAGAGAGTTTTGGTTGTGGAATGCCAATGAGAATAACAATTGAAGCTATGCTTACCGCTGCACTTGCATCTTTCAGTTCTACAGTGTCCTGCCCTGACCACATCTTCAAGTTTCTATTTGCTTCCTGTTCAACTTCAGGGAGCATCTTTTTCAGGCTTTCGGGACCAAATAGATTCAATACCATGCCCTTGAGATACTTGTACATGAACCCGTGCAAGGAACCTACATTCTGTTTACCAAATATCTCTGTGAAGGTATCAGGGTACCAGCTCTGAAACAGTTGACCTTCTTGTTGGAAAATAAAATGATTAAGATCCGAGTCTGTTGATACTATAACTGGTCGTCCCACTAAATTGGTACGAAAAATTGGCCCATATCTGAACATGATGGTAAAATATAATGTAAGAAGTGAAACATGAGGATGTTAATGCTGGTAATATGAGTGTAGTATTCTTGGATTGAAGTGTTATATCAGTAATTACCTTTTCATTCTCTCTTTGACGAAGGGAGGAATGTCAGATGATGAGTTGGGGGCAAAGAACTGAAGAGTTTCGCCCAGAAGTGGCAAGCCCATTGATCCGGGGGGGAGTTTTCCATTGCATCTAGGATTTCTCCATCTGTAAACCCAATGCGTAATGCATAAAGCTACTAAAACCGCAATGCACCAAGAAACTGACCACATGTTTATTAAATGAAAGAAGGGCAGTGTTATCTTGAAGAGAGAATTTAATCTGATATTGTTACTCAGAGGAGTTATATGGGGGTTGTATCAGAAAAATGAAAGTTAAGGTAGGAAATGTGGGAAGAGAGACAAGGAAGAAAAGGAAGTGCTGGCATGTATCTCAGTATCTTGAGGTGAGCTACTTAAATAGGCTGGCCAGATTTTGCATCCAGCGGGAACAAATCGATTTTGTTCTACCTATCCAATTTTCCTGTCCGTGTATACTTATTGGTCAGAATAATAATGTGAAGTTGGCATTCTTTGTTTTTGTGAAGTTGGTTGCTCAAAAAGCTGTACAAGTAGTTGAGTTAAGAATAAAATAGATAGAATAATTTTGTCTCTAGAACCCACCTATTATCCTATGTCAACGGAATGTATAAAGATTAGTTTGAAAGCCTCGAATGACTATGAACCTTACACGATGTTTCCTTCTCTCTCTAGTTCTCTCTCTCTCATCCTTGAATAGTCATTATTGCAATCATGAAGGAGCACGAGGCAGAATTATGGCATTTTTTAAGGAGATCAGCAGAAATGGAAGGTCTCTCTTCCCTAGATTTGAGAAGATAATAGAGAGGTTTAAAAGATCTGTCTGACTAATCTCAGTACCAAACCAATCTTCAATTAGATCATTAAAACTAGAATCTAATGAGTTTCAATTAATTGGCAAATCTTTCAAATATCTGTGCTAAATACTGTGGTATCTTTGTGATGTTAAGCATGTTGTTTTTGTCATTCTTTTTATTCTTTTCTTCTATACTAGATCTATATCTCATATATCCTAGATCTTCTCTTACCGAAATACTCCTATCAGTTATAGGATAACTATATGGCAACTTAACCCATTTCTACATAGAGCACCACCCCGCCTACCCTTTGAGCCACGGGCTTAATTACTACCTTTCAACTACTACAGTTATAGGTAGGTCACTGTATTATGACCAACAATTATATCCCATTGTCTGTGTTTGTTGCGTATTATTAAAGCAGTTTCATATTAACAACTGATATAATGGAATTTACGCACTGTCCAGGTCTTAAAAAATACACCAGCACGGGGATCCAAAAAAACCTTGTCTGCTCACGGGGCATGTGATTTCTTTTAACACCTCGTGTGCAGGCTGCAGACTACATATAGAGTCAAATAGAACTTTAAATTCCAAAATGTTCCTTTTGACTCCAATAAAATTAAACTTTCAGAATTTAAAGCTTTGAAGATAATGACAATGCTTGGTTTCTTTCATTTCCATCAACTATGAGAAAGTTGTTATTGTAGTGCTGGATTTTTCCAAACTTTGTGTTGCACCCACTTTGCATCTAACTAATCATGTCTATCTAAATGCTAAATCCAAACACCGTCTTAAGGTTCATCCTTTCGGTGATTTATTTAAACTTTTGAATACTTAAGGGTCTTAATTAATATCACAGAAGAGTTCAAATTTTATGTTAAATGTATTTGCTTAATAGGGTGACAAAGATTGCTCAACTGTTAGGTTGGGGCTTGGAAAGGTCTCCTTAAGGGGGAGGGGGAGGGGGGTGCAGAGCCATGACAGCTCAACTTGGACCTATCTTGGGACTGCTAATAAACAAATTAACAGTTTTTATTAGAAGCAAGTGTTGTATGAAGTCAAGTTCTCTGGACTCAGTAAAGGCTGTATTTTAAAATGGAGGGGAATTGCTCATGGAGGGTCCTGCCTGTCTTGATCTGCAGTGATGTAGGACCCATTTACAAAGGATCGACATCAGAGTGATCATTATGTTGATGGGATGAGATGGCTTGCCTCTCATTAGCCTGGGAATTAAGATTATTGGTCTAGTTTTTCTTCCCTATAGGCATCATATTCCTAGGAGAAAATCAGTTTTTTGACTACTACAGTGCTATCAGCTAGTTTAAAATTCTAGTGGAATTTGTGTTACAGGATACTCCCTCCCTTCCACAAAAATAATCTCACTTGTAAATTTTGCAAACTTTTAAATATATATTATTTCTGTTCTTAAAATATTATCGTTATTAAGATTTTTACACTTGGATTAAGAAAATTATTTAATACTATCATTTAACAATTAAAATTTGTTTAAAATTCTATCACTACACTTTTATGGAAAATTGAAAACTATTAATACAAGGGAGAAAATTTCTTGGGACAATGAGAGAATGTAGGGGTGATATATAAAAATAAATAATTTATTTTCCTAGAAAGTTATAAACGACAAATAAATTGGAATAAATTTTTTCTTTTAAAACGACAATCTTTTAAGAACGGAGGGAGTATTTTGTTTAGTACTAGTGGTGTACATTGTAAAACCCCAATTTTTTATTAATAAGATTTAATTTTTTAAAATATTATTTTAAATAGCAAGGTGTTGATTTAATAAATGTTATAGTTATTGATGATATATGCAAATTATACAAAATAAATAGTTTTCGTAAAATATTCGTTTTGTCGGGGAATATTCTTTTTGTCGGGAAATATTCGTGCGACAGCACCGATGTAAGACCCCAATTTTTATGAATAAAGATTTAATTTTCCCTAAATATTATTTTGAATAGTAAAGTGTTGATTTGATATAATGATATAGTTATGGGTGATATGTGCAAATTTTGCAAAGTAAGCAAGTGGTCATAAAATATTCGTTTGGTCAGAAGAATATTCTTTTTATCGGGGAATATTCATACGATGACGCAATCATTGGTGGACCACATAACGGAATAACTTTCGGATATAGAAAGCAACATAAATAACCTTTTCATAAAATAACGGCAAGACTTTTATCGCTAAATTGTTGAAATACACGGTGATAAAAGTACAATAATATTTATTGTTGCATAGTAGGACACGATATTGCACAGTATCTCTGATTATTGATGCTTATGTAAGAAGTTACTCAGTTTCATTCAATAATTGCCACAGTAGTTGCTGCATAGTATCTCATATTATTAATTCAATTATTGTCACAGTATCATCGGCACAATATTTTATATTTTAGATCAATAATTGATACAACACAATTATTCATATTATTATTTGCATTATTTACAATGTTTAGAAAGTTCTGTCTAGGAAATGGATTTGTTTATTTAATTGCGCGTCAGTAAGGAGAAATCCTTATAGGAAAGCCACATCTTTCCTGAGAACGATCTGGTTGTCAATATTGTGAGTTATAATATTAAATAATGAATAATTGTTGAAATTAAAGATTAAAAATGTGTTGATTGAAGATAAGTAATTTGCTGGTAAATATTTATTCAATTTTTGATATAAATAGAGGGGTTTGTTATGAGACGTTTGTTGTAAGTTTGACTTATTATTTCATGGGGAGATGTGCTAATTTTTCAGACCGTTGGTTGAAGTTTTAATAGTAAATCAATATGCACCGTCGGTTGAAGTTTTAATAGTAAATCAATATGGATTGTCGGTTGAAGTTTTAATATTTAATCAATATGGACCGTTAGTTAAAGTTTTAAAAGTAAATCAATATGGACCGTCCGTTTTAATAGTAAATCAATCTGGACCGTCCGTGAATCAGATACTATTTAGTTCATTCTCCTATAAATAGAAGCTCATTACTTCCTTTTTTTTCTCACCAATTTACTAAAATTGTAGAGAGAAACTATAGAGAGATAATAAGAGGGAAAGAAGAAGAGTATTCTGCTATTACACTATTGTAAGATCTAATCTCCTACTAAGGTAAGAGGTATTATTTCTTTCGTATTCGTAAAGGATGTTATTTACTTCATACTCATAAGGTTGTTATTCCATTCTTGATTAATCTGCGAGAATTATCTCTCTACGTGGATTACCGCATGCCTGGTGAATAACCCTTCGTATTCATCCTTTATTAATTTGTGGGTATAACCAGTCTACGCGCCGCATGCCTGGTGAATAACTCTTCGTATTCATTCTTTATTAATTTGTGGGTATAACCTGTCTACGCGGATTATCGCATGCCTGGTGAATAATCTTTCGTATTCATTCTTTATTAAATTGTGGAAATGATCTGTCTACGCGGATTATCGCATGACGGGTGAAAATTCATTTGCAGTTTCGTATATTTTTCATACTCATATGAGATATCATTTCTTTTGTACTCATAAAGGGATATCGTCTTCTTTCACATTTCTCCATTTATGGTACGAATTATTGTTTATTTCCATAACCTTATTATTACATTGTGAAAATTCTTGAAATTAGTAGAATATTCTTATTAGTTTGTGCTTCATCTAGTATCATTCCACTATTGGTCTAAATTTTTTATTGAATGACGGGATACTATTCATGTCGGGGTACTATTTATTCAGGATACTATTCATTTGGGGGTACTTTTCATTCGATTATTATTCATTCAGGATACTTTTAATTTGAGTACTATTCATTCGGGGTACTATTCACGGGGTACTATTTTATGACAAAATTAATTTTTTCTGTCCTAAATTATTTTTGATACATGAATATCATTCTTGAACTTTACTCCACAATTAGTTATCATGTTGACAATTTGGACATTCTTGAACTTTGGATAAATTAAATTATAAATATCTAATATTTATTCCTTGATCTCACTTGATTGATTTTCATATCATTGTCATCATCCTCGTGCTTATATTGTGGTGAAAGTCATCTTTGGCCCGTAGTGCAAAGATGGACTGTTGATTGGTATGATGATGACCAAGAATTGTCTATTGGTATAATCATAACATTTAATGTTACAGATAAAGGTTTGTGGTGAAAGTTTTCTTTGGCTCGTAGTGCATAGAGGGACATGTGTTTGATGTGATCATGACCACTAGTGATACAAACGATTATCTTTGGCCCGTAGTGCATAGATATTCGTTGATTGTAAATAATTATTGATTGGTGTTACAAGGGATAAAATATTGATGATGGACTTTTAAATCATAGAAGATAGTAGATATCATGCTCTACTTGACTCTTTTAATGGATTATTATTTCCGCTGCAGTTGTTGATCTAAAACTTGTTGTATATTGTATTCTATCAGACTTTTCCCTGTTGAGGACTAAGGATAATTTATTCTACATTATCTTAGTCATAATATTCTTTACTGGGCTAGTTGAACTCACTTTTTTTTCATTGTTCTTCTTAGGAGGCGAAAATGTAGCTAGGACTAGTCGGAGAATGTAGTAATGGTCCAAGATGGTTATTATAGTAGTTCTCACTATGTTGTGAAATAGTATGAGAATAATTATAATGAGGAATTTATTTGAGTTTAGATACTGTCTACGAGGCAATATTTGTATTAAAATTCACAGCTTATGTGTTGTCGTATTTTGCACGACAGTTGTATTAATGAAGTTTGAATTTGGATTATATACCATGTACGTATTTAACATCCCAGAATAGGTCGTGTGGACCTATTTTGGGGGCGATACAGCCGAAATAATCAATTATTGGTGGGCCTCATAACGGAATAACTGTCGGATATAGAAAGTCAAAAATAATTTTTTGAAAATTGACGGCAAAACTTTTACCGTTAATTGTTGAAATACCGTTAATTGGTCATTGTCTTAATTATTTAAAAGATTACACTCTATTAATATATTAAAATATCCATTTTATTTGTTAGAGTTATTATGTTAATAATGTATTAGTGGTTTATCCGTCAACATTCTTTCTTTTAAATCAGACAACTTAGTCAAAAGGAAGGTCCGTCATTTGCTAAATTTCCTAAGTGATGTTCATTCTTTCTTTTAAATTTTAGCATACTGAGATTTCTTTTAAAATGGGTGGTCCCACATTTGCCTAACTTTTTAAGTGGTGTGCATTTTTTCTTTTAAATTTTGGCATACGAAATTCTTTTTTAATGAGTGGCCCCTCATTTGACAAATTTTTCAAAAGGTGTATCTTTTTTATTCTGACATATTGTGAATTTTTTTCAAAGGATGGCCCCTCATTTGCCAAAATTTTCAAGTGGTATTTTTTTTGACAACTTGTGAATTATTTCAAAAAGGGTGTTCTCTCATTGGCCAAAGTTTTTAAATGAGTATACTGATAGGTTTGAAACCTGTAACTGAATTCCTTGATTAATATACGCATGTCTCCTAAACTTTGCCTTTGAATGCACCTTCAGAAGATAAGATACACCTAAAACACATAAATTTTCTTCCATAATATTGTGAGTAATTTTTTTGAGTATAAGTATATTTTGAGTGTAGCTAATAGTGTAAGATTTTCTCAAAATAATCTCTTTTATTCCCGTCAGATTTAGTCTCCTACTAAGATAAGAGATATTATTTATTTCATATTCGTAAAGGGATATCATTTCTTTCATATTTATAAGGGATATCACTTTCTTTTATACTCCTAAATCTAAACTTACTATGGTAAATATTACTTCTATAATTCCTAAAATAATTAAAAATACTTTAGAGATAAAGTACAATAATACGCGTCGTTCCAAAGTAGTACGCGGTATTGCACAGTATCTCTGATTATTGATTTAGTAATTGCTACTGTAGAAGTCGCTCAATATTTCATTCAATAATTATCACAGTAGTTATTGCATAATATCTCATATTATTGATTCAATAATTATTACAGTAACTTCTTTACAGTATTTTATATTATTAAATTAATAATACGACACTAGTAATTATATTATTTGATATGATATTATTAAACCAGTTAGTATTATTAACAATGTCTAGAAGTTCTGTCGAGTAAAGGGGTTAGTTAATTGCGCTGCCGTTTATACGGAAGACCCCTTCTTTCCTGAGAACGATCTGGTTGTCAGTATTGTGAATCTATAATATTATCTAAGTATCCTTGAAAATTGAACTTTTGATGCATTAGAATATTTAACGTAATGGTCATTGTCTTAATTATTTAAAAGATAATACTCTACTAATATATTAAAATATCCATTTTTTGTTGGAGTTATTATGTTAATAATGTATTAGTGGTTTATCCGTCAACATTCTTTCTTTTAAATCAGACAACTTAGTCAAAGGGAAGGTCCCTCATTTGCTAAATTTTTTAAGTGATATGCATTTTTTTAAAAAATTTTGCATACTGAGATTTCTTTTAAAATGGGTGGTCCCACATTTGCCTAACTTTCTAATTGGTGTGCATTTTTTTCTTTTAAAACTTTGGCATATGAAATTCTTTTTTAATGAGTGCCCTCTCATTTGCCAAAATTTTCAAAAGAAGCATTTTTTTTATTTTGATTTTCAAAGGATGGCCCTCATTTGCCAAAATTTTCAAGTGGTGTTTTTTTATTTTGACAACTTGTGAATTATTTCAAAAAGGGTGTTCTCTTATTGGTCAAAGTTTTCAAATGAGTATACTGATAGGTTTGAAACCCGTGACTGAATTCTTTGATTAACAGACGCATGTCTCCTAAACTTTGCCTTTTAATGCACCTTCAGAAGATAAGATACACCTAAAACACAAAAATTTTCTTCCATAATATTCTGATTATTTCTTTTGAGTATAAGTATATTTTGAGTGTAGTTAATAGTGTCAGATTTTGTCAAGATAATGTTATTTATTCTCGTCAGATTTAGTCTCTTACTAAGGTAAGTGATATTATTTCTTTCATATTCGTAAAGGGATATCATTTCTTTCATATTTATAAGGGATATCATTTTCTTTTATACTCCTAAATCTAACTTACTATGGTAAATATTACTTCTATAATTCCTGAAATGATTAAAAATACTTCGAAGGTTTGTGCTTAATCTAATATCATTTCATTTACCTAAATCTTTTTATTGGATTTTAATCGTTATCATTTAAATATGAATCTTGAATATCATTATTGAATTTGAATCGACATTTTGGTCATCATGTTGACAATTTGGATATTCTTGGACTCTGGATAAATTAAATTATAAATCTTCAATATTTATTCATGATCTTATTGTTCATATTATTTCTATTCATCTTTTATATCATTGTCATAATTCTCAAACTTAAATTATGGTGAAAAGTTATCTTTGACCAGTAGTACAAAGATAGGACTGTTGATTGATATGATTATGACCATGAATTGTGTATTAATATAATTATGACCTTTGGTATTACATAAAAATGTTAGAGTTTATGCCCTAGAGGTCAATTATTTGATATAATTGCTTAATACTTTTGATATTATGTTTGATTGAATAAATGAATTCTTTTATTATGGTTTTATTTACTGCGTTATATAAATGTTAGCATAATAAAAGTCTTAGAATAGTGATACAAAATATATAGCTTCAAGTATGTGACTTGAGCATGAGATTATATAATTACAATTAGTATTATTGCTCTTAAATGTCCCTAGTCAAGTATCATTGTTATTGGGACAACAACGATACATTGAGACTAGTATGTGGATTGACTGATGACCAAATCTCATTGGTCATAAATATATGAGATATTGAGTCAATGCATAGGTACATGTTAGAGAACAATGTACTGGACAGACCCACCATGAGAATTCTACACGGAGCATTATGCAAAGTGTCATTAGCAATTCTCATTGTGACAATGATATAATGAGAATCCTCCGACCTGAAATCACTATATTACTACATGAGAATTTATGTACTTTGATATCATAAAAGGTCACATTTAATAGGGTGGACTATAAAGGTGATTATTGGGTACATCATGAATCGTGTGGAGAATATGAGTGATCTAGATGGAATTTAACCCTCCTATATATTAGGGGTGATATCCATAGGCCTCTTGATTGAGTAGGACTATGAAATGCATGGTCATGCTCAAATAGTGATTTGTTTCATATACTCTACTCATTGATCAAGGAAACTCAGATTAAATTATGAAGAGTATGACACATTCCATGACTCGAGTTTAATATAGGATGTCAAGGTTAAAAGGATTAAATTATATTAAAACATTGGTCACGAAAAGGTTATATCGAATTACCAATCTTATTATTACTTGGGTAGCAGTGATGCATTACTAGATGCCACTCACTGTTTATAATTTTATAATATGATTTTAAAATTATTGTAACGTAATAATAACATATAGGGTCACACACATAGAACGTAATTAAAAAAGGTAATTAATTTAAATTGTAAGGATTTGAATATGTCAATATGATTGATCGTATTTAAATTAATAGGATAATTTGTATATATGTATATATTAATTAAGTAAGACTTAATTAAGATATAATACATATAAATTTGGATTTTACTTTTCTAATTGATTATGTTTTGATTAATTCCTTTTGACTGCTATATATATGATATATCAGCCATTTTAGGCATCACATCATTAACCTAAAAACCCTAGTCGCTCTTAGAGAGAGACTAGAGAGAAAACAGAAAATCCATATCCTTGGTGGCTAGTATCGCGACTCTCTTTACTTGCAGATCGTGTGACAATTCGCAGGAGGACGTTCATGTGGATACAGTTCTGTTGGATTGCGTTGGAGATTCGAAGCCGTTTCAGAATTTTCTATAATCGGTATAAAATCTAAACCACTAATTAATATGTTTTCGCATGGATCCTGTTGTAGGGTTTCGAAAATTACTTGGAAAATTTTTATATTCCGCTGCTTTTATGTGTCGAAATCCCTACAAAAAATATATGCGGTGAAAGTTCTCTTTGGCCCGTAGTGCAAATATGGACAGATGTTTGACATGATCATGACCACTGGTGATACAAATGAATATCTTTGGCCCGCATATAGTGTAAATGTAAGACACCAACTTTTTATGAATAAGATTTAATTTTCTTTATTTATTATTTTAAATAGTAATGTGTTAATTTAATATGAAGATGAAGTTATGGGTTATATACGCAAATTATTGAAAATAAATAGCGTGTCGGGGAATATTCGTTTTGTCGGAGAATATTCGTTTTGTTGGAAATATTTTTTCTATCGGGAATATTATATTCGATAAAGTACGACGGCGGCACCGAAATAACCAATCATTGGTGGACCCCCCACAACGGAATAACTGTTGGATATAGAAAGCAACAAAAATCACTTTTTATAAAATAACGACAAAATTTTTACCGTTAACTGTTGAAATACTCGGTGATAAAAATACAGTAATATGCATTGTTCCACAGTAGTACGCGACATTATACAGTAACACACGATAATGAACAGTATCTCTGATTATTGATTCTTACGTAAGAAGTCACTCACTATTTCATTCAATAATTGCCACAGTAGTAACTGCACAATATTTCACATTATTAAAATCAATAATAGACACGACAAAGTTACTCATATTATTTGATATGATATAATTATTAGCATGATTGATAATATCTAGAAAGTTCTGTCGGTGAAAGAGGTTAGGTTATCTAATTATGCGCCAGTAAGGAGAAATCCTTATCGGAAAGCCCTTTCTTTTTTGGGAATGATCTGGTTGTCAATATTGTGAGTTATGATATTAATGATGAATAATTGTTGAAAGATTGTGTTGATTAAAGATAGGTATAATAATTGATAATTGGTAAATATTTATTCAATTTGTGATATAAATAGAGGAGTTTATTGTAAGTGGACTTATTATTCCATGGACCCCCCCATTTACCCATTTTTCAAAATCATCGACATAAATTTCGTTTTATTATTATAATAGTAATAAAACAGAAAACTTTTAATAATATATATAAATTTATTTGTTTTATTAGAATATATTATATTATATATAAAGTTATTTGTTTTATTCGAATATTATATTATTTTTTAAGAAAATAAGACGAACGATTGTTCGTCCGTGATTATTTTTAAATAGTGGTACACTATCTTTCTCCTATAAATAGGTTGCTTAGCTGAAGTATAAAACTCACACCAGAATTAGAAAATTCATATTTTATAATATTGTGCGTATTTCTTTTGAGTATAAGGATATTTTGAGTGTAGCTAATAGTGCAAGATTTCCTTAATATAATCTATGTTATACCAGTTAGATCTAGTCTCCTACTAAGGTAAAGGGTGTTATTTTCTTTCGATACTCGTAAATGATATTATTCCTTCTATACTCGTAAGGGATATCATTTTCTTTCATACTCCATATTATGTAAGTGATATTATTTCATTTCATATTCTTAAATCTAAACTTACTATGGTAAGTATTGCTTCTATAATTCCTGAAATGATTACAAATTTCTTGAATGTTTACTCTTCATCTAATATCATTTCACTGAAATATTGTCTGAACTTTTTTATTAAATTTTAATCTTTTTATGTCGGGGTACTATTCATCTGAGATACTATTCATATCGGTGTACTATTCATCCAGGATACTATTCATGCTGTATTACTATTCACGAATTTAGTTTTTTTTTGTCCAACTTATATTTGAAATATGAATCTTAAATATCTTTCTTGAATTTTACTCCACAATTGGTGATCATACTGACAATTTGGACATTCTTGAACTTAAATAAATTAAATTACAAATCTCTAATATTTATCCTTGATCTCTTGATTCATTCATTATATCATTGTCATAATCCTCAGACTTAAATTGTGATGAAAGTTCTCTTTGGTCCGTAGTGTAAAGATGAACTGTTGATTGGTGTTACAAATGAATATCTTTGGCCCGTAATGCAAAGATGAACTGTTGATCGATGAATATCTTTGACCCGTAGTGCAAAGATGGACAGATATTTGGCATGATCATGACCACTGGTGATACAAACAAATATCTTTGGCCTGTAGTGCAAAAATAAATTGTTGATTTGAAATAATTATTGATTGGTGTTATAGGGATAAAATATTGATGATAAAATTTTAAATCATAGAAGATAGTAGACATCATGCTCTACTCGACTCTTCTAATGGATTGTTATTTCCATTGCAATTATTGATCTAAAAATTGTTGTCTATTATATTCTATCAGATTTTTCACTGTTGGGGACTAAGAATAATTTATTCTTCATTATCTTAGTCATAATATTCTTTACTAGGCTATTTGAGCTTATCATTTTCCTTGTTTGTTCCTCTTAGAAAATGAGAATGTAGCTGGAATTAGTCGAGGAATAGGAGTAATGGTCCGAGATAGTTACTATAGTAGTCATCACTATTTTATAAAATAGTGTGACAATAATTATAATGAGAACTTAATTTGAGTGTGGATATTGTCGTATCAGATATGGTTCAATATTTGTTTTGGAACTCACAGTTTATGTGTTGTCATATTTTGTACGATAGTTTAATAGTTATAAATAGGAAAATTTATATTTGGAATTTTGTAGTATGTATTTGGCGACTCAGAATGGGTTGTATGGACCTATTTTGAGGGTGTCAATGTAAAGATAAACTGTTGATTTGCATAATTATTGATTAGTGTTACATGATAAAATATTGATAATTGGCTTTTAATCGTAAAAGATAGTAGACATCATGTTCTACTCGACTCTTCTAATGGATTGCTTGTTCCACTGCAGTTATCGTTGAAAATTTATATTATCTTTAAATATATGATTTGTAATTATTGAAGGATAAATATATTTTATTCTTTATTATCTTAAATATACTTTACTGGGCTATTTGAGCTCACCCTTTTTTTTTATTTCATTGTTCTTCTCAAGAAATGAGAGTGTAGCTGGGACTAGCCGGGAAATAGAGTGATAATCTGAGATTGTAGAAGTATCTCAATACATTATAAAATAGTGTGACAATAATTGTATTGAGAATTTAAGTTGAGTGTGGATATTTTCGTACTAGTTATGGTACAATATTTGTATTGAAACTCATAGTTTATGTGTTGTCGTATTTTGCACGATAGTTTAATAGTTTTAAATAGGAAAATTTGTATTTAAATTCTGTATTATGTATTTGGCGACTTAAAATGGGTTATGTGGACCTATTTTGGGGGTTTCACAGTTGGTATTAGAGCTTAGGGATATGATCTCTGGTAGAGATCTGTGATTAAAACTAAGATGAGAGAGACGAGTAAGATCCTTTGCTAGTGTCTACTTTCTAAGCTAAATCTCGTTATTTAATAGTCGGTTTGGATGTTGGCACAAGAAGTGATGTGTCAGTTTATTTTAATTAATCTTTGTTTTGTGACCACATTTCGAAATGACATCTGAAAATCAAGAAGTGAACTATGAGGCAAATATGGCTGAGAATCAGAAGTTACGAATAATCTCGTTGCAAACTCAGAAAATAATGTTGTTAACAACATGATGAATGGTGATTTTTTTAGGAACTTCATGCAATTCTTGCAGAAATAAGTGAGAGAAACTCCTGCCTATAATACTGATGGAAACATGGGAAACTTACAAATGGTCACTGCGAAGTAGTTTAAGGAGTTAGGACCACCTAAATTTCTCGAAAAGCTTGAACCCACTCAAGGCAGAAACGTAACTCAAAATAATGAAAAAGATATTTGATGTGCTACATTGCAGCTAATGATGAAAAGATTCCATTTGCTACTTTTATGTTACGAGGAGAGGCATATCACTGGTGGGAAATAGTGAAGCGTACACATCATTCTGCACCTGAAATGTCTTGGGTAGAGTTTCAAGAGCTATTTAATGAAAAGTATTTTCTGGAGAGAATTCGTCATATGAAGGAAGTGAAATTTATTAAGTTGGAACAATATAATATGATCGTCTCGCAATATGAAGCTAAATTTGTTGAGCTATCCCAATTTGCGCCCCACTTGGTGGATAATGAAGAACACATAACCCCAATAGTTCTTACAAGGTTTGAAATTTGAGATTTTTCAATATCTTATTTATTATAAACCTCATTTATATTCAGATTTCGTGGATAGAGCTCAATTGGTGGAACAAGAGAATAATATTGCAATTAAGAGACAATGACCGACAATGAGAGAGAAATTATGATAATAATAGTACCAGTAACAATAATCATCAGAATAATGAGAATCAACGAGGAGGGAATCATCATGTCAGAAATTGTAACCATTTCAGTGGTAGTCCGGGACCAGATAGTAGAAGATCTGAGTCGAGTGGAAACACCTTCAAGAAGAGGAGATTTCACAATGACCATGAAAAAACATCGACAATAGTACCAGCACCAGCACCAATTTCTAGGGGAGGAGAACGACCACCAGTCAGATGTTACAAATATAGACAGGAGGGACACATCAATCCAAACTATACACATCAATCCAAGGTGTGTTATAGTTGTGGAAAGGAAAGGCACATAGCTCGATTGTGCCCTATAAAAAAATCAAGTCTAGCTGCAATGGGGACACCAAAGGCTGTTACGAACAAGTCAAAGTTTGTGGTGCATAGGAGAGCTTTTGTAGTAACCTCCCAAAAGGTGTGGAAACCAGATGAAGTCATAAACAGTAAGCTAATTATAAACTCTCACGAAGTCTACCTTATTAGATACTAGTTCTACCCACTCTTTTATTTCACCTCCTTGTGCTCTACGTCTAAACTTGATTCCTGAGAAATTAGATTTTGACTTATTTGTTAAAACTCTGTTAAGATAAACCTTCATTACATCAACTTTTTATAAATCTTGTTTGATTCAATTCGGCACACTCACATTACCCGTTGATCTTATCTCTTTTAAAATACTTGAATTTGAAGTGATTTTATGAATTGACTGGTTAACTACCCATCATGCTAAAATTGATTATTTTAGTAAGGTCTTTAATTTTCATATTTTTAATCAACATGTTATGAGAATTCAAGCAACCAAACCGTTGAAATCAATCACTGTCATCTCAAGCCATAAAACCATTTGTTTATTAAAAAATAGATGTCAAGCTTTCTTATCCTATGTTACCGATTTAAACAAAAATATGTCAAATATGAATGATATTTCTGTTGCTAATAAATTCCCTAATGAATTTCCCGAAGAACTTCTTGGCCTACCCCAAGAACGTGAAATTGAATTTTGTATTGACCTTGAACCCGGTACAAAACCCATTTCCAAGACCACATATCGAATGACTTATATTGAACTTCAGGAATTAAAAGTCCAAATTCAGGAATTATTAGACACCGACTTCATACGTCCTAGTACACTGCCTTTTAGTGATCCTGTTTTATTCGTAAAGAAGAAAGACGGGAGTATAAGACTCTGCATTAACTATCGGTAGTTGAACCATGTCACCATCAAAAATAGATACCTATTACCTCGCATTGATGATCTGTTGGACCAGTTGCAAGGTGTCCACTCTTTTCAAAGATCGATATCCGTTTTGGATATCATCAGTTAAAGAATAAAACAGATGACATTCCAAAGACTTTCTTCAGAACTCGATAAATGCATTATGAATTTCTGGTCATGTCTTTTATATTCACTAATTCTTCTGTCGCCTTCATGGATATGATGAACCAGATATTCAAGGAATATTTGGATCATTTCATGGTTGTCTTTATTGATGACATCCTCATTTACTCCAAAATCCATGAAGATCATGAGCAACAATTGAGACTGCTACTCCAAAAGCTTCGTGAAAATAAACTATATGCAAAGTTAAACAAGTGTGAGTTCTTACTTGAGGAAGTAGTATTCTTTGGACACGTGATCTCTAAGAATGAAATATTAGTCGAACCGACAAAGATTGAAGTGATACTAAATTGGGAGCAACCTAAGTCAGTAACCGAAGTACGTACCTTTCTAGACCTAGCTGGTTATTATCGAAGATTCATAGAAGAATTTTTAGAATTGTCACTCCATTAACTAAGTTGACTCGAAAGGATACAAAATTCGAATAGAGCGAGGAATGTGAGAAGAGCCTCGAAGAACTCAAGAGGAGACTCATTTCAGCACCTATTCTGACTATACCATCAGGTTCGGAGGGATTTGTCATCTACAACAATGCTTCATGTAAGACACCAACTTTTATGAATAAAAATTAATTTTCTCTAAATATTATTTTGAATAATAAGGTGTGGATTTGTTATAATGTTATAGTTGTGAGTAATATTTGCAAAGTAAGCAAGCTGTCATAAAATATTCGTTTGGTCGGGAAAATCATTGGTGGACCCCACAACAAAATTACTGTCAGAGTTAGAAAACGACTAGAAATAACTTTTTATAAAAATAACGGCAAAAGTTTTACCACTAACTGTTGAAATACTCGGTGATAAAAGTACAGTAATACGCATGGTTCCATAGTAGTACACGGTATTGTATAGTATCTTTGATTATTGATGCTTACGTGAGAAGTCACTCAGTTTTATTCAATTATTGCCACAGTAATTAGTTGCATAGTATCTCACATTATAGATTCAATTATTGTCATAATATTTAAATTAGTAAATCAATAATTGAGATAATAAATTTATTCATATTATTATTTGTATTAGTGACAATGTCTAGAAAGTTCTGTCGAGGAAAGGGTTTTGGTCACCTAATTGCATGCCAATAAGGAAAAATCCTTATCGGAATGCCCCCTCTTTCCTGAGCATGATCTGGTTGTTAATATTGCGAGTTATAATATTAATAATGAATAAATGTTATTAAAAATGTGTTTAGTGAAGCCAAGTGATTGAGATAAATAGAGGATTTTTTATGAAGTATTTGTTGTAAATTTGGCTTATTACATGGACCCCCACTTACTCATTTTTCAAAATCGTCGGTAGAAAGTTATCTCAATTTTTGTTTTATAGTAATAAAACAGAAATTTTTTATATAAAATAGAATATTGTTTATAAATAGAATATATTATATTTTATTTGTTTGCATAGTAATGCATAGTATTGCATAGTACTGCATAGTATTTGTATAGTACTGTATAGTGCAGCATAGTAAAAATCATGTGAATTCTCAAAAATTTGTCCGTGAAAATTAGTCTATAATTCTTACCGTGCACCCGTGATTTTCAATTCAAATAGTACCATGTCATTCCCTATAAATAGGATGCTTAGTTTAGAAGTGAAAATCACACCAGAATCAGAGAATTCTTCTTCTATAATATTGAACGTATTTCTTTTGAGTTTAAGGAAGGTTTAAGTGTAGAAAACATGATAAGTTTTCTTCAAGAATATCTCCGCTATACCAGTTAGAAATACTTTCCTTTTAAGGTAAGGGATATTATTTTTATTCAATATTCGTATGAAATAATATTTTCTTCCATACTTTGTAGTATGTAAGTAATATTATTTCGTTTCATATTCCTAATTCTACACTTATATTGATAATTATTGCTTCTATACTCCTTGAAATTAGTATAATATTCTTTTTTAGTTCCTAGTAGGCACACAATAGATCTAGAAGGGGGGTGGAATAGATCCTTTTTAATTTCAAATACTTTTCCTATTTATTTTGTATTTCTAATGAATTAGCATATGACAAACACAAGAATCTTTTTAAGCACAGTGGAATAAGTAAAAGATCCCCTTCACTGATATATTTATAAACATTCATACATTGTTCATGAACTTAGTTTAGTTGTAAGTAGTTAATACATTCATAACATTTATAGCAGTTAGGTACATAATGTAAATGACATAAAGTAAATGACTAAATGTAAAAGACACAAGGGATTGTAAGTGCTTCAGAGACTCATGCTCTTAATTCACTCTTCTGCTTCAACAAGCAGGAATTCCACTAAGAAAGGGCAGCACCCTGAATCACTAAGATTCCTTCAAGGTCAGCAGGCTTGGAACTTTATTTAGTCCCTCAGAACAAGGACCCCTCAGGCCCTGGCTACTTGTTGTTGTTGTAGTTATTGTTGGTGCTTTGCTGCTAAAATGTCTTGAAGCTTGAACATCTCTTGTACTTAGTAACTTGACGTGGTCCTCTTTGCATTCTGCGTAGCCCTGGACCACCTCTTCTTTGGTGTATTTGATCTTCATACTGTTCATCTCATCTTTATCTGATGTCAGCTGTGCACCATCACCATTTAGGTTTGCTAAGTCTTTGATCTTTTGGAAGACTTCGTCTGGCAGTTATCATTCTCTGAACCTTTCTTGAATGGTATGCAGATATGGTTCTGCATTTGTTCTGTTTTAGCTTTTGGTTCATGGTGATTCTTAGAGTGGCTCTCTGGATCTTCTTTGTGCTCTGCCAATTTTCTGAATGCTATCTTCTTGGCTTTCTCGGCTCTCAGCTCAGCTGCCATATTCAGTGACATTCTTATCCTTGTTGAGTGAAGCTTTTAGTCTGTTCAAGTCCTTCTTCAAATCTGCTTCATTTCCACCTTCGTAGTCTCACTACCACTGAGACTTGTTCTGTTCAGCTCTAGTGGAACTCGTAGAGTAATATAGCATTCCAACAACTCAACGATTCTTCAACTCAACAACATTTGATCTTTGAAGCTCTAGCTGATATATACTCCTTCAAAATTTTCCCGTTGGAATATAGTCGTTGGAAGATATTTGAATTGCTTTGCAGATCTCGAGTTATTTGGTGCAGACTGCTTAATGTGGCGTGACAGCTCCTTTGTGACTTTACTGACACAACAGTCTTCTACTTTACCTACCGCTGCAAAAATGTCACCTTTCTGTGTCAGGCTGGTAGTCACTTTTATTTCTTCTTTCTGAATTCTCGATCAGTACATAAGAATTTGTACTTCTGCCTCGATGCTCTCAATTAACAATGTTTCAATATCAGTCTTCAAATTAAACCTTTGACAATGCTTTAATCTTCAGATTACCAAACTCTACGATTCTGATGCAGATGTTCTTGAACCTGATTGTAGTGCGTCTTGTTGAATGTTGCTCATTGATTGGTTGAGACAACACTACATTTTTAAAGAGTGTTCATTGGATCTTTAATGCAGAACACCTCTTTCTTTACTTGTGCAATGCTTCAATACTTCTGTTTGCCTCGACTGATCTCAAGAACTGATAGCTTGACTTCTTATTCTGGCCTCTTTTGAATAGCAAGACACGTTAGATTTATGGCGTACCCAGCTCTCTTTCTTCTTGTGATCTTTCGTTCACTTATCATCAATGGTCTGACCCATGCTTAATCACTTTCGCCTTGTTCTTCAAAAGCTGACCAGTATCAAAGTGTTAACTTCATCAGTTCCTGCTTTGTTGGACAAACACTACAATCCTAGTTAATCCCCAGATCGTTGTCTTCTGTTCTCTTGTCAGCTACTTCACTTGTTGACTTTCTTTAGTCAGTAACTTTTACTGAAGTCTTATTTTGATCGTCTTATGGAAAAATTCATCTTGAATGGCTTCACAACTCAATCTGGATGTTAATTGGGTTGGTGCTTAGATCTTTTGTTAGCTTGAATGTCATTCGTTGAGTGCTCTCTGGTTTCCTTCAGGTGGAATGTGTCTTTGCAACTCAGATCAGAGGCTTCATACTTTGGATATTCTGGGAGTGTTCATTTGTTGAGAATAATGTTGACTCTACGATTCTGCCTTGGCTTTGTGAGCACCTCTGTTGAAGCCTTAGTTCTGTAGACTCTATGACTCCGAGATCAGATTTTGACAGACTACAATATCTGTCTTTATGCTTGTTGTCCTCGTCTGATCTGGCTCGACTATGATCTATGCCTCAGATATGATCAGTAGACTCCACTACTTCAAGTGTGGCCTACGATTCTTGACTTGGCTCTAGCAGATGCCTCGATCGGCTCATAGACAGGTTGTCTCTAAGATTCTGAACATGACTTTCTCAACAGACTACGGCCCTGAGAAAGTTCTTCTCGACACACTGCGATCCTTCCTCGTGTCTCCTGGAAGACTACGAACTCCGAGATCTACTATCTTGCAGACTACGATTCCGCCTTGATAGTTCTCGAGTTTTCCTTGACTCTTATGGCAGACTACGACGCTGATACAGTGTTCGACGATCAGACATGCCTATCTATTACATTATAAGATCAACATAACAAGCTTTATCTTTCTATATTTATAGTCCATGTACATCATTTCTTTTTAAGGACTTTACAGAGCTGTTTTGCTTATGTAGGATCAACCTAACATATTTGATCAATTCATTCTAAGTCCTTGTACATATATTCCTATTATCTATCAAAGGACTTTACAGCTTTCCTTAATGCAAGCGTACCTGCATATTCATTCATTTATATCATAATCAAATCATATATAAATAGGAATAACATTCTCATGTGTATTCCCAACATCATTAAAATTTGCGCTTCATCGAGTATCTTTTCACAAAAATATTTTTCTTGACATTCTTGTTTAATTTTAATCTGCTCATGTCGGGGTACTATTCATGGAGTATTATTCACGGGGTACTATTCACGATAAAAATTGATTTCTTTTATGTCCAACTTATTTTTGATGCATGAATATTATTCTTGAATTTTACTCCACAAAATAGTTATCATGTTGACAATTTAGACATTCTTGAACTATTGATAAATTTAATTAAAAATCTTTAAACTTTATCCTTGCTCTCACTTAATTGAATTCTAATATCATTGTCATCATCCTCATTCTTATATTGTGATGAAAGTCATCTTTGGCCCGTAGTGCATAGACGAATGTTAATTGGTACGATTATAACCAGGAATTATGTATCGGTATAATCATAACCTATAATGTTTACAAATGATGTGGTAAAAGTCCTCATTGGCCCGTAGTGCATTGATGGACAGTTGTTGGCATAATCAAGACCATCGGTTATAATAACGAATATCCTTTGCCCGTAGTGCATGAATAATTCGTGGATGTGATACTAACGAATATCCTTAGCCCGTAGTGTATGGATAATTCGATGATGTGGATTATTTATTGAGCTGTGTTACAGCAATAAAATATTGATGATAAACTTTTAAATCATAGAAGATAATAGATATCATGCTCTACTTGACTCTTCTAATGGATTGCTTGTTCCGCTGCAGTTAAACTTGTTTTCTACTGTATTCTATCAATTTTACATTGTTAAAGGCTAACGATATTTTATTCTGCATTATCTTAGTCATAATATTCTTTACTGGACTAGTTGATCTCACCATTTGCTTTCATTGTTCTCTTCAGAAAATAAGAATATAGCTGGGACTAGTCGAGGAATGGAGTAATGGTCCGAGATGGTGGCTATAGTAGTCCTCACTATTTTATAAAATAGTGTGATAATAATTGTAATGAGGACTCCATTTGAGTTTGGATATTATCTGGGAGACAATATTCATGTTAAAACTCTCAGCTTATGTTTTGCCGTATTTAGCACGACAGTTGTATAATTAAGTTGTATTTGAATTCTGTAACATGTATTTGGCGACTCAAAATGGGTTGTGTATACCTATTTTGGGGGCGTCACACTTCAGGCAAAGGTCTAGGTTGCGTTCTCATACAACAGAGAAAAGTCATAGCCTATGTCTCTCGACAACTTAAAGTATATGAGAGGAATTATCATAATCATGATCTAAAGTTGGCAACGGTCATTTTCGCATTAAAGATCTGGCGACACTACTTGTACGGAGAAAAAGTAAAGATCTATATAGACCATAAAAGCCTTAAATAGTTCTTCACCCAAAAGGAACTCAACATGCGGCAACGACGTTGACTTGAGCTATTGAAAGATTATGACCCTACCATCCAATATCATCTTGGAAAAGTGAATGTGGTAGCTGATGCGTTGAGTACAAGATCATATGCAGATATGACTGCGATATTGTCAACACAAAGACTCATTTGGTATGACTTATAAAAGATGGAGATAGAGTTAAAGACTCCAATAACCCACGTGAAGATGGCAAATATACGAGTATAATCGACTTTAATAAATAAAGTTAAAGTTACTCAAGCTACAGACCCAGAGCTGGTGAATATGAAAAAGAAGGTATAAGAATGTGTTGTTCTTGAAGCAAGAATCGATGAAGAATGAATAATTCGAGTCAACTCTAGATTTTGTGTTTCTAATAACCCATATTTAAAATATAAAATCATGATGGAGGCACAGAACACACCGTTTGTAATCCAACCTAAAAGTACCAAAATGTATCGTGATCTTCAACATACATTTTGGTGGAGCAATATGAAGAGAGAGATCGCAGAGTTTGTCTCAAGTTATCTAACTTGTCAACATGTCAAGGCAGAGCATCAAGTGCCAAGGTTCCATTGCATCCAATTGAGATTTCAGAATGGAAGTGGGAACACATCAACATGGATTTCGTGACAGGTCTTCCCAAGGTTTCTCAAGGAATAGACGCAATTTGGGTCATTATAGATAGATTGACCAAGTCAACTCATTTCTTGCCCATACGAGAAAATTATTCACTTGAATGTCTTGCTCGTATGTACATAAACAAGATTGTAAGACTACATGGTATGCCAGTATCCATAGTTTCTGATCGAGACCCTAGATTTAGTTCACGATTTTGGGTCAGCTTGCAGAAAGCTACGGGCACTGAATTACGATTTAGTTCTGCATATTATCCCTAGACAGATGGGCAATCGGAAATAACTATTCAAACTCTTGAAGATCTATTAAGACTCTGTGTACTAAACTTTAAAGGAAGTTGAGACAAGTACTTACCATTAGTGGAATTCTCCTACAACAACAGTTATCAAGCAAGTAAAAGTATAGCTCCATTCGAGGCACTGCATGGACTAAAGTGTCGTTCTACAGTATGTTGGGATGAAGTAGGCGAGGCATAATTTTTGGGACCAGAGTTGGTACGCATGAATACGGAAACGATTCAAATGATTCGGTAACGTATACAAACAGCAAAAGATCAAAAGAGTTATGTTGATCTTCATCGAAGGGACGTGAAATTCAGTGTTAGAGACCATGTATTATTACGTGTTGGTCCATGAAAAGGAGTTACGAGATTCGAAAAGAGAGGAAAATTTAACCCATAATTTATTAATCCATTTAAATTCCTCGACCGAGTAAAATTGTGGCCTATAGACTCGCTTTAATGCCAAGCATGTCTTGTGTTCATAACATTTTTCAAATATCCATGTCACATAAATATGTGAAAGACCCGAACCATATCATTAAATTAGAACTAGATGAGATAGCCAAAGATTTAACGTATAAGGAGGTTCCTGTCAAGATCTTGGATAAAAAGGAACAAATTTTACGCTCAAAGGTTATACCTCAAGTTAAAATTTTATGGAAAAACAATGATACAGAGGAAATAACATGGGAGTTAGAATCTAAGATAAGAGCAATGTATCCTCACCTCTTCGAAATGTCAGGTACGTACGTCTATTTCGAGGACGAAATTTCATAAGGAGTGGAGGTTGTAAGACCCCAAATTTTTATGAATAAGATTTAATTTTCTTTAAATATTATTCTAAATAGTAAGGTATTAATTTAATAAATGTTATAGTTATGGGTGATATGTGCAAATTATTTAAAGTAAATAATTGTCAAAAAATATTAGTTTTGTCGGGTTATATTTGTGATACCCCCAAAACAGGTATCATCACCCATCTTTAGTCGCCAAATACATGGTACAAAATTCAAATACAACTTAATTATACAACAGTCGTGTAAAATACGATAAAACATAATCTAAGAGTTTCAATAAGAATATTGTCATCTAGACAATATCCATACTCAATGGAGTTCTCATTACATTTATTGTCACACTATTTTTTAGAATAGTGAGGACTACTAAAACAACCATCTAGACCGTCAATCCGTTCCCCGACTCGTCCCAGTTATATTCACATTTCCTGAAGAGAACAGTGATAGAAAGGGTGAGCTTAACTAGCCCAGTAAGAAATATTATGACTAAGATAATGCAGAATAAATTATCATTAGCCTTCAACAGTATAACAACTGATAAAATATAATAGACAACAAGTTTTAGATCAACAACTGCAGCGAAATAAGTAATCCATTAGAAGAGTCAAGTAGAGCATAAAATCTACTATCTTTTATGATTTAAGAAGTTTTTCATCAACTTTATCATTGAGACTCAGCTTAATAAATAAAATTGAATCATCCCTGCATCACAGCCAAGGATATTCATGTAATCATCAATGGTTATGATTATACCGAATAGTTCCTGGTAATAATCATACCAACAATTGTCCATCAATGAACTACAGGCCAATGAGGACTTTCACCACATCATTCGTCACATTACGGTCATGATTATACCAAATAATCCCTGATCATAATCATACCAAGTCCATCTATGCACGCAAGCCAAAGATGACTTTCATCACAATATAAGAATGAGGATGATGACAATGACATAACAATTCAATAAAACAAGTTCAAGGATAAATTTTAAAGATTTATAATTTAATTTATCCAGAATTCAATAACGTTCAAATTGTCAACATGATACTGCTTTGTGGAGTAAAATTCAAGAATGTTCAGAAGAATATTTCCATGAAAAGATACTGGATGAAGCGCAAATATCAAGGATATTCCACTAATTTCATGGAGTATAGAAGCCAAAACTTTAACCAACTGAGTATAATAAAATATATGAAACTGCAAATGGATTTTCGCCCGCCATGCGGTAATTTACGTAGACAGATCATTTCCACAATTTAATAAGGAATGAATACGAAGGATCATTCACCATGCATGTGGTAGTCCACACAGACAAGTTATTCCAACAGAATAATAAAGAATGGAATAACAGAAGAATTCACCATACATGCGATAGTCCGCGTAGATAGGTTATTCCAACAGAATAATAAAGAATAAAATAACAAAAGAATTCACCAGGCATGCGATAGACTGCACAGACAGGTTATTCCAACAGAATAATAAAGAATGGAATAACAGAAGAATTCACCAGGTATACGATAAACCGCACAGACAGGTTATTCCAACAGAATAATAAATAATGGAATAACAGAAGAATTCACCAGGCATGCAATAGACCGCACAGACAGGTTATTCCAACAGAATAATAAAGAATGGAATAACAGAAGAATTCACCATGCATGCGATAGACCACACAGACAGGTTATTCTAACAGAATAATAAAGAATGGAATAACAACCCCTACGAGTATTGAAAGAAATAACTCTCTTCATGAATACGAAAGAAATAATACCCCTTACCTTAGAAGAAAATTGGATATCGGAATAGTGAGGTAGCAGACTTCTCTTCTTCTTTCTCTCTATAATTTCTCTCTATATTGCTCTATAGCTTTAGTGAATTGGTAAAAAATAATGAAGGAATGAGCTTCTATTTATAGGAAAATATAGTTTCAATAATTGCACATTTTGGGGCTCGAACTATTACAGTATAATACCTTCATCTTTTCCTTCATTTTTAATTTAGTCCTACAAGTATTATCAAACTTGCACCACCTTCACAAATAGTAAATCATGTGAATCAATAGTAAATCATGTGACTCAGTAGTTCTAAACATGTGAAAAAAATTAATTATAGTATAGTACCTTCAACTATATCTACATTTTTAATTTAGTCATGCAAGTATTATCAATCTTGCACCAACTCCCCTAATAGTAAATCATGTGAATCAATAGTAGACACATGTGAATAAATAGTTATAAGCATGTGAATTAATAACAATTAATTGCTCATTTATCCGGTTAATTACCTGATTGGTCAATATAACCTCCAGACATTAATTATTATCGAAATAAATGCCGATTTCCACTAACACTAATAATTCCCACACAATGGAATTATCAATTTCATCTTTAATCAATACGAACTTATTCATCATTAATATCATAACTCATAATATTTAACAATCAGGTCGTTCCTAGGAAAGAGGGGACTTTTCGATAAGGATTTCAACTTATTGGCGCGCAATTAGGTGACCAAACCTCTCTTTGACAGAACTTCTAGACATTGTCAATATTGCAAATAATAATATGAATAACTTTGTCGTCTCAATTATTGATTTAATAATATAAAATATTATGCAGATGATATTATGACAATAATTGAATCAATAATATGAGAGATATGATGCATCAATTACTGTAGCAATAATTGAGTATAACTGAGTGACTTCTCATGTAAGCATCAATAATTAATAACGCGTGTTAATATGTAACCACGCGTATTACTGTACTTTTACTATCGGGTATTTTATGACAACAGAATAACTGTCGGATATAGAAAGAGATAAAATTATTTATTAAAAATTAAAGGCAAAAAATTTACCGTTAACTATTGAAATACTCGGTGATAAAAGTATAACACTACACGTTATTCCACAGTATTACGCGGTATTGCACAATATCTCTGATTATTGATTTAATAACACTACAAGGAAAAAGGTTATTTCCGAAGGAATTTTTGTGACGCCTCCAAAATAGGTATACACAACTCATTCTGAGTCGCTAAATACATGGTACAAAATTCAAATACAAACTTCATTTATACAATACGATAAAAACGTAGCTGAGTTTTTAACATGGATATTATCTCGTAGACAATATCCAAACTCAAATGGAGTCCTCATTACAATTATTATCACACTATTTTATAGAATAGTGAGGACTACTATAGCCACCATCTCGGACCATCACTCCCTTCCCCGATTAGTCCCAGCTATATTCTCATTTCCTGAAGAGAACAATGAAAGCAAAGGGTGAGCTCAACTAGCCTAGTAAAGAATATTATGACTAAGATAATGCAGAATAAATTATCGTTAGCCTTCAACAGTGTAAAACTGATAGAATACAATAGACAACAAGTTTAACTGCAGCGGAACAACAATTCATTAGAAAAATCAGGTAGAGAATTATATCTACTATCTTCTATGATTTAAAAGTTCATCATCAATTTTTTATCACTGTAACATAGCTCAATAAATAATCCACATCAGTGAATTATCCATGCACTACGGGCCAAGGATATTCATTAGTATCACATCTACGAATTATCCATGCACTACGGTCCAAGGATATTCGTTATTATCACCAATAGTGATGATCATGCTAACAACTGTCCATCAATGCACTACGGGCCAATGAGGACTTTTACCACATCATTTATAACATTGCAGGTCATGATTATACCGATACATAATTCCTGACCATAATCATACCAATCAACAGTTTATTTATGCACTACGGGCCAAAGATGACTTCCAGTATAAGCACGAGGATGATAACAATGATATAAAGATTCAATGAAATGAGATAAAGGATAAATATTAGGGAATTCTAATTCAATTTATCCAGAGTTCAAATATGTCCAAATTGTCAATATGATACTGCTTTGTGGAGTAAAATTTAAGAATGATATTCATGTATCAAAAATAATTTGGACAGAAAAGAAATTAATTTTTATCGTGAATAGTACCCCGGATGAATAGTACCCGAGTGAATAGCACCCCGTGAATAGTACTTCGTAAATAGTACCTTGTGAATAGTACCCCGACATGAAAAGATTAAAACTTAAAAAGAATGTTCAAAAAATATTTCTGTGAAATGATACTAGATGAAGCGCAAAACTTAAGGAATTTCTAATTATTTCATGAATTATAGAAGCAATACTTATCATAGTAAGTTTAAATTTAGGAATATGAAATGAAATAATTTCACTTTCATAAAATGGAATATGAAAGAAAATAATATTTCATACGATTATTGAAATAAAATAATATCATTTAACTTAGTAGAAACTGGATTTGACTAGAATATCAGATATTATTCTGAGAAAATCTTGCACAAAAAGCTACACTCAAAATATCCTTATACTCAAGAAAAATATTCACAATACTATAGAATAAGAATTTCTGATATTGTAATGGTGTGTTGAGGAAGGAGGGATTACCCCCTATTTATAGTGTAATCCTCGGAGGAAAAACAAAGTATTTTGCCTAACCTTGCAAAAATTTCCTCTCCGCCTAACTTTTTTTTTTCTCTTCTTTTCCAAGCCTAACTTCCTTATTTTCCAAGGTTGGGGCCCACAAATTTTGCAATAAAGAATTCCTTTGTAGGAGAACTATTTTTTCCACCAACCAACTTAGAAAAAATACGCAGAAGAGAAAACTGTGCACGAAAGAATTCAAAATCAAAATGATAACCTTTACTCCACTTTTACTCAAATGCTAAAAATTATATATTATTATAATAATATTACTATTTAAATTATAAAAAAAATTTATATTATAATAATATATTTGAATAAATATTTTATCAGAGAAAATAATTGTCAAACTTTCAACAAATATTTCATGCTAAATTTCTTCATTTATAACAAAATTGAACCAATATCCACCACATAATAATTATTAAAAAATAATATTATAAGCTCACAAAATTAACAACCAGATCATTCCCAGGAAAGAGAGGTCTTTTCAATAAGGACTTATCCTTATTGGCGCGCAATTAGATGACCAAATCCATATCCTTGACAGAACTTTCTAGACATTGTCAATAATGCAAATAATAATATGAATAACTTTGTCGTCTCAATTATTGATTTAATAATATAAAATATTGTGACAATAATTGAATCAATAATGTGAGATACTATGCAGCAATTACCGTGTCAATAATTGAATAAAACTGAGTGATTTCTCACGTAAGCATCAATAATCAAAGATACTGTACAATATCGTGTGCTACTATGCAACCACACGTATTATTGTACTTTTATCACCGGGTATTTTAACAGTTAACGGTAAAACTTTTGCCGTTATTTTTATAAAAAGTTATTTCTGTAGTTTTTTAACTCCAACAGTAATTTCGTTGTGGGGTCCACCAATGATTGTGTCGTCGTGTGAATATTCCCTAATAAAATAAATATTCCCCGACCAAACGAATATTTTATGACAACTTGCTTACTTTGCAAAATTTATAAATATTACCCACAACTATAATATTATATCAAATCCACACCTTTTTACTCAAAATGATATTTAGAGAAAATTAATCATTATTCATAAAATTTGGGGTCTTACAATTTTCGTTGGAATTAAGGCTATTTCATCGATCTTACGGTAATTTCGATGAAAAATTTCGTCGGGAATTCGATCGTATTTAGGGTCATCTAACTTAATTACGTCATAAAATCGATCGAAAATAGTTATTTACGATGGACTTATTCTCCACAAAATTTTCGTTGGACGTAAAGGAACCATGACGGAAGTGGTATCCGTCGCAAATAATCTGTCGCATAAAATGTACCACGTGGTCATCCTGTAAAATGAGTAGATAATTTATTCCGATGAAAATTCCGTCGGAAGTAGTTCTGATTCGTCGGAAATAAATTACTTTGTTATAAATGACATTTATTAATTCTGACAGAAATTCCGTCTGTTATAACTTATTCCATCATAAATAATTTTTTTCAGGTTTTTAAACCACTTTTTTGTACCTGTAACCTGCTTTATATCAACAATACACACATCCAACAACCAGCAACAACATATACCATAATAAACCCATATAATATAATGTTGTATATATTTTTTTTCCGAATACATTCTAATGTTAATTAATAATGCGAATTACAAACTAAACTACAAAGAATAACAAAATACATCCACAATACTTATAAACTACAATGATGTATCTTATAAACTTTGATAAAAATTAAAAAGCAAAATAAAAATACAAAGATATAAACAATGATCCTGTAGAGATAACAATAATGTTTAATTTATATGTAGAGTGTACTTTAACTTATAAACTACAAAGAACAATGATATGGAAATGAATTATAATTAAAACATATACAATGTTTTACAAAATATCTAAACAGATATATAAGAGACACTATATATCAACCTAATCTAGTACTACCACCAATAAGATCATCATCATATAGTGGGGGTCGACTATATTGCTTAGAAGTCCAAAAATCTTGTTCGTCGTTACCATTGCCAGGATCGTCACCCTGTTAATATAATTAAAAAAATATTCCATTACGCCATACGAGATAATTAAATAACATGCATATTAAATAACTTAAAATAAATATAATACCTGAGTAGGTGGGGGTGGCTGACTCCCTATCGGGCCAAAATCCTCAAAGAGTAAGGTAACAACCAACTGAAGCACGTTGTCATGTATCGCAACAAACTGCTCCTGCGGGATACTCGTACTCTCTGCGGTGGCCTCTGCTGCAATATCCTGAACTAGTTAGTGAAGGCGAGCTCAGTTGGGCAACTCTTGGCGATAGATAATAAGATCCATACAAAACGTCTCTGACACCGCCATCATGACCCTCTGGAAAATCTGGTCGTCCAAGTCAGTGCCTGTATGAGATGGTCCAATAGGTGCTCTCGGACGATGGCGCTGGCTAAAACATATCAAACCCAAATTGAACATTATTCATCCTCAATTAATAACAAATTGAACCATAAATTAAATATCAAGACCCAAATTGAACACTAACTCAACCAAGATTCATCATTTTCATAACAAAACATATTAAATCCTAAATTAAACACAAATTCCAACATATTAAACCAAAAATACAAAATCAAATGTTAGCCTAACTTGTACCAGCAAAGCAGTAGAGGAGAAGGAGGAGTAGAGAAGGCGGCCCGAGTGGTAGTGGTGGTGGAGGGTTGTGGAGGTGGCGAGTGGAAGGGGGACCAGTGGGATGGGGAAGGTGGGGGGAAGTGTGACGCCCCCAAAATAAGTATACATCACCCATCTTGAGTCGCCAAATACATGGTACAAAATTTAAATACAACTTAATTATACAACAGTCGTGTAAAATATGACAAAACATATGTTGTGAGTTTTAATACAAATATTGTCATCTAGACAATATCCACACTCAATGGAGTCCTCATTAAATTTATTATCACACTATTTAACAGAATAGTGAGGACTACTAATGCTATCATCTAGACCGTCACTCCGTTCCCGACTAGTCCCAGCTATATTCTCATTTCCTGAAGAGAACAATAAAAGCAAAGGGTGAGCTCAACTAGCCAGTAAGAAATATTATGACTAAGATAATGCAGAATAAATTATCCTTAGCCTTCAACAGTATAACAACTAATAGAATATAATAGCAAACAAGTTTTAGATCATCAACTGCAGTGGAATAAGTAATCAATTAGAAGAGTCAAGTAGAGCATAAAATCTATAATCTTCTATGATTTAAAAATATTTTCATCAACTTTATCGCTGAGAATCAGCTTAATAAATAAACCACATCATCCCTGCACCACGGCCAATGATATTCATGTAATCATCAATGGTCATAATTATACCGAATAATCTTTGGTCATAATCATACGAATAACTGTCCATCAATGAACTACAGGGCAATGAGGACTTTTACCACATCATTTGTCACATTATGGTCATGATTATACCGAAAAATCCCTGGTCATAATCATACCAAGTCCATCTATGCACGTAAGCCAAAGATGATTTTAATCACAATATAAGCTTTATAATTTAATAACAAAAATAAATTCAAGAATAACAATTCAATAAAACAAGTTCAAGGATAAATTTAAAAGATTTATAATTTAATTTATCTAGAAATCAATAACGTCCAAATTGTCAACATGATACTGCTTTGTAGAGTAAAATTCAAGAATAATATTCATAGTACCAAAAATAATTTGGACAGAAAAGAAATATATTTTTTGGGTGAATAGTACCCCGTGAATAGTACTTTGGGAAAAGTACCCCATGAATAGTACCATGAGACGAAAAGTGTCCCGAATACCCGAGTGAATGATACTAGAGTGAATAGTAATCGGGTGAATAGTAACCCGTGCATAGTAATTCGTGAATAGTACTCTGGCACGAAAAGTACCCCGAATACTCGAGTGACTAATACCAGAGTGAATAGTAACCAGGTGAATAGTAACCCTGTGAATAGTAACTCATAAAAAAATACCAAAGAAAATGATATTCCATGACGAGTACAAAAAAAATGATATCTCATATGAGTATAATAGAATATACGAAACTGCATATGGATTTTCACCCGCCATGCAGTAATCCACGTAAACAGATCATTTTCACAATTTAATAAAGAATGAATACGAAGGATCATTCACCATGCATGCGGTAATCCACATAGACAAGTTATTTCAACAGAATAATAAAGAATGGAATAACAGAAGAATTCACCATGCATGCGATAGACCGCACAGACAGGTTATTCCCAACAGAATAATAAAGAATGGAACCATGTCATGCGTAATCCGCACAGACAAGATATTCCAATAGAATAATAAAGAATGGAACCAGGTCATGCGTAATCCGCATAGACAGGATATTCCAACAGAATAATAAAGAATGGAATAACAACAGAATTCATCAGGCATGCGATAGACCGCACAGACAGGTTATTCTAACAGAATAATAAAGAATGGAATAACAGAAGAATTTCACCATGTATGTGGTACTTCGTAAAGACAGGTTATTCCAACATAATAATAAAGAATGGAATAACAACCCTTATGAGTATTGAAAGAAAATAACTCTCTTCATTAATACGAAAGAATAATACCCCTTACCTTAGAAAAAACTGGATACTGAAATAGTGAGGTAGCAGACTTCTCTTCTTCTTTCTCTCTATAATATCTCTCTATAATAATTGCTCTATAGCTTTTATGAATTGGTGAGAAATGAAGGAAGAATGAGCTTCTATTTATAGGAAAATATATTTTCGTTAATTGCACGTTTTGGGGCTTGAAATATTACAGTATAATACCTTCCTCTTTTTCTTTATTTTTAATTTAGTCCTATAAGTATTATCAAACTTGTTACACCTCCCCTAATAGTAAATAATGTGAATCAATAGTAAATCATATGAATCAATAGTTCTAGACATGTGAAAATATGAATTACAGTATAGTACCTCCATCTATACCTCCATTTTTAACTTCGTCATGCAAGTATTATCAATCTTGCACCAACTCTCCTAATAGTACAAGAATGTGAATCAATAGTACACACATGTGAACAAATAGTTATAATCATGTGAATTAATAGCAATTAATTGCTCATTTATCCTGTTAATTACCCGACTGGTCAATATAACTTCCAAACATTAATTAATATCGAAATAAATATAGATTTCCACTAACACTAATAATTTTAACACTAGAACTATCAATTTCATCTTTAATCAACACGAACTTATTCATCATTAATATTATAATTCACAATATTTAACAACCAGGTCATTCCCAGGAAAGAGGGGGCTTTTCGATAAGGATTTCTCCTTATTGGCGCGCAATTAGATGTCCAAACCTCTCCTTGACAGAACTTCTAGACATTGTCAATATTGCAAATAATAATATGAATAACTTTGCCGTCTCAATTATTGATTTAATAATATAACATATTATATAGGTGATACTGTGACAATAATTGAATCAATAATATGAGAGATATGATGCAACAATTACTGTAGCAATAATTGAGTATAACTGAGTGACTTCTCACGTAAGCATCAATAACCAATATCGTGTGCTACTATGCAACCACACATATTACTATAATTTTACTACCGGGTAGTTCAACAGTTTTAACAAGAACACTTTCGCCGTTATTTTTAATAAAAGATAATTCTGTCGTTTTCTAATTACGACAATACTTCTGTTGTGGGATCCACCAATAATTGTGCCGTCGTACGAATATTCCCTGTTAAAACAAATATTCCCCGACCAATCGAATATTATATAACCACTTGCTTACTTTGCAAAATTTGTAAATATTACCCACAACTATAACATTATATCAAATCCACACTATAATATTCAAAAAAATATTTTGAGAAATTTAAATCTTTATTCATAAAATTTGGGGTCTCACAATCTCCCCTCCGTATGAAATTTTGCCCTCAAAATTTACGTACGTACCTGGTATGCCGAAGAGGTGAGGATACCTTGAATATCGTTATCATCGAAAACATTACTCTTTGCGTAAGTGCATGCCCGATATCCTCCTATTGCCTTTGAATGCACATCAGTCCCTAAAATGGCCATTTTAGGCCTTGATACCGACCTCAAATCTCAAAATATAAAGAATGAAAGTTTTAGGTCTACTCGTTATCTTTCCGAATCATCCTAAATCACCTCAATCAAAGTTTGTATGAAAACTTTATGCCCAATTTAATAAAGGACGTCCGGACAGATTTTGGCTTAACACTTGACCAGCGCCTAGGCTGCCCAAATTTGGCCTTGGGACAAGCGTCTAGGAGCCCAAGAACAAATTCTAAGCGCCAAGCCTAGTACCTAGCCGCTCGACCTTTGGCACTTAACTCCAATTTTCCAAATTTTGCAACTTTTGACACACATACTTCAAATCTTCATAACTTCTTCATCCATTATCGGAATTAGTTTGTTTTTGAGGCTATGAAAAGCTTGTAACATGCTCTATAAACCCCCCATGATTTTATAATTTTTTAGATTCATTAATTATTCTGAAATTTGGCTCCAAAGTCCCCCAAGACTAAGTTTTTACTGACAACGATACGTGAAAAAAGTTATGAACACGCGACATACTTGGCGGTAAAACGAGTCTATAGGCCACATTTCCTTCTCGATCGAGGATTTCAAATGGGCCAATTAAATCGAGGGTTGAGATAATGCCTTCTTGAACCTTCTTCTTCACATTCATCAGATTCGGGTGTGTAGCTTGAGCGGCTTTAACTTTATCGATTAAAGTCGATTCTACTCGTATATTTGTTATCTTCATGTGGGTCCCTAGAGTCTTTAACTCTATCTTCATCATTTGTAAGTTATACGAAATGGGTTTTTGTGTTAACAACATCGCACTCGTAAACGCATACGATCTTCTACTCAACGCGTCAGCTACCACGTTCGCTCTTCCACAATGATATTGAATGGTATAGTCGTAATCTTTAACAGCTCGAGCCAACGTCTTTGGCGCATAATACGTTCATTCTAGGTGAAGAAATAATTAAGGGTTTTAGAAATAGTTTTTGTACTGAGGTCAATACAAAATTTGATTTCACGCTCTAGGGGTAGCTAGACTTGGATAGTACGTTACATTGATACCTATCAACTTGCCATCGTCATTCACAACGTCCCCTACAGATAGTTTGGCTTCGGTGCCTTCCACACAAGGAAGTCACCAGCGAAAGGCTCAGGGTTCTTTACTTATGGCTTGATATTACAGTGATTGACTTTAGTTCAACAGTTTTAACGGTAACACTTTCGCCGTTATTTTTAATAAATGATAATTCTGTCATTTTCTTACTACGACAATACTTCCGTTGTGGGGTCCACCAATGATTGTGTCATCGTACGAATATTCCCTGTTAAAATGAATATTCCCCGACCAATCCAATATTATATAACCACTTGCTTACTTTACAAAATTTGTAAATATTACCCACAACTATAACATTATAACAAATCCACACAACATAATATTCAAAAAAAATATTTTGAGAAATTTAAATCTTTATTCATAAAATCTGGGGTCTCATAGGGAGTACTGGGGGAGAGGCAGATGGTGAGACCGGGGGAGGGAGCATGTGGGGTGGGACCAAGGGGATGGGGACGGGGTGGGGGAGTGGTGGAAGAGAGAGTAAAAAAGAAAGTGAGACGCGTTGGAGAAGAAGACAGGCAAAATAAGTTTTAAAAGTTATTTTGATGAAATTTCTGAAGGACTAAAGTCCCTAGAAATTAACATAACTCCGAAGGAAATTCCCTCGAAAATAAATCTAGTTACGTCGAGATTAGTTTTTGCGCTGGCGAGAATCTTGGCGCCACTGATGGAGTTATACTTCTGACGAAATTTCGTCGGTACTATCCTATCGTCGAGGGAATTAAGGCCAACGGATTATTCCCTCGAAAATAAGTTGTCCTCGATGGAATATATTCCGTCAAAAATAATTTCGTCGGAAATAGTTTTTTTCCTTGTAGTTTAATTGCTATAGTAGAAGTCACTCAATATTTCATTCAATAATTGTCATAGTTATTACATAGTATCTCATATTATTAATTCAATAATTGTTACAGTAACTTCTGCACAGTATTTTATAATATTAAATTAATAATACGTCATAGTAACTTATATTATTTGATATGATATTATTAAACTAGTTAATATTATTGACAATGTCTAAAAATTCTATCGAGGAAAGAGGTTAGTTAATTGCGCGTCGTTTATACGAAAGACCCCGTCTTTCCTAGAACGATTTGGTTATCAGTATTGTAAATCTATAATATTATTTAAGTATCATTGGAAATTAAACTTTTGGTGCATTGGAATATCTAATGTAATGTCCATTGTCTTAATTATTTAAAAGATGACACTCTACTAATATATTAAAATATCAATTTTTTTATATTGGAGTTATTATGTTAATAATGTATTAGTGGTTTATCCGTCAACATTCTTTCTTTTAAATCAAACAACTTATTCAAAGGGAAGGTCCCTCATTTGCTAAATTTCCTAAGTGATGTGCATTCTTTCTTTTAAATTTTGGCATACTGAGATTTCTTTTACAATGGGTGGTCCAAAGTTTGCCTAACTTTCCAAGTGGTGTGCATTCTTTCTTTTAAAACTTTGGCATACAGAATTCTTTTCTAATGAGTGGCCCCTCATTTGCCATAATTTTCAAAAGGCGTATTTTTTATTTTGGCAAATTTTGAAATTTTTTTCAAAGATGACCCTCATTTGCCAAATTTTCCAAGTGGTGTTTTTTTTTTTGGCAACTTGTGAATTATTTAAAAAAGAGTGTTCTCTCATTGGCCAAAGTTTTCAAATGAGTATATTGATAGGTTTGAAACTCGTGACTGAATTCCTTGATTAACAAACGCATGTCTCCTAAACTTTGCCTTTTAATGCACCTTTAAAAGATAAGATAAATCGAAATTACAAAATTCTTCTTCCATAATATTGTGAGTATTTTTTGTATAATGATACTTTGAGTGTAGCTAATAGTGTAAGATTTTATCAAGATAATCTCTTTAATTCATGTCAGATCTAGTCTCCTACTAAGGTAAGAGATATTATTTATTTCATATTCGTAAAAGGATATCATTTCTTTCATATTTATAAGGGATATCATTTTCTTTTATACTCCTATATCTAAATTTATTGTGGTAAGTATTGCTTCTATAATTCCTGAAACGATTAAAATTATTTTAGAGGTTTACGCTTAAGCTAATATTATTTCATTTACCTAAATTAAATTTTAATCGTTATCTTTGAAATATGAATCTTGAATTTGAATCCACGTTTTGGTCATCATGTTGATAATTTGGATATTTTTGGACTCTAGATAAATTAAATTATAAATCTCCAATGTTTATTCTTGATTTTATTGTTCATATTATTTCTATTCATCTTTTATCTTTGACCCGTAGTGCAAAGATGGACTGTTGATTTATATGATTATGACCATGAATTATGTATTAGTATAATTATGAACTTTGGTGTTACATAAAAATATTTGTGGTGAATGTTTTCTTTGACCCGTAGTGCAAAGATGGACAGGTGTTTGGCATGTTCATGACCACTGGTTATACAAATGAATATATTTGGCTTGTATATAGTGCAAAGATAAACTGTTGATTTGCATAATTATTTATTGGTGTTACATGGATAAAATATTAATGATGAACTTTTAAATCGTAAAAAATAGTAGATATCATGCTCTAGTTGACTCTTCTAATGAATTGCTTGTTCCAATGCAATTATCGTTGAAATATTATATTATCTTTAAATATATGATTTATCATTGTTGAAGGATAAAGATAATTTATTCTTTATTATATTAGTCATAATATATTTTACTAGACTATTTGAGCTCACCCTTTTTCTTTTTGTTTCATTATTCTTCTCAGGAAATTAGAGTGTAGCTAAGACTAGCTGGAGAATGGAATGATGGTTCGAGATTATAAAAGCATTTTAAGACTCCGGATTTTATGAAATAAAAGTTTTCAATTTTCTTATAATTATTATTCTATTTAGTAAATGATTAAATTGAAAAAAGGTTAAAGTTAATGTTGATATGTGAAAATTTTACAAAGAAAGCAAGTGGTCATAAAATATTCGTTTGGTCGGAAAATATTCTTTTTGTCGGGGAATGTCCGTACGATGGCACAATCATTGGTGAACCCCACAACGGAATGACTGTCGGATATAGAAAGCGACAAAGATAACCTTTTTATAAAAATAACGGCAAAAGTTTTACCGTTAATTATTGAAATACTGGTGATAAAAGTACAATAATGCGCGTTGTTGCACAGTAGCACACGGTATTGCATAGTATCTCGGATTATTGATGCTAACGTAAGAAATCACTCAGTCACATTCAATAATTGTCACAGTAATTGTTGCATAATATATCATATTACTGATTCAATTATTGTCAGTATCATCTGCACAATATTTTATATTATTAAATCAATAATTGAGACGACACGGGTTATTCATATTATTATTTGTATTATTGACAATATCTAGAAAGTTTTATCGAGGAAACGGGTTATGTTATTTAATTGCGCGCCAATAAGGAGAAATCCTTATCGGAAAGCCCCCACTTTCCTAGGAATGATCTAGTTGTCAATATTGTGAGTTATAATATTAATGATGAATAATTTTTAAAAGATTAAAAATGTGTTGATTAAAGATAAATGATTTATGGTAAATATTTATTCAATTTTTTATATAAATATATGGATTTGTTATGAGACATTTGTTATAAGTTTGGCTTATTATTCCTTGAGGAGATGTGCTAATTTTTTAGACCGTCAGTTGAAGTTATATTAATAAATCAATATGGATCGTTGGTTGAAGTTATAATTGTAAATCAATATGGACCGCTAGTTGAAAGTTATAATAGTAAATCAGTATGGACCGTTGCTTTAAGTTTTAATAGTAAATCAATATGGACTGTCTGTCTTAATAGTAAATCAATCTAGAACGTTCATGAATTAGTTACTATTTAGTCAATTCTCCTATAAATAGAAGCTCATTCCTTCATTATTTCTTACGAATTCAGTGAAACTCTAGATAAAAAACTATAGAGAGAAAGAAGAAAAGTATTCTGTTACTTCACTATTGTATTATCCAATCTTCTACTGAGGTAAGGGTATTATTTCTTTCGTATTCGTAAGTGAAGTTATTTTCTTTATATTCATAAGGATTGTCATTATTTCTTTATTAATCTGCAGGAGTAACCTGTCTACGCGGATTACTGCATGCATGGTGAATGACCCTTTGTATTTATTCTTTTTTAATCTGCGGGAGTAACCTATCTACGCAGATTACCGCATGCATGGTAAAAGACCCTTCGTATTCATTCTTTATTAATTTGTGGGAGTAACCTGTCTACGTGGATTACCGCAAGCATGGTGAATAATCCTTCATATTCATTCTTTATTAAATTATGGAAATAATCTGTCTACACGGATTACCGCATGATGAGTGAAAATCCAATTACAATTTCATATATTCTTTTATACTCGTATAAGATGTCATTTCTTTTGTAATCATCAAGGGATATCGTCTTTTTTCATATTTCTCCATTTATGGTACAAATTTATTATTTGTTTCCATAACCTTATTATTAAATGGTGAAAACCTTTGAAATTAGTGGAATATTCTTAATAGTTTGTGCCTCATCTAGTATCATTCCACTATTGGTCTAAAATTTCTTATTAAATGGCGGGATACTATTTATATCGGGGTACTATTCATTTGAAATACTATTCATTCGGGATACTATTCAGTCGGGGTATTATTTATTCGGGTTACGTTGAATGATGAGGTACTATTCATTTGATACTATTCACATGGTACTATTCACGACAAAAGTGTTTTCTTTCTGTCTAAATTATTTTTGATACATGAATATCATTCTTGAATTTTACTCCACAATTGATTATCATGTTGACAGTTTGGACATTCTTGAACTCTGGATAAATTGAATTATAAATTCTAATATTTATCATTGATCTCACTTGATTGATTCCTTATATCATTGTTATCGTCCTCATGCTTATGTTGTGGTAAAACTCATCTTTGGCCCATAGTGCATAGATGGACTGTCGATTGGTATGATTATGACCAGGAATTATGTATTGGTATAATCATGACCTGTAATGTTACAGACAAATGATGTGGTGATAGTCCTCTTTGGCCCGTAGTGCATAGATGGACAATTTTTTGGCATGATCATGACCACTGGTGATACTAACGAATATCCTCGGCCCATACTACATGGATAATTCGGTGATTTGGAATATTTATTGAGTTATGTTACAGGGATAAAATATTGATGATGAATTTTTAAATCATATAAGATAGTAGACATCATTTTCTACTTGACTGTTCTAATGGATTGTTGTTTCTGCTACAGTTGTTGATCTAAAACTTGTTGTCTATTGTATTATATCAGATTTTTCCCTGTTGAGGACTAAGGATAATTTTTTCTACATTATCTTAGTCATAATATTCTTTACTAGGCTAATTGAGCTCACCCTTTTCTTTTTGGTTCCATTGTTCTTCTAAGGTGGTGGGAATGTAGCTGGGACTAGTCGGGGAGTGGAATAGTGGTCCAAGATGGTTATTTTAGTAATCCTCATTATTTTGTAAAATAATGTGATAATAATTGTAATAAGAATTTTATTTGAGTTTGGATATTGTGTACGAGACAATATTTGTATTAAAACTCATAGCGTATGTTTTGTCGTATTTTACATAATAATTAACAGTTGTATAAATGAAGTTTTATTTGATTTCTATACCGTATATCTGGCGACCCAGAATGGGTTATGTGGACCTATTTTGGGGGCGTCACAGTTGGTATCAGAGAGCTTAGGGATATGATCTTTGGCGGATATCTGAGGTTAGAACTAGGAGGGGAGAGACGAGTAAATCATTCGCCAGTATGTCCTACCTAAGCTTATTTGTTATTTAATTGGTCGGTCAGAATATAGGGATAATATGTGGTATGTCAATTTTTTTAATTAACCCTTATTTTGTGGCAGTATTTGAGAATGACATTTAAAAATTTTAAGATAAGCAATGTAGCACATGAGACCATTGAGACACCGCAAATCAATAACCAGGATAATGTGCATCAGGAAGGCAATAATTAATCCTCCTGTAAACAACAACATCGACCAAATGATGAACGATTGGGTGTTTTGGGGCTTTTTGCAATTCATGCAACACCAAACGAGAGAGACTATTGTTCAAAATGTAGGCGAAAACAATGGTAACTCACGGTTGGTCACTGCTAAGCAATTCAAGGAGTTGGTACCGCCAGAGCTTTTGGGAAAGCCAGAGCCACTCAAGGTAGAAACTTGGATTAAGCAGATCACCAAGATATTTGATGTCTTGGGATGCACAGAGGAGCAAAAGGTTCCCTTTGCCACCTTTAAGTTGCGAGGAGAGGCAGATTACTGGTGAAAATCGGTAAAACGTACTCATCTTTCCGCACTGAAGATGTCTTGGGAGAATTTCGAAGAATTTTTTAACGATAAATACTTTTCAGAGAGTATTCGTCACATGAAGGAGGTGGAATTTATCAAGCTAGAACAGAACAATACGATCGTATCGCAATACGAGGCTAAGTTTGCGAAGTTATCCCGGTTTGCATCCCATTTGGTAGATAATGAGGAGCGAATAACACGAATGTTTCTGCGAGGTTTGAAGCCTGAAATTTGTCAATACCTCATTTCTCACAAACTTTGTTTATATTCGAATGTTATGAATAGGGCTCAGTTATTAGAGCGCGATTATGAGTCAGCTAAATCAAAAGACAACTACCAACAACAAGATAGTAAATGTACCGGTGGCAACGGCCATCGGAACAATGATAACCATCGTGGAGGAAATTAATTATCGTGCTAGAAATGGTAACCACTTCAGTGGTAATCATGGCCAAGATAATAGGAGAGGTGAACTAAGTGGGAATAACTTTAAGAAAAGAAGATTCAGCAATGACGGAAAGACATCAGCAGCAGCACTAGCACCCATTTCTAAGGAAGTAGAATGATCACCAGTCGTATGCTACAAATGAGGACAGGAGGGACACATCAGTCCGAACTGTACGCAGAAACTCAAAGTATGTTTCAATTGCGGAAAAGAATGTCACTTCGCTCGATTTTATCGTTCAGCAAAGTCAAGTTCAGCTGGGATGGTGACACCAAAGGATGTCCCAGACAAGTCAAAGTCGGTAGTTTAAGGGAAAGCGTTTTTCGTGACTTTCCAAAGAGTGAGGAACCCGAACGACGTTATTACGGGTAAGCTAATCATAAACTCTTGTGAAGTCTATACCTTATTAGATACCGATTCTACCCATTCTTTTATTTCACCTGCTTGTGCTCAACGTTTGAACTTGACTCCAGAGAAATTGGACTTTGACTTATCTGTTGAAACTCCATTGGGAGAAACCTTCGATACATCCACCATTTATAAATCTTGTTTAATTCAAATTGACACCCTCACATTACCTGTTGATCTTATCTCTTTGAAAATACTTGCATTCGATGTGATTTTAGGAATCAACTAGTTAACTAGTTGACAGCAAGTTTTAGATCAACAAATACAGTGGAAACAGCAATCCATTAGAAGAGTCACAAAGAGAATAAATTCTACTATCTTCTAAGATTTAAGAGTCCATCATCAATATTTTATCCATGTAACATCAATCAATATACATCTTTTAATCAAATATTCATCTTTGCACTACAGGCCAAAGATATTCATTTATTTCACCGGTTGGTCATGTTCATCTCAACACCTGTTCATCTTTGCACTATGGGCCAAAAATATTCATCAGTTAATCATTCATCTTTACACTACAGGCCAAAGATATTCAGTAATATCATCATTTAGGACTGAGTATGATGAAAAATATTTTAAAGAAAACGAATCCAGTGAGACAGAAGAACAAATATTAGGGATTCGTATAACAGTTTATCCAAGATCAATAATACTTCATAATAACCAATTGTGAAACAGAATTCAAAATAAATATCAAAACATGGATACATCAAAGATAGTAACCATAATAGACATCTTGGACAAAAAGAAGAAAATTTTATTTTTCAGTGAATAGTGCCGTATTCGTGAATAGTGTCGTATACATGAATAAAAACCCCGACACAAAATGTTCCAAATTTGATTAAAAAGTTCACCAATATTTCGGCATAATGATATTGAAGAAAATAATATCATTTAAGAAGAAAATAACATCCCTTACCTCAAAATAACGGTACTTCTGATCGGAATATCGGATAAAAAATCGAAGGAAACTTGTACCGAACAGCAACTCTCAAAGTATCAAAATACTCACAAAAATACGCTCGAGAATCGAGAGAGAAAGAAAACTTGTTTCTGGTGTTATTTTCAATTCTAACCTAAGCGTCTATTTATAGGAAAATACTAGAACGTCATATGAGACTAAAATAATAAAATATTATTATTTCTTTCTTTTTTCTCTACGCACACCTTTGGAAAAATCAAGCATGCCATCTTGGAAGAAAAAAATAGCAGCCCATGTGTATTCAACACCAACCCAAAAGTGGGTCCCACCCATAAATTAATAAAAATTATTTTATTCTTTGAAACTTCAACAATTCATAGAAAATAGCTCGTTTATCAGAAAAATACAAATTTTATGTCCATTCCACACGAAATCGAATTCTCTACAACTTTGTAGCTTTGAGTTTTTCCAAATTCCAACTAAAAAATATCCGAAATTAATAAACGGGTAATTTTTAATACCTCCATTCCGACAAATTACTGATAAAACACCTCAGCATTAATTCCTTCATTTATAACCACATAAATAAATCCATCATTTATATCCACATCAAATAAATATTTTCTTATCATATAAATCAATAATTAATTACTTACAAATAATATTATAGAATCACAATTATGACAACCAGACCATTCTCAGAAAAAAGGGGGCTTTCCAATAAGAATTTCTCCTTACTGGCGCACAATTAGGTGACCAAACCTCTCCTTAGACAGAACTTTCTAGACATTGCCAATAATGTTGTCTAATAATATTATTCAAATAATATGAATTATTGATCTGATAATGGAAAATACAGTGCAGTGACAATTATTGAAACAACAATAATATTAAATATCAACGCAGCAATTATTGAATCAATAAAATAAAATATTGAACAGTAACTACTATAAAAATTATTGAGTAGTGCCTTCTTACGTACGAATCAATAATTCAATAATACTGTGCAATACCGTGTGCTACTATGCAACCACGTGTAATACTATATTTTAACCACCGGGTATTCCGACAGTGTTAACGGTAACAACTACGTCGTTATTTATAAAAACTCATACTTTGTCGTTTTCTTCATCCGACAGTTATTATGTTATGAGCCCCACGAATGGATGCGTCGTCGTACGAATATTCCCCGACAAAAAGAATATTCTACGACCAAAAGAATATTCCCCGACAAAAATGAATATTCTATAACCACTTGCTTATTTTGTAAAATTTGCACATTTCACCCATAACCAAAATATTATAGCAAATTAACCCTTATTAATTTAGAATAATGAATAAAGAAAATTCAATTTTATTTATAATAAGTTGGGGTCTTACAATTAGAGTCGAGCAAAAAGCTCTTGAAGGACTCAAAGGTGCACGGGATAATTTGAGTTGGGTGGAGCGGGGCTCAGGATGACTCTGGGAAAGTTGCTGAGACACGTTTGCCTTGGGCGTGGTGGAGTAACATTAGAGTCGAGCAAAAAGCTCTTGAAGGACTCAAAGGTGAAGTATGATTTGAATCGGGTGGAGCAGGGCTAAGGATTACTCTAGGAAAATTCTCAGACACGTTTGCTTCCGGCGTGGTGGAGTAGTATTAGAGTCGAGCAGAGCTCTTGAAGGATTCAAAGAAGGTGTGTTTAATGGTGAATACACTAGTATGATACTTGTGATGGGTATTCAAGTGAAAGGCGGAGATTGTTGGGATATTTCACATAAATCCCACATTAGATAAATTCAAGAGTGTAGATGGGTTAATAAGTATGGTAGAGGCTCAACCTAATAGGTTAACCTTTTAGGTAAGGAGGTGGTCCAACATACTTATTGTGTCAGTCTACACAGGTGTGCGCTGCATGGTGATGAATTGATGTGGGATGGATCGTACAATTCTGCTACAGATATTGTCTACGAGACAATATTTGTATTAAAACTCATAGCGTATGTTTTGTCTTATTTTACACGACAATTAACAGTTGTATAAATGAAGTTGTATTTGATTTCTATACATTATATCTGGCGACCCGGAATGGCTTGTGTGGACCTATTCTGGGGGCGTCACAAATATCTCAATATATTATAAAATAGTGTAAAAATAATTGTATTGAGAATTTAAGTTGAGTGTGGATATTGTCGTATTAGTTACAGTATATTATTTGTATTGAAACTCACAGTATATGTATTGTATTTTATACAATAGTTTAATAACTGTAAATAGAAAATTTTATATTTAAATTTTGTAATATATATTTGATAATTTAAAATAGATTGTGTTGACGTATTTTGAGGATGTCACGTACGTGGTAGAGAAATTACATTGTTAAACTCGAGGATCGTTCTTCTTTTTCCTTCTTTTTTTTCTTCTTTTTTTTGTAAAGGTGACTCATTTTGTAAAACAAAGGGAGTACGTACGAAAGCAGATCCTATGTCTTCAATTTTTCTATCCCCTTACGTCCCTTCACTCAAATTTTGACACTTACTCTCTTACTTAATACTAATTAATTCTAAAATAAAATAAAAGAACATGTGTCAAAATTGAAGTAGAGGGACATAAGGAGACAGAATATTTGATCAGAACAGATGATCTACAATCATTACGTACGTTTGTCAGTTTGTGAGTAGTCTAATTACCTATATATATATACTATAATATTGAACATTTGTGAGGCTCAAGTCTTGGCTTATTTTGGTTGACCACGTCTGAGATTGGCTTTGGATAATGAGTGTTATTTTCCCGGGTTTTTTAAAGTGTATTTTTGTGGTGGGAAAGGGGGAGAGGGGGACGGGCAGATTAGAGTTGGATAGAGAAAAAAATGCCTATAAAATGTAATGGCCCACCCATTGAACTCATATGACTTTAGGTCTTTGAAGTAGTTTAATTTTGACTAATAATAATAATATCAATAATTGGTATTAGTTGGAATAATGCATGTTTAAGTTTACGTCAGGATGAGAAGATTCAGCACAAAGGTGTTCCTCCTGTCGGTGCCGTGGGCTTTAAGAATGTATTATTTGAATAGACTAAGTAATACAACTGTGATCCTGGTCAACAGGCTTAAGTAAATTTATGAGCTAATTTAGTAATACAAGTAGTGTGTTTCCTCAAGTCTAGGAGAAGCATTCAGGTGAAACACTTTCTGCTAAAAAAATTGTTTTTTTTGCCTTAGTATACAGATAACTTCAAGTCTCTGCAGAAACATAATTTTAGAAATATTTAGTGATGGGTAATGCAAAGATGTGATGATGATATTGGAACCACTTTTTTTTTTATTTATTTTTATTGTTTTTTATTTTTGTGGTAAGAAATATCGACACAACAGAAGTAGCCTAGATTTTTTGTGCAGTAATTTCTGATGCCTTCACATTTACTAGCCTAGTTGTGAATTTCTGTGGGTGCATTTGGTACCACCAAGATAATGGATGGTTTTAGGATACCATGATACTTGAAGTCATTTGGAATCTATAGCTAAAAGGGTTTTTCCTTTTCCTCTTTCTTTTTTGGGGTTTATGAAAGATTGAACTCATTGGAATTAGGGAAGTAAAATATTCGAATCTCAGCGAACATTTTAATGCTCAGATTTGATTAAATATTAAAAAATTGAGCTCGAATTTGACTTGGATTCAATTAGAGATTTTTAATTTTGTGTCAAATTCGACTCGGATCATTACTCGAACTAACTCGGTTCATAAGTATTCGACTCGTTTACAAAGCGAGTTACTCATGAGCCTTCAAATCGAGCTTCGAATATGAGTTGTTTCACTTAAAACTGAACCACTACATACTAAATTGATTACTGAACTAATGTTTATATATAAAAGTTTTTCGCTTTTATTTATGTAAAGAAATTACAAAGAATGTAATACAAATTGACAATCAATTCATTAATTTAACCAAGTGCAAGCTTACACAATTTCATACTACACTTTATAAGTTATAAAGATTGATACAAATATCATATATTTAGCTTGCTAATATGGATCAGACTAGTATTCGAATATGATCCATCAAGCAGGAATCGAATATGGTTCGAGAAAAAATGAAATGCTCGGACCCTAATATGAGCGAACACTGGTATATTTGAATTCGACTCGTGTATCATTACACAGAAAACAAATATGGATCGTATTCGAGTCGGATCAACTTCGAATTCGAGTTTTGAATCATATTTTCGAGCTGATCTCGAGTCCAGTACTAAACTACTCGGCTCGGCTTACACTCCTAATCGGTATATGAAAATTGTGTAAATATTACGGTATAACTGATAACAGTCATGCTTAACACGTAAGAATCTATTGATTATTTTAAAATAAATAAAAATTAAAGATTGGCATTCGCCTTATTTGGACTAGTTAGGAAAACGAGGTTCCATGTGTTAGCATCTCATGTGTTGTTAGAATGATATTAGTTTTCTAATTAGCGACCGTTTCACTAAATTTAGAAGTTTTAAATTAAATAATGGCTCTTAAATCATCTTAAGCTAGTAAACAAGGTATTAAGTCTCTCTCATTTTTATCTGTTTTTTCAGTATCGTGTCATGTGGCTGGTGTAAACTTTAATAAAATACATGCCTAAATTTAGTTGTCTCTTTCCAAGTTTAAAGGTCTGGCCTTTTAGCACGTCCATCCTCTAAACTAGGTTTTTAGAATAATAATTAGAATAATAATATTATCTATCTCACACACACACACACACAAGAGACATATGGACATAAAAGAATGATTTATTTATATTTTAAGTTTTATTAAAGTATTTTTTTTTAGTGCCACGTTATTCCGTATCCTACCGTTCATTTTATGTTTAGATTAATGTTTTACTAGGATCAATAACACCCATAAATTGATTAGACATGTTTTGGAAATGTTCCATATAGGTGAGCTCATAAAATATACTCCCTCCGTCCCAAATTAATTGCTCAGTTTTGACTTTTTAAAGTCAAATTGACCATTTTTAAAACTAATTTTTTTACTTTTTTTGCTAAAATATAGGTGAAGAGATTATAACCAAAAGAAAGTATATACAATTTATTACTAATCCTAATTTTTATAATTTTAAAAATATAATTATATATGTTTAATTATTAATTCTAAAAATAGTCAATTTGACTTAAAAAGATAAAAATTGAGCAGTTAATTTGGGACGGAGGGAGTAGTATTTTAGGTGTAATTTGGATACACCTAAAACACTATATTTTATTTTATTATAATTTGGATACAAACTTGTTTTTGTATATGTATCTAAATTATACCTAAAATATTATATTTTATAAAAATTCATGTTGAAATAAATACTCCCTCCGTCCCAAATTATCTGCTGTTCTAGAGTTTCACACAGATTCCAATATGTATGATAAAAATACTAAAATACCCTTTGTACTGACTTTTTTATTAATTGAAGAGAAAGAAAAAACAGCTAATTAATTGGAGAGAGAGAGAAACATTGGAGAGAGAGAGAAAGCAGCACATTAATTGAAGAGAGAGATAGAGAGAAACAATTATTAATTGAAGAGAGAGAGAGGGGCATGAATGTGGATGTTTAAAAAAGAGGAGAGACATTAATGAGAGTAATGATTATCAACAATTAAGATAAAGGGGCAAATTAAGAAAACAAATGGAAAAAATGTATTGAAATCTTAAAAAAGCAAATATTGTGGAATAATTTTTTTTTGCTAAAACAGCAGATAATTTGGGACGGAGAGAGTACTATACATTTTTTTGAATCACAATAAAAAAAGAAGTAAAAATGTCCCATTAACTTGTCCGCCAAAACTTATTGAACAAATAAAGTAATGAAAATGGTTGCTTTTTAGATTTCGAAATGTCCCCTCTTCTCCATTACATCAACTCTTTAATTTTTTTTTTCTACATAAAAAATTAAAATAAATACTTATTATGAATGAAATTAATATCTATCACTTAATTTATTTTATTGATTTTTATAATTACAATAAAATTCAGATCAATCACATATTTTTACAATATGAAGAATAAGCCATTCTTAACATAAATCTTGGGTTAATTTTTGTTAATGATTTTTAATTATTTTCTTTTCTGTGCCCCGTGTTGCGATAATTTTATAATTGCTAAAATAATTTAAATTAAGATAAATAAAAAAAATCAAATTGGTCTTTTCTTTGTATCTTAATAAATGCCAAAGCCACCATGTTCAATGTAAGTATATTAGATTACACTAATTTCGAGGAAATTCAATTCAATAAAAAAATTCTATCAGTACAAGCGAAGCGACAAGCCGGGTCTATATCTATCTAATAAAATACAAATGATTTTGAATTTCCCGCTCATTTAATAAATCATCTGGGCCATCCAAAGTTTGGGATAAATCTCACCATCCATCTATCTAATAAAATACAATCTATCTAATTCTATCTATCTATATCTATATTCTATATATCTAATTATATCTAATAAAATACAAATAATTTTGAATTTCTCGCTCACTCAATAAATCATCTAGGACGTCCAAGTTTGGGATAAATCCACCATCCATCTATCTAATAAAATACAAATGATTTTGAATTTCTCGCTCACTCAATAAATCATTTGGGTCATCCAAAATTTAGAATAAATCCCAACGTCCATAGTGCCGGAGGCACGGGACTGTTGCTAGTTATGGAATATGGAGTATGTATTTGGTTGTGATAGACTGATGGTAAATTATTTATTTATTTTATAACAAATTTACATAAAAATATATACTAATTCTATCCCCAAATAAGTGTTTGATTTAGTTTTTAACTTTTACTACTACTTCTTAGCAAAAACAACAGCAAATGGTAATTTTGAAGGAGATTTTTTTTACTGCATTGGATAACTTTAGCATAAAGGATGGTATCAAATTTTCACAATACTAATACTAATACTAGTAATAAACAATACTAATAGTAGTAATAAACAAATAGATATGTAAAGGAATTAGCTCATCCATGACCTATAATGGTCATAAATATGACCTAGAAACATGAACCTTTTTCTTTAATTTCTCCTTGATTAATTAATTAATTAGCTTTTTTTGAAATCAAAGTAATCAGTTATCAATTCAAAGATATTGCCTTACAAAACAAACTACCCCCTCCATTGTTTCAATACCATCTAATACAATTAAAGTGTGTGTGTGTATATATATATATATATATATATATATATATATATATATATATATATATATATATATATATATACAGAAAGGATCAAGAGTAGAATTTTTAAGTAGCAGAATGCCTTAAATAATAGAATTTTATCAAAACGACGTAGTTTTGATAAGACGCGGTAGCATTTTTGTAAATACGCGGTGGCATGGTATTTACAAAAATGCAACCGCGTCTTATCAAAACTACTTCGTTTTGATAAAGTTCTATTATTTAAGAGAGTTCTACTACTTAAGAGGTCTACTCTTGATCCTGTCTGATATATATATATATATATATATATATATATGGGTCTCCATCCACAGCAACCGGTTGTTGGGGAGCAACCCCTTTTTGGCCAGCCGGTACAGCTTGTACCGGCCTTAGAAATTTTTTTTTTTTATAAGCCGTAACAGCTTGTACCGGCTGGCCAAAAAGGGGTTGCTCCCCAACAACCGGTTGCTGTGAATGGAGACCCTATATATATATATATATATATATATATATATATACAGCTGTGTATTACACAGTAAAGTTTTGGCGACGGATTTTTTGGGCTATAGCGACAGTAAACTGTCGTCATAGCCCAGAATAGCTATGACCTATGACGACAGGTGAAATCGTTGCTATAGCCCAAAAAACCGTCGTAATAGCCTACTGTGTAATACACAGCTGTGTACATACATTTTTCCCTATATATATGCAAAGGTTAAAGAGTCAAAATTAGAGTTTAATAGCTTCCCTATTTTTATTATTATTTTTTTAAATATGCATGGGTATGCGTATTATAAATTTCACGAAAAACATTAAATATAAAAGCAGGATAAATCATTATATGTATGAAAATTGATATTTCCACATTACCTTTTGATATTTCGACACATATGACCCCACATATTAGTTGATATGTCAAATTTTTATTAACTAATATGTAGGTCATACATGTGAAAATATTAAAAAAGAATGTTAAAATATCAATTTCTTATATGTATTCATATATATTACCATTATTTTATCAGGAAGATAATTAAACTCTTTTTTTATTCTTTTTCTTTTATGTTATATGAATGCATTGAATGGTAAATCTATATGTAATTAATATTCAAGTCAAATTACTTGGCGTTAAAGATAATTGGTCTATCAATTGTTTAATTTGATGCGTGTAATTGTTGGCTCAACACTTCAGAAGCTTAATACTACTACCTGCCCAACCAAATAGATGAAAACTTCATGTAAACATAATACTATGTATTATATGCATAAAGAAAACATTAAATACGCTTACATTATACACCTAACCTAATTAATATAAGAACACAATAAAACACTGAAACTTTACACCCACTATGACGACTTTTTTACAAAAAAAAAATAATAATAATAATAATTACTGTTGAAATATTTAATATTTTTTCAACTTAAAAAGATATAAATAAGTTACACTATTTATTTAGTGTTTTAAATTAAGTTATATTATACCATAACTTAGAATCAGGCTGACAGCATTGGCAACCCTCTATCACTTCTTAGAGCATTCACAACAGTTTTTTTTATCTCTATCCCTATATTACAGTGTTATTGGGTCATTTTGTAGGATAGGAATTCAATTTTTTCACTATTTACCCAACAGGTTCCTAATATTGATTCCTTAAATATTAAAATTTAAAAGTTAAAATTTAAAAGTTTCAACAGTCAAATCATGTTTTGAACGTTGTAACTATTTTTTATTTAAAAGTAATTGTTGTTTGAATTTAAAATTTGCAATTATTTTAATTTAAAAATAGATATTGCTAGAAATCAAAATGTGCAACGATCATTATGTGTTTATGAGAACTAAAACAACATTATTTTAATTATAAAATAATAAAATTTATAATTAGTAATATTTTTTACAAAAAATGATCAAAATCAAAATTTGACTGATTTTTAATTTTTTATAGTTCTCTTTCTTCTCTAAATCCTTTGTTTAAAAAATAAAAATGAGTGAATTTGATAGGCATACCCAAATCAACAATTAAGTGAGATAAGATCCTTTAACCAACATAAAATCGCAATAAATAGAGTGTGAAATGTCATTTTACATAAATAGGGAGCGCTCTTTTGATTTCATCTCCCTGAGGAGTCAAATCATATATAGGGATTAAAATAGAGAATTATATAAGGATAAGGAATCTGTTGGATACTAATTTATTGATATATTCTTCAAATGTGGGGATAAAGAGTCTATTAGAAAAAATGTTGTGAATGCTCATAGTAGTTACCGGAGTTCAATTCTCACCCCCCCCCCCCCTTTTGCCTTTCCCCATAAATTATACTCCCTCTGTTCCATAAAATGACAAAATTATCCATAATAATGTCATTAATCATTTCTAATGTAGGTGAAAGAGTGACTTTCTAGCTTTTCAGTTCAAAATATTTTCAACACATAACTAATTATACTTATTGAATATGGAGAGAGAATTAGAATAAGAAAAATATGTTTTGGCCTGTTGAATTTTTTTTTTTTTTGCTCTAGCCGAAATTTCAACAAGCCAAAAAAGGAATTGCTCCACAACAACCGGTTACTGCGGATGGAACCCCTATATATATATATATTTATATATGGGGAATGTTCATAGTTAATCTAGAGATCCAATGGTCTAATGAGATTTTTTTTTACAACCCGCAACTAGGACTTGCGACTAAGAGAAAAGTATGACACCCCAAAATAGAGTCCACACAACTCAATTTGAATAGCTAAAATACATACTACAAACATACGTTCTCTTATAATAGTGTCGTAGATGATACGACAATATTCACACTCAAATTATTACAACGTCGTATAAAATACGACAACGCATATTACAAGTCCTCAATATGATTATTGTCATACTTTTTTATAACATGATGAATACTACTATAATGACTATCTCAGACCATCACTCCATACCCCGGCTATTCCCAGCAACACTCTCATTTCTTGAGAAAAACACTTTAACTTTCCGTGTCCTCCCATTCTCTCTTTTCTCTGTCTTTCTTTTCTCTCTCCTCCCCTTTTCCCGCTCCATATTTTCATCTTCATCTCCTCTCATTCTCCTTAATTATTTGATATCAGAGCAACTTCAGGAGGCCGGATGTGCACAAATCCTAGACTATATTAGTCTAGGATGCAGATTTTGCTCCAACGGTAAGACTAAATACAGTCTATGGGATTTTTTGATTAGTTAAAGAGACCAAATCAAGGAACCAAATTTGATAGACTATAATTTTAAATATATTTAAATGGGAGAGATGGCTGAAGAAAAAGAAGAATGAGATGATGGGGATGCCTGAAGAAGGAGATGAAGGCAAGAAGAAGATGAAGGGGGAAGGATACCTGACGCTACAACGGATATAAAAAAATGAAGTCAGAGCAGTAAAAAAATTTGATCAGATCGGTAATAATAGCAATGGATAGAAATTGAAAATGCTGATTGGAAAATCTATAGATATGTACAAGTCTTCCTTTAGGGAAACTTTCTTTTTTGTTTCATTATTTCTCTTAAATTTGCAAACAAATAGGTGATTAGGATTCCTACTAGTTCATTCTAGCTTGTTTAGCATCAAAAGTAGCAATCCTATCACTCTCGTATTCAAAACGATGCGTACAACTCACACAAGTCTTCATTTAGGAAAACTTTCTTTTTTGTTTCATTAGTTCCCTTAAATTTGCAAAGAAAAAGGTTATTATGAGTCCTACTAATTCGTTATACTTTGTTTAGCATCAAAAGAAGCAATCCTATCAGTCTCGTATTCAAAACGATGCGTACAACTCACACAAATTTTCGTTTAGGGAAACCTTCTTATTTGTTTCATTATTTCTTTGAAATTTGCAAACAAATAGGTGATTATGATTTCTACTACATCGTTCTAGTTCATTTAGCATCAAATGAAGCAATCCTATCACTCTCGCATTCAAAACGATGCGTACAACTCACACAAGTCTTCGTTAAGGGAAATTTTCTTTTTTGTTTCATCATTTCTCTTAAATTTGCAAACAAATAGGTGATTAGGAGTCCTACTACTTTGTTCTAGTTTGTTTAGCATCAAAAGTAGCAATCCTATCACTCTCGTATTCCAAACGATGCGTACAACTCACACAAGTTTTTGTTTAGGAAAACCTTCTTATTTGTTTCATTATTTCTTTGAAATTTGCTAACAAATAGGTGATTAGAAGTCCTATTACATCGTTCTAGTTCGTTTAACATCAAATGGAGTAATCATATCACTCTCGTATTCAAAAAGATGCGTACAACTCACACAAATCTTCATTTAAGGAAACTTTATTTTTTATTTCATTATTTCTCTTAAATTTGCAAATAAATAGGTGATTAGGAGTCCTACTACTTCGTTTTAGTTTGTTTAGCCTCAAAAGGAGCAATCCTATCACTCTTGTATTCAAAACGATGCGTACAACTCACACAATTAGTCTTTGTTTAGGGAAACCTTCTTATTTGTTTCATTTTTTCTTTGAAATTTGCAACAAAAAAAAAGGTAATTAGGAGTCCTATTACATCGTTCTAGTTTGTTTAGCATCAAATGGTGCAATCCTATCACTCTCGCATTCAAAACGATGTGTACAACTCACACAAGTCTTCATTGAGGGAAACTTTTTTTTGTTTCATTATTTTCTTAATTTTATAAACAAATAGGTGATTAGGAGTCCTACTACTTCGTTCTAGTTTTTTTAGCAACAAAAGGAACAATCCTATCACTCTCGTATTAAAAACGATGAGTACAACTCACACAAGTCTTCATTTAGGGAAACCTTCTTATTTGTTTCATTAATTCTTTTAAATTTGTGAACAAACAGGTGATTATGATTTCTACTACATTGTTCTAGTTCGTTTAGCATCAAATGGAGCAATCATACCACTTCGCATTCAAAACGATGCGTACAACTCATACAAGTCTTTGTTTATGGAAAATTTCTTTTTTGTTTCATCATTTCTCTTAATTTTACAAACAAATAGGTGATTAGGAGTTCTACTAGTTTGTTCTAGTTTGTTTAGCATCAAAAGAAGCAATCATATCACTCTCATATTCCAAACGATGCGTACAACTCACACAAATTTTTGTTTAGGAAAACATTCTTATTTGTTTCATTATTTCTTTGAAATTTGCCAACAAATAGGAGATTATGAGTCATACTACATTGTTTTAGTTCGTTTAGCATCAAATGGAGTAATCCTATCACTCTCCCATTCAGAACGATGAGTACAACTCACACAAGTCTTCCAGTAAGACATTTCTCTCATGTTCGTCCTAGTTCCACATAGAGAGAAAAATGGAGTCCTTTAGCTCAAAGACCCACCTGACCTCCACAACTGATAATAGCCCTCAAACTCTCTCCGCCATCCATCAAACTATCCACCTCATCAATCTATCTACCGATCTATGTTTACAAAGTCTGGGGCTGTAGATCGTGGGAGCTTAGATTGTACAGATTAGAAGGAGTATGGGCTTGGTTTCAGGTGTTTCAAATTTATGGTGGTTGTTGATCCGCTAGTCGACGGCGGGGAGGACATCGACGATTCTGAGATGTCGGTGAGCTTCTGCTCTGCTTGCATATTTTTCCATTTTTTAAGTTCTTTTGAGTTTTTGTCTGGGAGTTGTCTGAGTGAATGAAGCATGAAATTGGGGGACTGGATGTATGCTTCTCTTTTCTTTCTTTGGACAATTTTTAGTCCAATTTTATTGTTATTATATTGAACTCTTTGATGAGTGAGTAAAAAGATGGACCAAATTAGAATGTTTTCATGGTGTTTCAGTTAATATTGGTCTTGATTTACCTGATTCCTTCTATTTTGATTGGAATGATTTTTGGGTTTGGTTTGATATGTACAAATTTTGGGTTTTGGTTTGATGGGAATGAATGAATTTTGGGTTTGGTTTGATCTTTACAAATTTTGAGTTATTCTTGATATTAACGAAATGGGTTCCCTTAGATGTGAAAGAAGGAGGAGGAAGATGAAGATGAAGATGACTGATTCCATTTTAGTTGGTTTATTTTTTAAGGATTTTTTTTTAGTTTAGTTGGAGATTAACAAGGATGACTGATTCCATATATGTATATGAATATTTCTAATAGATATGAATATATTACATTAATGAGTTTTAGAAGGGAAAATGTAAGACCCCAACTTTTATGAATAAAGATTAATTTTTCTCGAAATATATTTTTGAATATTATGGTGTGGATATGATATAATGTTATAGTTGTAGGTAATATTTACAAATTTTGCAAAGTAAGCAAGTGGTTATATAATATTCGATTGGTCGGGAAATATTCGTTTTAACAGAAAATATTATTATGACGGCACAATCATTGGTGGACCCCACAACGGAAGTATTGTCGTAGTAAGAAAACGACATAATTATCTTGTTATAAAAATAACGGCGGAAGTGTTACCATTAAAACTGTTGAACTACCCGATAGTAAAAGTATAGTAATACGCGTGGTTGCATAATAGCACACGGTATTGGTTATTGATGCTTACGTGAGAAGTCACTCAGTTATACTCAATTATTGCAACAGTAATTGTTGCATCATATCTCTCATATTATTGATTCGATTATTGTCATAGTATCATCTACATTATATGATATATTATTAAATCAATAATTGAGACGACAAAGTTATTCATATTATTAAATTGGAATATTTATAATGTCTAGAAGTTCTGCTAAGGAGAGGTTTGGTCACCTAATTGCGCGCCAATAGGGAGAAATCCTTATTGGAAAGCCCCCTCTTTCCTGGGAACGACCTGGTTGTTAAATATTGTGAGTTATAATATTAATGATGAATAAGTTCATGTTGATTAAAGATGAATTTTATAGTTCCATTGTGTTGGGATTATTAGTGTTAGTGGTAATCGACATCTATTCCGATGATAATTGATGTCTGGGGGTTATATTGATAAATTAGGGAATTTATCGGATAAATGAGCAATTAATTGCTACTAATTCACATACTTATATAACTATTTGTTCACATGTGTGTACTATTGAATCATATTCTTATACTATTAGGGGAGTTGGTGCAAGATTGATAATACTTGCATGATTAAATTAAAGATGGAGGTATAGATGGAGGTACTATACCGTAATTCATATTTTCACATGATTATAACTATTGATTCACATGATTGAACTATTGATTCACATTATTTACTATTAGGGGAGGTGGTGCAAGTTTAATAATACTTGCAGGACTAAATTAAAAATAAAAGAAAAGTTGGAGGTATTGTACTGTAATTTTTCGAGCCCCAAAATGTGCAATTATTGAAACTATATTTTTCTATAAATAGAAGCTCATTCTTCCTTCATTTCTCACCAATTTACTAAAGCTATAGAGCAATTATTATAGAGAAAAATTATAGAGAGAAGCTATAGAGAGAAAATCTATAGAGGGAAAGAAGAAGAGATATCATTTTAAAATTGATGAAAACATTTTAAATCATAGAAGATAGTAGATATCATGCTCTATTTGACTCTTCTAATGGATTGCTTATTCCGCTGCAGTTAAACTTGATGTCTATTGTATTTTATCAGTTTAACATTGTTAAAGACTAATAATAATTTATTCTATATTATCTTAGTCATAATATTTCTTACTAGGCTAGTTGAGCCCACCCTTTCTTTCACTGTTCTCTTCAGAAAATGAGAATATAGCTGGGACGAGTCGGGGAATGGAGTGATGGTCCAGATGATAGCATTAATAGTTCTCATTATTCTGTTAAATAGTGTGACAATAAATATAATGAGGACTCCATTGAGTGTGAATATTGTCTAGATGATAATATTTTTATTAAAACTCTCAGTTTATGTTTTGTCGTATATTACACGACAGTTGCATTATTAACTTATATTTGTATTTTTGTACCATATATTTGGCGACTCAAGATGGGTTATGCATACCTGTTTTGGGGGCATCACAGAAAACATTAGCGAAAAAAAAAGAAAGAAAGAATTCTGGATTATCTTTCTCTCTCTACATATCTAATGGTTTTGGATTAAAAAAAAATTTGATGTTTGAAGTGTTTTAATATTTCTTTATTGTATATTTAAGTCTAGATTTAATGATTTCACAATATATACAATAATTATATACATTTTCAAAAATATAAATAATAATTAATTTTCAAATTTTAATTATATTTTTTAAGTTTGAATTTATTTTTATGAATTTTAATTTTAAATTTGTGCTTATTATGAAAATACTTATGAATAATTTTAAAGACATTACTCAAATTCAAAATTTATCTAAATTTCTCTTATTTTAATAACATATGTAATATATTTGAATATAATAAAAGACAAAATTATCAAAGAAAAAAATATTAATAATTTTTCATTATTAATGTTGAGGGTATTATGACAAAATTAGTAATATGACATGTTAGACATTTATATGTTATATTATTAATTTTAGTTTTATCTGAAGAGAGGCTAATAAAATTAATGAATTTAATGAGTTATTTAAATTAAAAGAAGCATATTTATGTGTAATTTATATAATTTATTTAAAATTGCACCATACTAAAAAAAAGAGGATTTTTTTTGTTTGCTATAATATCAAAGTTTTATCATACCAAATAAATATTAATGATTAAAATAAATTTTAAAAAATTTATTTTTATTGTACTTTTATTTTGAATGGATTATTTTATTTATTTGATTTTGATTAATTTAGCATTAAATTTATACAAGTTTTCATCTAAGCATGCCAAAAAGAAAAAGGTCTGACATGTAAATTTTCTTTCTCTCACGTGGCAGTCTGTACTTTTTCCGTCCAAAGTTAAACAATTTAACAAAATTTGTAACGGTTTGTAAAAAAAATTGTAGTTCAATGAGTCGAATGAAAAAAATTCAGTTCAATGATGTATTTATAAACCGACCTCTAGTAGAATGGAAAAAATGTATTTAACCCTATTCTCCCCCCCCCCCCCCATCTTGACTGAACCTAACATACCTATAGGTATGGTATATAGTGTCTCCTCTATATATTTTCTCTTGACATATAAATGTGTGTTTGATATGTCGTTGGGATCCGCTGTATACTCATGTGAGAGAGAACAATATAGAAATATCAAATATACATGTGGAAATATCAGTTCCCAATTTTAAAATACCCAAAATAATTGGAATTGAATTAATATAAGTTTTCAACAAAAAAAGGTAAGAAAAACTTTGTTTTCATGACATTTTTTATTATACAACCAAGCCAACTATCCACAAGATAGGATGGCCCAAAGAAAATGGGTCCATAAATTGGTATACAACAGCCCAAATTGAAATAGTCTCTCCCCAAAGCCCAATTTAAAACAGAACAAAAACGTTAATAAATCAGCCCGCCTAATCTTGAGCCGAAACTTGACCTTTGCCACGTTCAGCCGCCCGATTAAATGGTTTCATTTTTCAAAACTAAAAGGCGGCTGAAATTTACCCTTAAAATGAAGGGCAAATGCGGAACAAAACCAGACAAACCGCTCAATTAACTGACCAAATTCGGTCTTTGGTTCCCAAAAAACAAACACACGTGTCTACTACTAAGTAGCTTTAGCAGCCGGCGAAGGACACGTGGCACGCACCTTTTGCCTACGACTGTCAGACCATACATATGCATTTTTTTAATTATAGTCAGAAGCTTACTCCAGCTAATTTGGCCACTTTCCTCCCGTTACAATAAATTATGCTTGCATTGCCACCGGTATGGAGAGTTCGGCTCCGATCACCGCCATGGACGGTGGAGAGTCACAACCGAGTTTGTACCGAGTTCTGCTGGATCGGTTTCAGAGTTTGGAGGCGAGTCACGTGAAGCTCAAGGAGCAGTTCGATGTGCTAGCGGAAGATCAGAGGTGCTCACAGGGAGGAGGAGCGGGACGGTGTTCTTGGGTTTCCGATGAGTTTTTCTTCGCCGGAAGTCCGCATAGAAGCGTGTTGGAGCACATGGGTCATGCTGTTCATGTCAGTAGACCTGATTCTGAAGAAATCATATATTGGTAATCAATAAATTATATATATATATATATACACGTGTGTGTGTGTGGCATTTTATTTATACCTCGTAAATTTTTATTTTTTCTTTTGTGTAATTAACCAGTTCCTTAAACTTTCTGTTTGTGCATTTGGTATTTGATATTTGGTCTCTGAAACAGTTGCATATAGATAATGAGGTCAAAGATGTCTAGTAGTATACCACATGATGGTATCAAGGTTTCCATGTTCAATCCTTGGTGGCAGCAAGGAGGGAAAATCTCTAGTTCATTTTTGGAATATGTGATTCGTGGAAAAAAATGGTTGAAATAACAATTTTTGAATGGGTTTGAATCAAGTTTGATCTAGATAAACAATTCAAGAAAAATACTTTTGGGAAAAAACATTGTCTGGATTCTCTGGTATTTGGCATGTTCCTGAAACGAGTGTTCAATAGAAATTGTTTTGTGCGTCATTTCACGCTTAAGTTTAGCCTTCCCAGAAATGATTTATCCTTCGAAATCTACAAATCATTTTTAGGGGAACAACACAAGTCATTTGCCTTGAAAATAGTTTGCGAAAATGTTATCTTTGAAAAAACGGGGCCTTAACAAATAACAAGTGATGAATAGAAATTTGCAGTTTAGAGTGTATTAATATCTAAATTCTCTCAAATTACATAAAATTGTTACCATGAATGTTAGTATACTTTAGGAATTCGTATCTTCAACTTTTTTTTCTATTTTCATTGGAAATGCAATTTCTTTCACAAAAACGTATTCCATCTTTCCATAGGAAAGAGATTAGGTACTGATTTCTATCATTATTCTGCTTTACTGAGTGATCTGAGAATGTTAATTACTTTGGTTATTGAATTTCAAGTCTTATCTAAGTGGTTGAAAGGATTGGGATGCCAGTGCCTAAGTCTTAGTATCCCAAGGCTATGTTTGTTTGCAAGTATTACACTTGGTTTATGACTATTAATCCAAGTGTCTTGTTTGTTTTTAAATTTGAGTTTAGGACTATTAGTCCTGTGATTATAAAATAGCTTAAGATGAGAGATTATTTAATACCATGTTTTACCTGGTATTATAATCTCTACCATTTGTGATTAAAAATTACTAGACAAAATTAACCTCAACCTTCTTTTAAAATGACCATAATATCTTGCAAATTTTGTTATTATTACTGGCAATTTAAAACTTACTAGTACAAATACTAAATATTATTATTATTTTTCGGGGGACGGGAGAGGGGGTTGGGGGGTGGGCAAGGTGGGGGTACGGTGTATATATAATCACTGAATATTATTTTTTGGGAACGGTAGGGGTGAGGGATGGGGGTCTATACATAATCAGTAAATATAATTTTTTTTTTGGGGGGTGGGGGATAGGGGCTGGGTGGTGGTGAGTGTATACATAATAAGTAAAAATTATTTTTGGGGGATGGGGGCTGGGCGGAGTGGGGTTGTATATATAATCAATAAATATTATTTTTTTGGGGGTGGGGCGAGGATATGTAAGACCCCAACTTTTATGAATAAAGATTTAATTTTTTCTAAATATTATTTTAAATAGTAAGGTGTTGATTTGATATAATGCTATAGTTATGGGTGATATGTGCAAATTTTACAAAGTAAACAAGTGATCATAAAATATTCGTTTGGTCTAGGGAATATTCTTTTTGTCGGAAAATATTCGTACGACAACGCAATTATTGGTGGACCACACAATGGAATAACTGTCGGATATAGAAAGCGACAGAAATAACTTTTTCATAAAACAACGGCAAGACTTTTATCGTTAAACTGTTGAAATACCCGGTGATTAAAGTACAATAATACGTATTGCTACACAGTAGCACACGGTATTGCACAGTATCTCTGATTATTGATGCCTACATAAGAAATCACTCAGTTTCATTCAATCACAGTAGTTGCTGCATAGTATCTCATATTATTGATTCAATTATTGTCACAATATCATCTGCACAATATTTTATATTATTAAATCAATAATCGAGACAACACAAGTATTCATATTATTATTTATATTATTGACAATGTCTAGAAAATTCTGTCGAGGAAAGGGGTTTAGTTATTTAATTGCGCGCAAGTAAGGAGAAAACCTTATCGGAAAGCCCCCTCTTTCCTGGGAACGATTTGGTTGTCAATATTGTGAGTTATAATATTAAATGATGAATAATTGTTGAAAGATTAAAAATGTGTTGCTTGATGATAAATGATTTTTGGTAAATATTTATTCCATTTTTGATGTAAATAGAGGGATTTGTCGTAAGGCGTTTGTTGTAAGTTTGACTTATTATTACATGGGGACATGTGCTAATTTTTCAGACCGTCGGTTGAAGTTATAATAATAAAACAAGACCGTTGGTTGAAGTTATAATAGTAAATTAATATGGGTCGCTGGTTGAAGTTATAATAGTTAATCAGTATAGACCATCGGTTGAAGTTTTAATTGTAAATCAATATGGACTGTCCGTTTCATAGTAAATCAATCTGGACCGTTCGTGAATCAGTTACTATTTAGTCCATTCTCTTATAAATAAAAGTTCATTACTTTATTCTTTCTTACGAATTCACTAAAACTATAGAGAGAAACTATAGAGAGAAAGAAGAAGAGTATTCTGCTACTTCATTATTGTAGTATCCAATTTCCTACTAAGGTAAGGGGTATTATTTCTTTCGTATTTGTAAAGGATGCTATTTACTTCATACTCATTAGGGTTGTCATTCTATTCTTTATTAATCTGCGGGAGTAACCTGTCTACACGGATTACCGCATGCATGGTGAATAACTCTTCGTATTCATTTTTTATTAATTTGCGGGAGTAACCTGTCTACGTGGATTACCGCATGCATGGTGAATAACCCTTCGTATTTATTCTTTATTAAATTATGGAAATGATCTGTTACAAGGATGAAATATTGATGATGGATTTTTAAATCATAGAATATAGTAGTCATCATGCTCTACTTGACTCTTCTATTGAATTGTTATTTCCGCTGCAGTTGTTGATCTAAAACTTGTTGTCTATTGTATTATATCAGATTTTTCTCTGTTGAGGACTAAAGATAATTTGTTCTACATTATTTTAGTCATAATATTTTTTGCTAGGCTAGTTGAGCTCACCCTTTTCTTTTTAGTTCCATTATTCTTCAGGAAATGAGAATATAGCTGGGACTAATCGAAGATTGGAGTGATGGACCAAGATGGTTACTATAGTAGTTCTTTCTATTCTATAAAATAGTGTGACAACAATTGTAATGAGAATTTTATTTGAGTTTGGATATTGTCTATGAGACAATATTTGCATTAAAACTCACAGCTTATGTGTTGTCGTATTTTGCACGACAGTTGTATTAATGAAGTTTGTATTTGGATTCTTTACCATATATTTGGCGACTAAGAATGAGTTGTGTGGACTTATTTTGGGGGCGTCACAGTATATATAATCACTGAATATTATTTTTTTGGGGATGGGGATGGGGAGGGGGAGGGGGAAGGGGAGGGTGGAGGTGGGGTGTATACATAATCACTGAATATTACTCCCTCCGTCCCAGGATAAAAGTTCTTATTACTATTTTGGGTTGTCCCATGTTAAATGTCTACTTTCTTTTAATAACCAAACTTTTATACATTTTTTCCTATTATACCCGTAACATTAAATATCTCATACTTTTCTTATTCTAATTCTCTTTCCATATTTAATGACATTAATATGGACAATTTTGTCATTTTATTCCTCTTCTTAATATGCGTGAAAAGTCCACCAGGACTTTTATCCTGGGACGGAGGGAGTATTTTTTTGGGTGGGGCTAGGGGGTAGGGGTCGGGTGGGGTCGGGTGGGAGGTAAAGGTGGGGTGGGAGTGTATACAAAATCAGTAAATATTATTTTTGGGGGGGTGGGGGGTGGGGGGTGGGGGGTGGGGGGGTGGGGGGGGTGGGGCAGTGGGGTGGGGGATGGACGGGGTGAGAGTGTATACATAATCAGTAAATATTATTTTTTTGTTGGTGGTGGTGGGTGGGAGTGTATACATAATCGGTAAATGTTATTTTTTTTTGTGGGTGTGGGTGGGGGGTGGAGGTGGGGGTGGGGGTGAATATATAATCAGTAATTTTTTTTTGATGTATAAATAAGTTTAAAATATATTATTATTGATAAGGGTATAATAGCCCAAACGATATTTTTTAATCAAAAACTTTAATTAATCCTGAAAAAAATAAACATATTTCAGCCAGTGTGACATTCCAGTGTATCTTATATATATATGGCATTTGAGACTTTGATCACTTTACTACTTATATATGACTTCTAATAGTGTGACATTTTAGGATGGCATGACCAAGGAGTTGTGTATTGGTGCATATTTCAGACAGGTTGTGAGACTGTCGAAGAAGCCCGGGATGCTGTTCACTGCATTGTACCTAAAACAGTGTGCATCCTGTCTTCAACAGGCGTACGGTGGTAAGACCTATAAGCCTGGGCTTCTTCCGGTTCCAGTTTCTCTTACAAAGTACTACGGATATCAGATAGTTTAAGTGATTCAAATCAGTGAACTGTACTCGTCCAAGCCAGCGCGGGTAAGGTTCACCAGACCGGGCAGGTGAACGAACAAGGAAATTAGAGGATTCGGATTCGGATAGGCGAGTCAAGGCGTTTGTGTGAAAACTCTATCTGTCTCAAATAGAGATGGGGAAGGTGTTCATTTTCTAAATAACAGGAAAGCGACTCTTTTAATCCTAAGATGAATAGTCTTAGGGTTATAATCTCATAAATTATAATCCCGGGATTATAATCCTTGCAAACAAAAATAGTCCAAGTTCCTAATCATTGGATGAAAAAAAGAGTAATAGCAAGATCATTTATATAGTTTATGTTTGGGATCGCTTAAAAAAACTGATTAGTCATTCTGATTATTGCTTCTGCTTATAATTAATTATTTAATTTTAAAAAAGTTGTTTGTACATGTTTGGTAAAGAAAAACACTTAAATAAATTAGTAAAAAAGTAAAAAGTATTTGGTATAAAATAATGATTATCAGTTATTTTGAGTGTAAATTACGGAAGGTTTGGAGAAGTAAAGATAGGTAATGGGTGGAATTTTAAAATAAATAAGAATAGACTAGTAATATACTTGGTCAAACCTAATTATTAGATTTGTCAAATAATCAAAAGCTTCAAATCGGAGTTTCTAATTATTTTCATAAAAATTGATTATAAGTAGTTTAAAAATCAGGTTACCAAACACATTTTGCTAGTTAAAATTGATTATGAGTAGCTTTGACTAAATATTAGCGATCCCAAACACCCTCATAGTATAGTGTATGTATGTGTGTGTTTGTGTGTTTTTGTTTATATAATTCTTAAAATTTTTACAAGGTGAGATGCATGAAACCTCTCTACATAAATTTGGGAGCTCATGTTGTGTCTTCTAGCCTTTTGAAAGCATTAATATTGTTTCTACATGCTTTTTCTCATCAACAAACAACTTGTTTATAAACTATCTAGCAATATGAAATCCATGATAACCAATTAAGGCATATATTGTTGTTAAGATAGAGAACAATTAGTTTGGTGGTTGTAAACCATTTTAAATATATGCTGGATAATATTTAACTTTTATCTGAAAATACTTTTACGTTCAGGAATCGAGCAGCTGAAAAACTTTATGGATACAATAACCATGAAGTTCTTGGACAAAGATATTCAAAACTACTTATTGATGAAGCACATTATGCTGCAAAACATTTTTTTGAAAATTTGAGCTGTGGTAAATCTTGGTCAGGTCAGATCCCTTTTAAAAAGAGGTCGGGTGAGATATTCATGGCATTAGTGACAAACAGCCCATTATATGAGGATGGTGAGCTTGTGGGTATTATCACTGTTTCAAGTGATGCGAACTTATTCAATAGAATAATCTCGGGTGACCTGAGAACAAATCAGGATTGTGAAAGAGGCCAACCCAGACTGCGGGGGTTAGACTTCAAAAAGATCCAGTGGCACGCACTGCCACATATTGTATCTGTGCCACAGATTGCATCATCTGTTTCCAATCTGGTGCTTATCTATTACACTTGCCGTACATTCATTTTCTTCATGCTATTCCTTCTGTTCATTTTATTTATGTGTTGGAATGATTTGCTACTCTTGTCTGCTGTACTCATCAGGCTTCAAAAGTTTTATCTAGAAAACGTGGTGATAATCCTAGTAACATTTGTACAACTTCCAGTAATATAGAGGGAAGAGTGGATGCTCAGGATATAACATCAGAGAAGCCACCTCTAGGAAAGACGCCGGTAATGCTTTGATACGATTGGTGATTCTACTTTTACTTCAATGAAAGTGTAGAGTATATCTAGAAGAATACTATAGTGTAGAGTATATCTAGAAGAATACTTCTTTTTTTAGTTTCAGCTTTTGAAGCCTCGTTTTGGTTTAAACTTTGGAAAGAGCACTGCTGACACAGAGAAGTTTGCGAAAGATGAATCTACATTTGAGTCATCTCAACCTTCTAAACTTGTATGGATCCATTCCCTTACCTTTAACCTTCATGCAATACTTCAGTCTATTCCACAATAATTACTAACTTAGATTTCTAAACATTATTCAGTCAGGAAATAATTTGCAATGTAGAAATCAATTATTATGCGATATTACTATTGGAAATAGAAGAGTTTGGTCTGAAATTTAGGAAAGTAACTTGGGAAGTAATTCCTTTTGTCTTTTGTGGAGCCAACTGTTAGTTAAATTGGTCCTGAAGCAGGATAGAATCATGTAATCACTTATTTCCTGAAGTTGTAAGAGATTGTAAAATTTTGTCACTGTATTAGCCTAAGGAGAGAAAAAAATTGGCAACCTAAATTCTGCTAAACTACTTAATTGGAATACTGCAGGCAGCAAATGTATTATCAAAGCTGAGCATTGGTAAACTTGGGAAAGACAAAGATGGAATCATTCAACAAAACGGCCACACTAATATTTTCATGAACAATGGAATGACCAGTGAGCCGAATTCACGTAGACCTTTGAAGATGTCAACTTCATATCAATGCATTGTTAATGATGACTATGAAGAAAAGAATGAAGAATATTGTCCCTTTTCTGCAAGAAGAAGATATGCAAACATAAGTGGGAAAATTGTTCCCACCGATGCTGAAGCCTTTCCACGAGAGTTCAATTGTCTTGAAGTTCCAAAACATGTAGATCTGTTGACAACGCCAAGATTCCCATTTGAGTTGGAGGAGTTGGGTCCAGATTCACAGAATTCAAAGCATTTGGAGGTTGAAGATTCAATGAAGCAACTGTCAGTTCCTCAACAGAGTCATGGTTTAGGGGATAGCATTTGCAGCACCGATGAAAGTCTTACTAGAAAAGGAGACACAGGGTTGAACTCGAGAGGAGATTATGAAATTCGCTGGGAAGACCTACAATTGCGGGAGGAAATTGGGCAAGGTAAAGCTTAAGCAGCTCCAATTAGTTTACATACTATATTTTTAGTTATTGAAGCTTTGTACATTGTAGAATATTATATATATATATATATATATATATATATATATATATATATATATATATATATAAATCTGATGGTCAGTAGGGCAAAACAAAAAACAAAACAATCTTGTGTAGAAGCAACCAAACTTTCCTGCATGACCAATAAGATAGAAAGATTTCCTAAAGATATATTGTTCGTTCCCTTTCAATTAAAGATACAAATTGAATCAAACTTGCTCCTTCATTTACGCTATTGAGCATATTAATATTGTCCAAGTTTGGATATCGGATAATATCCTTTATTTACAAAAGGACTAAGGAGCTGAGACTCACTTCCTTTAGGCTGTATTTGTTTGCAAATATGTCACATGAAGTTGTAGTATTTTAACTTATTTTTACTATTTTAATAGCTTTAAGAACTTTTTATACCCAGATTAGTCTGAAAATGACAACCTCATACTATTTTTTTGTTTGTTTTTAAGGTCATTTATGAGGGACTACATAATATTAATGACCTTAAAAAAAAAATATAGTAAGAGGTTGTGATTTTTGGACTAATCGGAGTATAAAAAAGTGCTTAAGGGTATTAAAGTAGTAAAAATAAGTTAAAATACTCCAATCCCATGCAACCTATTTGCAAACAAACGTAGCCTTAGAGTTCTGTGAGAAGCTCCAACAAGAAAATGTCTTTCCATAATATGTAATTTAGTCCAACTCAAACAGCATATATTGGTTGCTTTTCAGCTCTTTTACATTTCTATATCCTCAAATAGAGTGCATTTGTTCTCTGTTTTTAGGTTCATATGCTGTTGTATACCGTGGGATTTGGAACGCATCGGTACATTCTAGAAGTTCAGAAGCTGTTCATGTTTTCATCCCATTTTACAATGAAACTCTTTTCATCTGGATGCATAATTTTTACTTCTGGGTCATCAGGATGTTGCGGTTAAGGTTTATTTTGGGGATGAATACAGTGAGGAAGCCTTGCTTGACCACCAAAAAGAGGTGTGTGGAACTCACAGATAATGTTCATTGTTTGTTGTTGTCATGGTCAAAAGAGTAGCCCCAGATCGTGATGTTGATTTATGTATTCTTCAGATTGACATAATGAGAAGATTAAGACATCCAAATGTATTGCTGTTTATGGGGGCAGTATATTCCCAGAAAAAACTTGCCATGGTGACAGAGTTTCTACCAAGGTAACGCAGGAAACATCTCCTCTGATGCAGCGGAAAAGGTTAGTGCCTCGGTTATTTTGAGTTTAAAATTTGATTGTTGTCTGGTCAGGGGAAGTCTTTTTAAAACACTTCACAAGAATAATCAATCATTAGACATCAGACGTCGTCTGAGGATGGCCCTTGATGTTGCAAGTTTTCTACCCAAATTCATCAGTTTCACACTCTCGACTCTGTTGAGGTAATCTACTATCAGCAATGTTTCCTCAAGCTCTTTTTGTTTTGATGCAGGCAAGAGGTATGAATTATTTGCATCACAGAAACCCCCCAATAGTACACAGAGATCTAAAATCTTCAAACCTGCTTGTTGACAAGAACTGGAATGTAAAGGTAGTAATAATGCAATTTCATACGTTTTATAGGCCCCATTAGACAAGTCAATTTATAGCTCTTCACCAGGTTGGAGACTTTGGCCTATCAAAGCTGAAGCATGCAACTTTCTTAACAGCAAAATCTGGAAGAGGAACAGTAATATTCTTCTCTTATCCTTTTTTGGTTTATTCGTTTTGTTATTCTTAGAAATCCATTTCATGGTAAAGTCATGAATGGCGTTGATTTTATTATCTCTCTCTCTCTTTTCTATGTAGTCTCATTAGTGCATTAATTTACAAGTTATCAATTAAATTTATTGCAGCCTCAGTGGATGGCTCCTGAAGTCCTTCGAAATGAACCTTCAAATGAGAAGTAATTTCCAAAATTACCTTGTTATTATTCTCATTTTCGCGCATTAGAATTTTTGGATAGGGAAGTGCTTCGTTGGAAAATCTACATGAATCTCTATTATCTGGCAAATCTCCCCATCGTGAGAACTGGTCATTTAATGAATTTACCTCTGTAGTAAAAGGACTAGTTGGTTTCTGATGCGATGGGAACTTTTTGGCAATCTTCACTTAGTTCTCCATGAGACACCTTATTTTATAGCTTTTGCTTTTTTCAGGTTGAAAAGGTCAAACTATGGAAGTTCTTAGCAAAGCTATTCTAATGGGGTTATTAGCAGGAGAGGGGCGGATCCAGTAATTTTTTCCGGGGCGGATTTTAACAAATATTTTTGTTGAAGTTAAATAAAGAAAACATCAACTAATCATAATATTAACTAATCATAATAATGTTTACAAATTGCAATAAATATTCATAATCCAAACTAAAAAAGGAATTTCAAATAAAAACATTTAGATTAAATTTAGAAACTTATTTCGGTTACTTGTCATAGTTCAATTTGAATGATTCCTTAAATGCTCAAAGTCTCAAACCAAATTTGTTATCTATACTCAAACAAAACCATGAATTAATTTTAAAACATAAACTAGTTTTGTACTTCTAAGATTTCACCAAACTTTAAAACTAAGAAGATTTTTCATTTTTGTACTTGTATTTAGAATTGGTTTATAAATTTTTTTTTGCCCCTTTCAAGTTTAACTCTTCAATTAGTATGCCTTCTTGAATTTATTAATTTACATATTTGTCCTGCTCCTATACCTATAAAAAAATTTCCAGCAGGGCAGCTGCCTATACTGCCTCGTATATAGATTTGCCCCTGGCTATAAGAATCAAAAGTTTTTTTCCTTCTTTATTTATCAATCTTCTTTAACTCTGGATTGGTTTGTGTGAACAACAGAAGGTTTGCAAATTTGTAATCTGTTACTTGACAGGTCGGATGTCTTCAGTTTTGGCGTTATACTGTGGGAACTAATGACAGAATCCATTCCATGGAGCGACCTAAATTCCTTACAGGTAGTTCAAGTGTCTCTTTGATATCCAAATATGCCTTCCATTTTTTGTCAATCAGCAATATATTTCTCAAAGGAGTAGGAACACTATATATTACATAATAGGAGTAGATAACAAGATTAAATTATATGGCTTCACTGAAGTCTTTAATTCTTATATTTGAAGGTTGTTGGAGTTGTGGGGTTCATGGATCGCAGGTTGGATCTACCAGAATGCCTTGATCCTTGTATTTCTTCCCTCATCCACGACTGTTGGCAAAGGTGCTTTAGCAGCAGCCCTCTAGTTACAATTTTCATTGTTTTTTTTTGTGTGAATAACAGAGAAACGTGCAGCCACGTATAATAACTTGTTTATGAACTTTAAGTAACCATTTGTTAATTTGCTGAACAGCAATCCAGGTGATCGTCCATCGTTTAAAGACATGATCAAGACAATGACAGACTTAATCCTCTCTGCTCGGGCAAAGCTTGGAGCTTTAAACTAGCAAATTCTGGATTCCACAGAATACAGTTTGGTTTACTTCTTCACAAAATGGTTAGTGATATTAGAAAGACTTGTATCAAATGAAGAGAGAGTTATTATAATCATCATTCAGGTGTGTTATTAATATATGATGTTAGTTTGATTTTCTAGTTTGTCATCTTTTGTTTGATTCTAATGCCAACCATCTAAAATGTGTTCTATATGAAGTCACCCAACCAAATAGCAGTAAATAGGGAGCTGATATTTACACATGTATTATTTTTGATGTTCTCTTACACGAGCATATAGTGAGTCTCACTTTCATGTGAGAAGTAACTGTGTGAAAATATCAAAAACACGTGTGGAAATAACGATCCCCTTTAAATATAGGCATTTTGTTTTCAGACAGAACATTTTTTTAGAAAATGTTATGTTTTTGGAGTTTTGGTTAACAAACTGAATTTCAGTGTGAAAATGTTTTTCAGTAATTGGTGTTCGAAAATGAATTCCACAATTAAGTTTTTCAATTTTTGTTAATTATTTGTGGTGAATCCTTCTTTCTAGCTCATGGGACAAGATTATACTCTTCCTCATAAAAATAGTTTCATTTACAAAATTTGTAAAAATTAAGAATATATTTAGAGGATTGATATTTAAGTAAATTTGATAATTTTATAAGTTGCTCATCAAATGAATAATAAGTAGGGTTCATCTCATGTGAGAGAGGTACTATCAATTCTCTATATTTATGTTTCATTACTTTCTACAGTTGGGTTGGATTTATCCTTTTAAAATTAAAGATATATTATTCTTTTTAGTACTTTCCAAAATTAGATATATATTTTTATTCTAAAACTATAAAGTGACACCATATCCTAATTTGCATTACATTTTTATCATTATGTTCAATATCAAACCACCATAGTTGAATTCATAGATTACATTTGAGAATATAAAATTATTTTTAAAAATTGTTATTTTATAAATATATTTTTTATTTTGGAAGGGATGAAGTATTATTTCATGTTATTATCAGGGAAATGAAGACTTTTTTATAATAATAATAAAAAAATTTGCCATTATTACTCATTTTGTGGAGCATTGGGATTTGGGAATATTAGTATGTGTGAAAATTGAAACAATAATGCTACTATCAGATAAAAGTATCACATACCGCTAACATACTGCATGGATGGCATCCACAGATTTATGAATTTAAAAATCGTTATTTTATAAATAAAAGGGACACACATATCATAAGTATGATATACTCCACCAGATCATAGAACTGGCCCGTCTTGGTAGATAATATTGTCAAATCTCTATAAAATTTATGAATTTGGAAGGGCCTAATTGAAAATATAATTAGGAAAAAAATGTGTACACAGCTGTGTATTACACAGTAAGTTATAGCGACGATTTTTTGTGCTATAGCGACGGTTTCACCCGTCGTCATAGCTATTCTGGGCTATGGCGACAGTTTACCGTCGCTATAACCCAAAAAATCTGTCGTCCTAGGCCTACTGTGTAATACACAGCTGTGTATATACATATAGCCCATATAATTAAAACAAAAAAGGAAGTTATAATAATAGTATATTATAAAATTAGAGAAACGTTTTGACTTCTAAATTTAATTATAAATATTTCTAACTAAAAAGTACAACTATTAACCATAATATTTGTTGCCTTCAAAATTTTGAAAAAAAAAACAATTAAAGCAATTTGAATTTTTTAAGATTTTAAATCTGATTTTGGAACGAGGGTGATATGTTTATATAATCTGCGGGATTTGACATGTATTTGTTATTTTATGTAATTATTTGTTTGTATATTAAACTTATAAAGCGTTTGATACTTGTAGATATGTCATAAGGTGCATCGTTTATTATTTTGGATTTATTTATTTATTTTTAATTTTTTTTTGGGTGCAAATGAGGCTGAACAAAAGGCCGAACTAAAAATTGAGTGTTTTTACAATTAAGCATGCAAACCGATTCGAATTTTGTCAAACTCGAACCAAACTCGAAAATGTTCGAGTAACATGATCAAACCAACTCTCATGTGCAAATTCGATCGTTAAATGTTTGCGAACATGATCGCGTTTGCGAACATGAACAGGTCGCGAATGTTCACGAACACATGTTCGTTTGTGAACGTGATCAAGTTTGTAAACATTTTGACGAACCACGACGGCCGATTATATTTTCAACTTTCAAGTCGATTAATAAATTTCACATGTAAGAAATCGAGCCGCTCGAATCCATGTTAAAAAGCAAACTACTCGAAACCAAACAACATGGTTTGTGAAAATGTACGATCGAACAATTGAATGTGAAACCATGTGCAAACTCGACTCGACAAGACATTAAACTCAAACTCGAATCGAACCGATTCGTGAACGATTTGATTCGTTTGCAGTCCTACGTACAGTTATCGGTTAACGATGTTAGAGTATCAAATGAATGTTCTTCATTATAAATTATTACATCAATCAATACAAATATATAACAAGTCAATAAGATGAAATAAATTAATTTGGTTGGTCATTTTAAGGAAAATTTGATAATTAGTTTATAATTTTTAAATACATATTCAAATTCAATTAACATGTATACATTCACCCATTATTATTCACCAAAAAACATCAAACCACCTAATCAGTTCCCCTCATCTAATGAATTATCATTCACCAAAAAACATTCTCATTAATTAATTGAATTTTTTTAAGATTACTTTAGATATATTCTAAAAAGAAATGTACTTTATATTGGTCTATGAATAACATTTGATACTTAAATTATTATCTTTTCATCAGCTAAAAACCCTTATTCAGATTGACAATAAACTAGAAACCCTGACATATAATTCAATTACTAACATTTATAAAAATCAAGAATCATCTAACATTTATTTATCTTAGTATTCACTGAAATAGACTTACAATATATAATTCAATTATTCATCTAGCTATATAAAAGTTTAATAAATAAATATTATTTTCTCAAATTTTCATATATCATATTTATATAATGAGATTAAAGAAACTTTTGTGCATCCAGTCGAAATTTGCACAACAACAATAATAATTTAAATAAAAAAGGATCCAACAATTTAATTAATTTGATTATCGTTAAATTAGTAATTAATAATTATAAAATACAACAAACCTAAATTGAAATGATTCCAATCGTCAAGAAAAGAGAAAGAAAAAACACGCGTCTCGCATACCATATGAGCACATGCTGCACATCTATTGTCTGTCTTGCCTTTGAGAACGCATGAAGACTGAAGAGAGTATTCCAAGTCCTTATACCATTAATTATTTTTCTATATCACCCTTAACTTCTTACATTATTTTAAAAAATTATTTACTCTATCCGTGCCTTTAATATAAGTCATTTTATGAAAATATTTTTGTCTCTTAATACATGTCGTTTGAAACTTTCAAGTAAACATTAATTAATTGTTTAGTTTCTAATAGTACCACAAATATTAAATATAAATTTGGTTCTCTTATTATTTTTTATTCAAAAAATAACACCATCTTTTTTTAATACAAAAACAATATCGACAATTGATACTATATTTAATGATATAAAATTATTTTTTTAATACGCACGCACAACTCTAAAAGGACTTAAATTAAGGGACGAATGGAGTATCTTGTATTAGTAGTTTTTAATTTTCTATAAAAAGATAGTGTTGGAATTCTATATAAATTTTAATTATTAAATGATTTTCTTAACTTACGTGTATCAAACTGAAAGGACTATTATTATGGAATTGGGAGAATATAAATTTTTTTCCTAAAGCTATTTATTTGCAATAAGTTTACTATCACATAAAAATCACTCACATATATATTGATATGGCCCACGTGCAGAACAAGTCATGTGAGTCATATTGATATGTATGTGAGCGATAGTCATTTATTTGGAGACGAAGAGAGTAAAAAAGAAAAGTAATTGAAATAAGGTCCACCGTCCATAGGGAAGTTGATTGTACTATGTTCGTACGTACTCCATTTTGTACGAAAAGGGCTTTTAAATTTGACTCTAGATAGAGGGGTAAGATCCGATCCACCTGCTTCATTCTTCAGCTGCACTTGTAATATGAACCCGACAATTGTTGATCACCTCCGCCCAAACCAAGAGCTACAAAACATGGACCAACTGTTACTACTTTCTTCCCTGGTCTAACTACCTAGGGCCCACAATGTTCTAAAATCTAGAATGGAACAAACTGAAACTATATTTTCTCTCTCCTCCATTATATTTTTTGTAGGGGTGAGCATGATACGATTTGTAGCTCAAATCGCACACGAAACCGCTTAGATACGGTTTGACAAATTCAAAACCGTTTGTGATTGGTGGGGTGCGATTTTGAACCTTGTAGTTTGGTTTTATTTGGTTCGGTTTCGGTTCCAAAACCAATTAAAATAATAAAACCGTAAAATAGTAAGCAAAATCATTCACGCAAACATATTACGCAGTGAACACAATCATGGAGTTAATTTAGAAAAATAGTTCTAGGCATCAACAATTATATGGTTGATTAATACTATGTTATCACATTCGATTTAGTAAATACCAAGCCACTCTTGATTTGCAAACATAATTGATACTGTTGATTCTTCATTCAACCCTGTAGTATTTGTCTTCTAAAATAAAATGAGAATATGTTATAGTAGAGAAATTATATATACTCGTAGAAAATTTGAGAAAACATGATAATTATTTGGTGCGATTTCGATTTTATGCGTGCGATTTTGGCTAGTAACCAAACCAAAATTATAAATTTGGTTTTCTAACCCACCTAAAACCACCAAATACGTCGAAACCGTTGGTGCGGTTTGTGCGATTTCAATTTCAATTTGGTTACTTGATCAGCCCTACTCCTTCGATTCCAAAATATAAAATATAAGATCAATTTAAAATGTATTTTATAAAAAATAATATATGATACGACTTTACATGTCGACTTTTTTATTGCAAGTTATGTAGATAAATCTAATTAGTAATACTTTTATGTTGTATTTGATATAGTAAACTAATTTTATATTCATATCCAATCTTATGTATTGATATGCATCCAAGGTATGTAATCACTTTCCCTAGTAATCGAGTGATTGTAATTCAGTTGAAATCTTTAGTAATATATATTAGGACTCATATTTTATTACTCCATCCGTTCCTTAATTTAAGTCGTTTTATAGAAATGTTTTTGTTCTTAAATATAAGTCGTTTGAGAATTTCAAGTAAGCATTAATTGTTTAGTTTCCAATATTACCCCAAGTAATAAATATAATTTTGATTCTCTCACTATTTTTTGCCTAATAAATAGCACTCTCTTTTTCCAATACAATGACAATATAGACAATTGATAGTATATTTAATGTTTTATAATCATTTTCTTGATATTTGTGCATAACTCTAAAATGACCTATATTAAAGTTAAGGAACGGAGGGAGTGTTATTTTTTATAAAGAAGGGCTATCTCACACTCTTACATGACATAACCCTTAAAATAACGTCGTTTTACAAAAGTAAATATATTCTCTCACATGTTATGTATAAAAAAATAATTTTGTAATTTTTCAAAATATTATTATTAAAAAAAATATTTCATATAAAAGTGTGAGATAACTAAAAACATTTATTATACTTAATGTGTTTTATGTATAACTCATTAAATTGAAGAAACTGATGATGTGACGCCCCCAAAATAGGTATACATCACCCATTTTGAGTCGTCAATAATATGGTACAGAAACAACTACAACTTTATTAATACAACATGAAAACTGTGAGTTTAAATACAAATATTGTCGTCTAAACAATATTCACACCCAAATAAGTCCTCATTACAATTATTGGTACATTATTTTATAAAAATAGTGAGGACTACTAAACAACTTTCTAGAACCTTCATTGCATATCCCGACTAGTACTCGCTATATTCTCGCCTCTTGAGAAGAAAAATAGAACAAAAAAGAAAAAGGGTGAGCTCAACTAGCCCAGTAAAGAATATTATAATTAAGATAATATAGAACAAATTATCGTTAGTCTTCAACAGGGAAAAATCTGATAAAATACAATAGACAACAAGTTTCAGATCAATATTCGCAGCGGAAATAATAATTCATAGAAGAGTTACGTAGAGAATGAAATCTACTATAATCTATGAATTTAAAAGTCCATCATCAATATTTTATCCATGTAACATCAACCAATATTCATCTTGAATCAAATATCATCTTTGCACTACAGGCCAAAGATATTCATCAGTCGGTCATGTTCATCTCAACACTTGTACATCTTTGCACTACGGGCCAAAGATATTCATAAGAAAATCAACCATCTTTGCACTACATGCCAAAGATATTCAGTAATACCATCATTTAGGACTGAGGATGATGAAAAATATTTTAAAGAAAACGAATCCAGTGAAACAAAAGAACAAATACTAAGGATTCGTACTTTAAACAAACCGAGTTTAAAAATACTTCATAAATACTCATAGTGAAGTAAAATTTAAGAATGATCAAAACACGGATACAATCAAAGCTAGTATCCATAATAGATATTTTAGACAAAAATGAAAATTTAATTTTCTGTGAATAGTGTCGTATTCGTGAATAGTGCTGTATACGTGAATAGTAACCCCGACACTAAAAGACAAGAATTTCACAAGAAAAATCATACCAATATTCCGGCATAATGATATTAGAAGAAATAATATCATTTTTTAAAAAAATATCCCTTACCTTGAAAAGACTGTACTTCTAGTTGGAATACCAGATATAGTGCTGAAGGGAACTTGCACCGTATAGCAACACTCAAAATATCAAAATACTCACAATAATACGCTCGATAATATATATATAGAGAGAGAAAAAAAACTTCAGTTTCTGGTGTGATTTTCAATTTTAACCTAAACACCCTATTTATAGGAAAATGCTTAGAACACCAAATCAGAAAATTTAATAAAATAATAATATATTTATATAAATTTCCTACGCACACCAAGAATCTGAATTCAGCAACTTAACACATGTTAAATGAGGCACACAAAATGTAAAAAACATTTTTCTTAAAATAAATATTTTAAACTCAAAAATCAATTATTCTGGAACTTCGAAACTTCAATAATTCATAATAAATAGCCCTTTTATAAAAAAAAATCAAACCTTGTGGCTTTTCCATAGGAAATTTCATTCTCTACAGCTTTGCAGAAGAAAGTTTTTCCAAATTCCAAACGGAAATTGACCGAAATCCACAAACAGACGATTATATAGGCTATAATCAAATTTCATTCAAGAAATGGGCCTACAAACATGTTTAACATGTTTTAAACAACTCTTGCAATAAAAATACTATTCCTCCTCATATATTCATATATCCCACATTCATTGTAAAAATATCACCATTATTATATTATTAAAATATAATAATATATTTAAATGAATTGTTTTATCAGAAAAGATAAAATATCAATTTTTCAACAATTATCACATTAAAAAATTTTCTCCATCTATATTCACATAAAATGAATATTTTTCTTATCATATAAATCAATAATTAATTATTCACAAATAATATTATAGAATCACAATACTGACAACCAGGCAGTTCCCAGGAAAGAGGGGGCTTTCCAATAAGGATTTCTCCTTACTGGCGCGCAATTAGGTGACCAAACCTCTTATTAGACAGAACTTTCTAGACATTGCCAATAATGTTATCTAATAATATTATTCAAATAATATGAATTATTGATCTGATAATGAAAATATTGTGTAGTGCCAATTATTGAAATAACAATAATATAAAATATCAATATAACAATTATTGAATCAATAAAATAGAATATTGAATAGTAACTACTGTAACAATTATTGAGTAATGCCTTCCTACGTAAGAATAAATAATTGGTGCAATATCGTGTACTACTGTATTTTAACCACCGAGTATTTCAACAGTATTAACAGTAACAACTACGCCGTTATTTATAAACAACTTATACTTGTCGTTTTCTTCATCCAATCGTTTTCGTTATGGACCCACACAAGGCTGCGCCGTCGTACAAATATTCCCCGACAGTAAAAATATTCCACGACCAAATGAATATTCTCCGATAAAAATGAATATTTTATAACCACTTGCATATTTAAAATATTTGCGCATTTTACCCATAACTAACCACATTAATCAAATCAACCCTTACTATTTCAAAATAATAAATAGAGGAAAATTGATTTTATTTATAATAAGTTGGGGTCTTACAACCTCCCCTCCTTATGAAATTTTGTCCTCGAAATTGACGTACGTACCTGGTGTTTCGAAAAGGTGAGGATACCTCGCTTTTATTTCCGTTTCCAATTCCCAGGTCATTTCCTCAATAGCATGGTTTTTTCACAAAACTTTAACTTGTGGTATGACCTTTGTACGTAAGACATGCTCCTTCCTATCCAAGATCTTGACAGGTACCTCCTCGTACGTTAAGTCTTTAGCTATCTCGTCCGGTTCTAATTCAATAACGTGGTTCGGGTCTTTCACATATTTACGAAGCACAGATATATGAAAAACATTATGAACACGAGAAATACTTTGAGGTAACGCGAGTCTATAGGCTACATTTTCGACTCGGTCAAGAATCTAAAATGGGCCAATAAATCGTGGATTGAGCTTTTCTCTCTTCCCAAATCTTGTAACTCCCTTCCATGGGACAACACGCAACAATACATGATCCCCAATACTAAATTCCACGTCCTTTCGATGAAGATCCGCATAACTCTTTTGTCGATCCTGTGCCGTTTGTATACATTGTCGAATCATTTGGATCTTTTCTGTAGTAATACATACCAACTTTAGTCCCAACAATGTTGCTTCACCCACCTCATCCCAACATACTGGAGAGCAACACTTTCATTCATATAATGCTTCGAATGGAGCCACACCTATACTTGCCTGATAACTGTTGTTGTAGGAGAATTCCACCAATGGTAAATACTTATCCCAACTCCCTTTGAAATCTAGGACACGTAGTCTTAATATATCTTCAAAAGTTTGAATAATCCTCTTTGATTGTCCATTCGTTTGAGGATCGTATGCCGAACTGAATCGTAAATTCGTGCCCATAGCTTTTTGTAAACTAACCCAAAATCGTGAAGTGAATATTGGGTCACGATCCAAAACTATGGATACTGGCATGCCATGCAATCTCACAATCTCATTTACATACATATGAGCAAGACGTTCAAGGGAATAAGTCTCCCGTATCGGCAAGAAATGAACAGACTTGGTTAATCTATCAACAATAACCCAAATAGCGTTTATGCCTTGAGAAACCGTGGGAAGACCCGTAACGAAATCCATGGTAATGTGTTCCCACTTCCATATCGGAATCTCAAGTGGTTGCAATGGACCCTTAGGAACTTGATGCTCCGCCTTTACACGTTGACAAGTTAAACACCTCGGGATAAACTTTACAATCTCTCTCTTCATATTGTTCCACCAAAATGTATGTCGAAGATCACGATACATTTTGGTACTTCCAGGATAGATTTCAAACGGTGTATTATGTGTCACCGTCATGATCTTGTATTTCAAATCAGAGTCGTTAGGAACACAAAGTCTGGAGTGGACTCGAAGTATTCCCTCTTCATCGATTCTTGCTTCCGGAATAGCACCTTCTTGTACTTTCTTCTTCATACGCATCAGCTCCGGGTTGGTGGGTTGAGCAACTTTAACTTCATTGATTAAAGTTGGTTCTATGCGTATACTTGACATCATCGCACTTGTTCCTGCATATGATCTTCTACTCAATGCGTCAGCTACCACGTTTGCTTTTCCAGGATGGTATTGAATGGTGTGGTCATAATCTTTTAACAACTCGAGCCAATGTCGTTGTCGCATGTTGAGTTCCTTTTGGGTGAAGAAATATTTGAGGCTTTTATGGTCTGAATTTATCTCCACTTTCTCTCCATATAGATAGTGCCTCCAGATCTTTAGCGCGAAAACGACTGCTGCCAACACTAGATCATGAGTAGGATAATTCCTCTCATACTCTTTAAGTTGTCGCGAGGCATAGGCTATGACTTTCCCACGTTGCATGAGAACACATCCTAACCCTTTGCATGAAGCATCGCTGTAGATAACAAATCCATCCGAACCAGATGGTATTCTCAGAGCAGGTGTCGAAATGAGTCTCCTATTAAGCTCTTGGAAACTCTTTTCGCATTCCTTGCTCCATACGAATTTTGTATCTTTCTGAGTTAGCTGAGTTAACGGAATAGAAATTCGAGAAAATCCTTCCACAAATCTTCGATAATAACCAGCTAAGCCCAGAAAGCTACGTACTTCGGTTACCGACTTCCGTTGCTCCCAACTTTGTATTGCCTCAATCTTTGTCGGGTCAATAGATACTCCATTTTTGACACCACGTGCCCAAGGAATGCTACCTCCTCAAGCCAGAATTCACATTTCTTCAACTTGGCATATAGCTTGTTTTCACGAAGCCTTTGGAGTACCAGCTTCAAATGGTGCTCATGATCTTCACGGCTTTTGGAATATATAAGAATGTCATCAATAAAGACAACAACGAACTGATCCAAATAGTCCTTGAATACTCGGTTCATCATATCTATGAAAGCCGCAGGAGCATTAGTCAATCCAAAAGACATGACTAAAAATCATAATGCCCGTATTGAGTTCTGAAGGCAGTCTTTAGAATATCCTCAGTTCTAATCTTCAGCTGATGATATCCAGAACGAAGATCGATCTTTGAAAAGAATTATGCTCCTTGCAACTGGTCAAACAGGTCATCAATACGAGGTAACGTATACCTATTCTTGATTGTGACATGGTTCAATTCTCGATAGTCAATACAAAGTCGCATACTCCCGTCTTTCTTCTTTACAAATAAAATAGGAGCACCCCAAGGAGATGTACTAGGACGAATGAAACCGATGTCCAACAACTCCTGTAGTTGGACCTTTAACTCCTGAAGTTCAATAGGAGCCATTCGATATGGGGTTTTAGAAATGGGGTTTTAAAAATGGGCTTTGTACCAAGTTCAAGATCAATAAAAAATTCAACTTCGCGTTCTGTGTAACGACCCCAAAATAGGTCCATTCCATCCAACCCATTCTGAGTCGTCAAATACATGGTACAGAAAATAACTACAACTTTATTACAACAATTGTCGTGCAAAATACAACAACACATATGCTGTGAGTTTGGATACAAATATATATCAACTATGACTCATGTCCCAACCGTGGACAGCACCTCATAATGACACCTTACATAAAGGTATAGTCGAAAACTGTTTTAGAAATTAGAATATTTGGGAAGTGCTCAAGGAAACCTTCGTACATGGGAGGCCATGCGTCTAGGTTATTATAGATATCATATGGCAACAGAATTATCCTTGGTTGACCCAATAAACCCCAAAGAAAAATAAGAAGATTACTATCATATTCTTCCCAATGGCGAGTCTTCTCTTGACATATCATTATCTGCACCGTCTCTAATTGAGAGTTATATTTCAAATAGACTCCAAGATCATATAGATAGTGCTGGTAGATATACTCAGCAAGTGGATGAGCACATCCATGTCTTATGATGACACTAGGTGGTATGTCATTAGACATCTTGTATGACAGTGGCAAAACACCCTTCCAACATTGGGTCTCACCCTAGTTGATTCACCAAATATAACTACTAAATGATGACCACCGTTCTATTCCCCTATTATCCCCCGCTCGACCCAGCTACACTCCTATTACCTGAAAGGAATTGTGAACCAAAAGGGTGAGCACAACTAGCTCAGTAAAGAATATCATGACTAAAGATAAATAAATTATCAATAGCCTTTAACAGTAATAAATCAGAGATTTGGAACATATGGTATATGATACAAATTTTCAACTATAGTTGCAGCGGAACGAGTAATCCATTAGAAGAGTCAAATAGACTATAAAGTCTATTATCTTCTCCATGTTAAAAGTCCACCAACAATATTTTATCCCTGTAACATCAATCAACAATTCCTGTCCACAATCACATGTATAACTCATAATCGTAATTGTTGTTCTAAATTCCTTTTCTCATCCAGGACAAAGATAATTTTTATCACCTGAAACATCAAAGATCATGGTTATACCAAATCACAGTTCATGTTCATAATCATACTAATAAATTCATCTTTGCACTACGGCCAAAGATATGCATCAACAAGTCATCTTTGCACCACAGGCCAAAGATATTCATCAACAAGTCATCTTTGCACTACAGGCCAAAGATATTCATCAGTTGGTCATGTTCATCTAAACACATGTTTATCTTTGCACTACGGGCCAAAGATATTTATCAGAAATCATTCATCTTTGCACTACAGACCAAAGATATTCAATAATATCATCATTTAAGACTGAGGATGATGAAAAATATTTTTAAAAAAACGAATCCAGTGAAACAAAATGACAAGGATTAAGGATTAAAGATTCGTACTTTGTTTTAACCATGTCCAAAAATACCTCAAAAATAATCATAGTTGTGTAAAATTCAAGAATGATCAAAACATGGATACAATCAAAGCTAGTATCCAGAATATATATTTTGGACAAAAAGAAGAAATTTTATTTTTTGGTAAATAGTGTTGTATTCGTGAATAGTGCCGTATATGTGAATAGTGCCGTATACATGAATAGTAACTCTGACACCAGAATATAGAAATTTCACAAAAAATATCATCACGCTTCGTGAATAGTACTTGTGAATAGTAACTCATAAATAGTAACTCATGAATAGTAACTCATGAATAGTAACCCCGACATGAAAAAGTTCCAAATTTGATAAAAATTTCCAACCAACATTCTGGCATAATGATATTGAAGAAATAATATCATTTTAGAATAAAATAACCTCCCTTACAATCCCTTAAAAACACTTATTATCCCTTACCTCAAAAGAGCAGTACTTCTGACTGGAATAACGCTGAACGAACTTGCACCGTATAGCAATACTCAAGATATCAAAATACTCACAAGAATACACTCGATAATATATAGAGAGAAATAGAGAGAAAACTTCAGTTTCTGGTGTGATTTTCAATTCTAACCTAAGCACCTATTTATAAGAAATTGCTTAGAACACCAAAGCAAAAAATTTAATATAATATTAATATTTTCAAAACATATTCTTACGCACACCTAACCAGATGATTTCAGCCATTTAACACATGCCCATAATTGAAAAAAACGTTTTTCATAATTAAAATATTTTAAACTTCCAAAAATCAATTATTTCGGAACTTCAGAACTTCAATATTTCACAATAAATAGCCTTTTTGTCAGAAAATTCGAATCTCGCATGTTTTTATAGGAAATTCAATTCTATACAACTTTGCAGAAGAAAGTTTTTCCAAATTCAAAACAAAAATTAACCGAAATCTACAAACAGGCGATTTTACATGCTATAATCAAATTTCAGTCAAGAAATGGGGTCCATCGACACATAAAACATGCTTTAAATATTTTTGGTAACAAAAATACTCCTCCTCCACATATACTCATATATCCCACATTCATCGTAAAAATATCATCATTATTATATTATTAAAATATAATAATATATTTAAATGAATTATAGAAAAAGATAAAATTTCAATTTTCAACAATTGTCACATTAAAAATTTTCTCCATCTATATCCACATAAAATCAATATTTTCTTTATCATATAAATCAATAATTAATTATTCATAAATAATATTACATCATCACAATACTGACAATCAGGCAGTTCCCAGGAAAGAGGGGGCTTTCCAATAAGGATTTCTCCTTACTGGCGCGCAATTAGGTGACCAAACCTCTCCTTAGACAGAACTTTCTAGACATTGCCAATAATGTTATCTAATAATATTATTCAAATAATATGAATTATTGCTTCGATAATGGAAAATACTGTGTAGTGACAATTATTAAAATAACAGTAATATAAAATATCAACGCAGCAGCTATTGAATCAATAAAATATAATACTGAACAGTAATTACTGTAACAATTATTGAGTAGTGCCTTCTTACGTAAGAATTAATAATTCAAAAATATTGTGCAATACCGTGTGCTACTGTGCAACAACGCGTATTACTTTACTTTACCCACCGGGTATTCCAACAATGTTAACAGTAACGATTACGCCGTTATTTATAAAACTTTAATTTGTCATTTTCTTTATCCGATAATTATTCTGTTATGGGGCCCACAAAAGGCTGCGCCGTCGTACGAATATTCCCCGACAGAAAGAATATTCCACGACCAAATGAATATTCCCCGACAACAATGAGTATTTTATAACCACTTGCTTATTTTGAAAAAAAAATCATATATCACCCTTAACTTTAACCTTTTATCAATTTAACCATTTACTGAATTGTAATTATAAGAAAAATTGAATACTTTTATTTTATAAAATTCGGGGTCTTACATTCTGGGGGTAGACCGGGAAGTTCTTCAGGAAACACGTTAGGAAATTTACTAACTACAGGAATATTATTCAAATCTGACGTGTCTTTATTCAAATCCATAACATGGGCTAAGAAAGCTTGACATCCGTTTTTCAATAAACGAATAGCTTTATGACTAGATATGACAGTGATTGATTTTAATGGTTTAGTTGCTTGAATTCGTACAACAGATTGATTAGGAATATGAAAACTAACAACCTTACGAAAATAATCAATTTTGGCATGATGAGTAGTTAACCAATCAATCCCTAAAATCACATCAAAAGCAAGTATCTTTAAAGAGATAAAGTCAACAGGTAATGTGATGGTGCCAAATTGGATCAAACAAGATTTATAAATAGTGGATGTGATAAAAGTTTCTCCTAATGGAGTCTCCACAGATAAATCAAAGTCTAATTTCTCCGGAGTTAAGTTTAAACGTTGAGCACAAGCAGGAGAGATAAATGAATGGGTAGCACCGGTATCAAGTAAGGTATAAACTTCGCAAGAATTTATGATTAGCTTACCCGTGATCACCTCGTTTGGGTTCTTCGCATTTTGACCAGTCATGATAAACGCTCTTCCAGGAACAGTTGACTTTGACTTTTCTGGGACAGCCTTTTAAGTCACCATCCCCGCTGGACTTGGTTTCGCTACCGTACAATCTCAAGCGATATGTCCTTCCTTTCCATAATTATAACATACCTTGAACATTTGTGGGCAGTTTGGGTTGATATGTCCCTCTTTTCCACATTTATAGCATACGACCGGTGGTTGTTCTCCTCCCTTAGAACCAGCTGCTGATGTTGATGTCTTCACATGGTCATTGTTGAATCTCCTCTTTTTAAAATCTCCTCCCGAATCGCTTCTTCTATTATCATGGCCATGATTACCACCAGAGTGGTTACTGCCTTTGTCCGTATTCTTCTTTCTCCGCTGGTTATTGTTGTTCTGATGACTGCTGTCACCAGTATGATCCTGGTTATGGTCCTTCGGTTGAACGTACTCGTTATCTCGCTGTAACAATTGAGCTTTGTTGACAACATCTGAATAGAGAGAAAATTTATGAGAAATGAGATACTGACGTATGCCGGGTTTCAAACCTCTCAGAAACATCCGCGTCATACGTTCCTCATTCTCCACCAAATGAGGTGCAAACCTGGATAACTCTGCAAACTTTGCCTCGTACTGGGACACCGTCATGTTATTTTTTTCCAGTCTAATGAACTCCACTTCCTTCATATGACGAATACTTTCAGGAAAGTACTTGTCATTGAAAAGTTTCTGAAACGTCTCCCAAGACATGCTGAGTGCGGCTGGATGGGTACGCTTCACAGATTCCCACCAGTAATCTGCCTCATTACGGAACATAAAGGTGGCGAATGGAACCTTCTGTTCCTCCGTGCATCCCAAGACATCGAATATCTTGGTGATTTGTTTGACCCACGTTTCTGCCTTAATCGGATTTGGCTTTCCCCGGAATTCTGGTGGTCCTAACTCTTTGAACTGCTTGGCTGTGACAAACCGTGCGTTGTTATCATTTCCACCTGTATTTTGTGCATGAGTCTCCCTCGTCTGATTTTGCATGAATTTCAAAAAGCTTCTAAACATCCCGTCGTTCATCATCTACTCAGTGGTGTTGTTCACAGGAGGAACATTGCCAGCCTGTTGCACGTTCTCCTCGTTGGTGAGTAAAGGTGTCTCCACGGTCTCATTTACTCCACTGTTAACATTCTCAGTCGAAATTCTCAAATACTGCCATAAAACAAGGGTTAATTAAGGAAATCAACATATCACATAATATCTCTATATATAATGACCAACTAACAAATAAGCTTAGGTGGGACACACTAGCAAAGGATTTACTCGTCTCTCCCCTCCTAGTTCTATTCCCCGATCTCCGCCAGAGATCATATCCCTAAGCTCTGATACCAACTATGACGCCCCCAAAATAGGTATACATCACCCATTTTGAGTAGTCAATAACATGGTACAGAAGCAACTACAACTTTATTAATACAACATGAAAACTGTGAGTTTAAATACAAATATTGTCGTCTAGACAATATTCAAACCCAAATAAGTCCTCATTACAATTATTGGTATATTATTTTACAAAAATGGTGAGGACTACTAAATAACTTTCTAGAACCTTCATTTCATACCCCGACTAGTACTCTCTACATTCTCACCTCCTGAGAAAAAAATGAAACAAAAAGGAAAAGGGTGAACTCAACTAGCCCAGTAAAGAATATTATGACTAGGATAATATAGAACAAATTATCGTTACTCTTCAACAGGAAAAATCTGATAAAATACAATAGACAACAAGTTTCAGATCAATATTCACAGCGGAAATAATAATTCATAGAAGAGTTACGTAGAGAATGAAATCTACTATAATCTATGAATTTAAAAGTCCATCATCAATATTTTATCCTTGTAACATCAACCAATATTCATCTTGAATCAAATATTCATCTTTGCACTACAGGCCAAAAATATTCATCAGTCGGTCATGTTCGTCTCAACACCTGTACATCTTTGCACTACGGGCCAAAGATATTCATAAGAAAATCAACCATCTTTGCACTACAGGCCAAAGATATTCAGTAATACCATCATTTAGGACTGAGGATGATGAAAAACATTTTAAAGAAAACGAATCCAGTGAAACAAAAGAACAAATACTAAGGATTCGTATTTTAAACAATCCGAGTTCAAAAATACTTCATAAATACTCATAGTGAAGTAAAATTTAAGAATGATCAAAACATGGATACAATCAAAGCTAGTATCCATAATAGATATTTTGGACAAAAAATGAAAATTTAATTTTCTGTGAATAGTGTCGTATACGTGAATAGTAACCCCTACACTAAAAGACAAGAATTTCATAATAAAAATCATACCAATATTTTGGCATAATGATATTAGAAGAAATAATATCATTTTTTAAAAAAATAATATCCTTTACCTTGAAAAGATTGTACTTCTAGCTGGAATACCAGATATAGTGATGAAGGGAACTTGCACCGTATATCAATACTCAAAATATCAAAATACTCACAATAATATGCTCGATAATATAGAGAGAGAGAAAAAAACTTCAGTTTCTGGTGTGATTTTCAATTCTAACCTAAGCACCCTAGTTATAGGAAAATGCTTAGAACACCAAAGCAAAAAATTTAATAAAATAATAATATATTTATATAAATTTCCTACGCACACCAAGAATCTAAATTCAACAACTTAACACATGTTAAATGAGGCCCACGAAATGTAAAAAACGTGTAAAATCTTAAATTTTACGAATAAAGATTTAAATCTCTCAAAAATTTTTTTTGAATATTATGGTGTGAATTTAATATAATGTTATATTTGTGAGTAATATTTATAAATTTTGCAAAGTATGCAAGTTGTTATATTATTCGATTGGTCGGAAAATATTCTTTGTGTCGGAGAATATTCGTACGACGACACAATCATTGGTGGACCCCACAACAGAATTATTGTCGGATTGAGAAAACGAAAAAAATATTTTTATGAAAATAACGGCGAAAGTTTTACCGTTAATTCTGTTGAACTACTCGGTAGTAAAAGTACAATAATACGCGTGGTTGCATAGTAGCACACGGTATTGATTATTGTTGCTTATGTGAGAAGTCATTCAGTTTTATTCAATTATTGCTACTGTAGTTGCTGCATAGTATCTCACGTTATTTGATTCAATTATTATTGATTGTTATATATATATATATATATATATATATATATATATAAGTTTTGTATTATTAGTATTATTAATGTAATAAAATAGAAAAACTTTTTATATAAAACAGAATACTTTTATAAAGTTATTCATTTTATTAGGCTAATAGTAAAATCTTTTTATATAAAACAGAATACTTTTATAAAGTTATCTGTTTTATTAGACAATAATTAGATTAGATTATATTTTATTATGCATAGTATTTGCATAGTGTCTGCATAGTGTTTGCATAGTAAATTTTTTTTAAAAGTTATTCGTTTTATTAGATTATAAATAGAATATATTATATTTTATTATAAACCAATCTGGACCGTCCGTTTAAAGTAAATCAATCTGGACCGTTCATGGATTGGTTACTATTCAGTCCATTCTTCTATAAATAGAAGCTCATTTCTTCATTATTTCTTACGAATTCACTGAAACTCTAGAGAGTGAAACTGTAGAGAGAATTATTCTTCTATAATCTTGAGCGTATTTCTTTAGCGTTTAAAAAAGCTTTGAGCGTAGTGCAAGTTTTTTCAAGTATATTCCCGCCCTACCGTCGGGGTACTCTTCTTTATAAGGTAAGGGATATTATTTGTTGTACTTGTAAGGGATATTATTTGTTGTACTCATAAGGGGTATTATTTCTTTTGTATTCGTGAAGAGAACTTCTGTTATTCCATTCTTTATTATTCTGTTGGAATAACATGTATACGCGGGCTACCCTATACTTGGTGAAATTCTTCTGTTATTCCATTCTTTATTATTCTGTTGGAATATCCTGTCTGTGCGTTTTACGCCGGACCTGGTTCCGTCTTTATTATTCTGTTGGAATATCCTGTCTTTGCGTTTTACGCCGGACCTGATTACGTTATTTATTATTCTGTTGGAATAACCTGTCTATGCGAAGTACCGCATGCATGGTGATTTTGTTGTTATTCCATTCTTTATTATTCTGTTGGAATATCCTGTCGGTGCGTATTACGCTTAACCTGGTTCTGTTATTTATTATTCTGTTGGAATAACCTGTCTATGCGAAGTACCGCATGCATGGTGATTTCTTTTGTTATTCTATTCTTTATTATACTCAGTTGATTAAAGTTTTGACTTCTATACTCCATGAAATTAGTGGAATATCCTTGATATTTGAGCTTCATCCAGTATCTTCTCATGAAAATATTCTTTTGAGTATTCTTGAATTTTACTCTACAAAGAAGTATCATGTTGACAATTTGGACGTTATTAGTTCCTGAATAATTTAATTCTTGAACTTGTTTTATTGAATTCTTATATCATTGTCATCATCCTCATGTTTATATTTTGTTAAAAGTTATCTGTGGCCTGTAATGCATAGATGGACTTGGTATGATTATGACCAGGGATTATTCGGTATAATCATGATCGTAATGTTACAAATGATGTGGAAAAAGTCCTCATTGGCCCGTAGTGCATTGATGGACAGTTTTTTTTGGTATGATTATGGCTATGGATTCTCTTCGGCCAAGGGAGCAAAGATGAATTGTTTTATGGCATGATCAGGACCATTGATGAATACACGAATATCCTTGGCCCATATTGCATGGATAATATTTGGTCGTGATACTAATGAATATCCTTGGCCGTAGTGCAGGGATGATGTGGATTATTTATTAAGCTGAGTCTCAGCGATAAAAGTGATGAAAAACCTTTTTAAATCATAAAAGATAGTAGATTTTATTCTCTACTTGACTCTTTTAATGGATTTCTTGTTCCGCTACAGTTAAACTTGATGTCTATTGTATTTTATCAGTTTAACATTGTTGAAGACTAATGATAATTTATTCTGCATTATCTTAGTCATAATATTTCTTATTGGGCTAGTTGAGCTCATCCTTTTCTTCATTGTTCTCTTCAGGAAATGAGAACGTAGCCGGGACTAGTCGGGGAACGGTGTGATGGTCCGAGATGGTGTATTAGTAGTCCTCACTATTCTGTAAAATATTATGATAATAAATGTAATGAGGACTCTATTTGAGAGTGAATATTGTCTAGAAGGCAATATTCCTGTTTAAACTCTCAGTTTATGTTTTGTCGTATTGTTGACACGACGTTTGTATAATTAAGTTGTATTTGTATTTTGTACCATGTATCCGACAACTCAAGATGGGTGATGTATACCTATTTTGGGGGGAGTCACAGTTGGTATCAAAGCTTAGGGATATGATCCCTGGCTGAGATGTGAGACAAGTGTAAGGTTTTGTGAAAATCAAAGTAAAAATCAAATTGCAAAAATTAGCGGAAGCGAAATAAAATCACATTTTTAAAAAATTTCACAAACCAATTACCCGGATCATTCTTTATGCATATTATTAATTAAACGAAGAATAAGAAATTATGAAATCATACCCTTGTAGAAACGAGCTTCCTCAGGTACGAGTTCACCTCCTACTTCTCCGCGATCTCCTTGAATCTCCAGGTTGATTCCTTCCTTTGATCAATGTAAACCACCCAAATGTATGGCCTCTAGAGGTGATCCACCAAGGAAGAAGAATTTTCAAGAAGAAGGGGTATTGGCTCAAACCCTAGTTTTTTCTATCTGTATAGAAAAAGGAGGCGTACTCTCCAACTCTTGGAATTACGTATATATGATATCTGATATAAGACTCCTCTTATAAAGATATTATGTAACCCTATTTTAATTAAAATAAGGTATTATTTATTTAATTAAACTCTTTTAATTAAATGGGCTCTCCCCTAATCCTATTAGAGATAATTAATTAAACTCCTTTAACTAATTTTCCCTCCTAATCCAATTAGGAATAAATGAGAGTACTTATATTAAATTAATTCCTAAACCCTTTTAGAAATTAAAATAATAATAATTGCAATAATATTAATAAGACTCCTCTTATTAATTTATATTTAATATTTCTAAAATATTAAATAATAAATATTAAGCTATTTAATTTATTCTACCACCATAGATTAAATTAAATATACTTAACATATTATTACAATTATGTCATTAACTTCTTAAATAATTATTTTTCCTTTTATGGTGTGACTCTTTAGGTTCTTCATATTAAACCGGTTGTGAATAAATCAATTAGAACAATTCTAATCTTATTTAAATAAATAAATTAAACGAATAATTTATTTAAATAAATAATATTTATTCTACAATAGGGATAAGCCTCCCTAGCGATCAACGACTTTCCAGATAATATAAATTTTAACATTAATCATAAAAGAACCTTTGAGTAAATAGTTACCCTACAATTCAGTCCTTCCACCATACAATGTCCCAATTAAATATAAGACATGGAATTACTGTCAAGTCTTATTTTATTTAATTATATGTATTTCGATTCCTAAATGCACAACTCCTAATGAATACAAATTAGAAACTACTTTCTAATTTCATTCCACCTTGGCCAAGGATTCCTAGGTCGTCATTTATCGAATCACATAAGACATTTCTCTTCTTTTACTAGAAGTGGTAGATTCTTTATTGATCATTCATTATCTTCATATATAACTTATTACACCCAAGCATACCCTTTGATATACTTTAAGAGTCTTAAGGAATAAGTCAAAGTATAACTTATCATACACAAGATACTATGATGATCTCAAGTCCAAGGATCACTTGTACTACTATCACTACAGGAATTCCTATTGACATGCAAGTAAAACTCCATTAAGTATTCCTTAGCGAGCCACGTTCAGTGAACTTATTCTCTAATAAGCACCTACATACTTGCTTTAGTGTCTCCACACAAATGATCATGAGATCAAGCATCCTCATCCAATGAGCAAGCAACGTATGTACCAATCTATCCGAATTTACTAATCCCCTTTTTAGTAATCCATTGATTGGGAACATTTTAGTTTTATGCTATCTAAGAATTTAGATCTCATTAGCATGATCTCATCATGATTCTAAAAGTATTGCTTAAAACTATGGGTTTATCACATATTATTAAAACAGCACCATGTAGATAATAAATGTCTTTAATAAATAATTCTTTTATTAATAAATAAATAAGATTGATTACACAGTATATGCTTTATCATCATACATGATTGGCTTGTATGCATAATACTTTCAACAAGAACTAGGAGGGGAGAGACGGAGAATTTCTTCGTTAGTATGACCTACCTAAGTTTATTTGGTATTTAATTGGTCGGTTAGAGTATAGGGATAATATGTGATTTGTTAATTAACCCTTGTTTTATGACAGTATTTGAAAATGGCATATGAAAATGTTGAGGTAAGCAATGGACCACATGAGACCGTTGAGTCACCGCTAATCAATAGCCAGAATAATGTGCAATAGGAAGGCGATAATCCTCCTATAAACAACAACATTGATCAAATGACGAACGACGGTACGTTTAGGAGCTTTTTAGAATTCATGCAACACCAAACGAGAGAGACTCCTGTTTATAATGCAGGTGGAAACAATGGCAACCAACGGTTGGTCACCGCTAAGCAGTTCAAGGAGCTGAGACCACCAGAGTTTTTGAGAAAGCCAGACCCACTTAAGGCAGAGACGTGGATTAAGCAGATCACGAAGATATTTGATGTCTTGGAATGCTCAGAGGACCAAAAAGTTCCATTCGCCACCTTTATGTTGCGTGAAGAAGCAAATCATTGGTGGGAATATGTAAAACGTACCCAGCCTGACGCACTCAAGATGTCTTGGGAGAAATTTAAAGAATTGTTCAACGACAAATACTTTTCTGAAAGTATTCGTCACATGAAGGAGGTGGAATTTATCAAGCTGGAGCAAAATAATATGACCGTGTCGCAGTACGAGGCTAAGTTTAAGGAATTATCCCAGTTTGCATCCCATTTGGTCGATAATGAGGAGCGAATGACGCGAATGTTTCTGCGAGGTTTGAAACCCAATATACGTCAATACCTCATTTCTCACAAACTTTGTTTATATTCAGATGTTGTGAATATGGCTCAGTTATTGGAGCGTCATAATGAGTCAGCACAACCAAAAGGCAACAACCAACAACACGATAATAAGTGTACCGGTGGCAACAGCCATCGAAACAATGATAGCCATCGTGGGGGAAATTATCATGCCAAGAATGGTAACCACTTCAATGGTAATCATGGCCAAGATAATAGAAGTGGAAATTTCAAGAAGAGAAGGTTCAATAATAATGGAAAGACAACAACATCAGCACCCGTTTCAAAGGAAGAAGAACGACCACCGATCGTATATTTCAAATGCGGACAAGAGGGACACATCCGTTCAAATTGTACGCAGCAATCCAAAGCGTGTTTTAATTACGGAAGAGAAGGTCACCTAGCTCGATTTTATCGTATGGTGAAGTCAAGTCCAGCTGGGATAGTGATGCCAAAGGATGTCCCAGACAAGCCAAAGTCGGTAGTTTAAGAGAGAGCATTTTTTTTCTCGCGACGAGGAACCTGAATAAAATTATCACGGGTATGTTAGTCATAAACTCTTGCGAAGTCTATACCGTGTTAGATACCGGTTCTACTCACTCTTTTATTTCACCTAGTTGTGTTCAATGTTTGAAGTTAACTCCAGAGAAGTTAGACTTTGATATATTTGTTTAAACTCAGTTGGGAGAAACCTTCATTACCTCCACTATTTATAAATCTTGTTCAAATCAATATTTTCACGTTACCTGTCGATCTTATCTCTTTGAAAATACTTTCCTTTGATGTGATTTTTGAAATCGATTGGTTAACTACTCATCATGCTTTTAGTAAGGTTGTTAGCTTTCATATTTCTAACCAACCTGTTATGCGAATTCAAAGTAACCAAACCACTAAAGTCAATCATTATTATATCAAGCCATAAGTAAAGATCCTGATCCTTTCGTTGTTGACTTCCTTGTGTGGAATGCACTGAAGCCAGACTTTCTGTAGGCGACATCGTGAATGAAGATGGCAAGTTGATAGGTATCAATGTGACGTACTATCCAAGTCTTGGATGAGGGTCATAGTTTTGAATGATATTTCTATCGTTAATAAATTTCCTGATGTATCCATGAAGACTTCCTAGCCTATCCCTAGAGCGTGAAATCGAATTTTGTACTGACCCTAGTACAAAACCCCATTTCTAAAACCCTTAAATATTTCTTCAACTAAAACGAACGTAACATGCGCCAAAGACGTTGACTCAAGCTGTTGAAGATTACGATCGTACCATTAAATACCATTATGGAAAAACTAACGTGGTAGCTGACGCGTTGAGTAGAAGATCGTATGCGTTTACGAGTGCGAATATACGAACCCACGTGAAGATAACGAATATACGATTAGAATCGACTTTAATCGATAAAGTTAAAGCCGCTCAAGCTACATACTCAGAGCTGATGAATGTGAAAAAGAAGGTTCAAGAAGGCGTTATCTTAACCCTCAATTTAATTGGCCCATTTAAAATCATCGATCAAGTAGGAACTGTGGCTTATAGACTCGTTTTACCGCCAATTATGTCGCGTGTTCATAACTTTTTTTTCACGTATCGATGTTACGTAAATATGTGGATGGCCCGAACCACATTATTGATTTAGAACCAGACGAGATAGCGGATAATTTAACGTATGAAGATGTACCTGTTAAAATCCTGGAATGTATTCAACACTCAAAGGTTATACCTCAAGAGTTAGAATCGGACAAAGTGTCCTCATATGTTCGGCATACCAGGTACGTACATAAATTTCGAGGGCAAAATTTCATAAGGAGGGGAGATTGTAAAATCCCAAATTTTACGAATAAAGATTTAAATTTCTTGAATTTCTTTTTTGAATATTATGGTGTGGATTTAATATAATGTTATAGTTGTGGGTAATATTTATAAATTTTGCAAAGTATGCAAGTTGTTATATTATTCGATTGGTCGGGGAATATTCTTTGTGTCGGGGAATATTAGTACGACGACACAATCATTGGTGGACCCCACAACAGAATTATTGTCGGATTGAAAAAACGAATTTTTTTTTATGAAAATAACGGCAGAAGTTTTACCGTTAATACTGTTGAACTACTCGGTAGTAAAAGTACAGTAATACGCGTGGTTGCATATTAGCACACGGTATTGATTTTTGATGCTTATGTGAGAAGTCACTCAGTTTTGTTCAATTATTGCTACAGTAGTTGCTGCATAATATCTCACGTTATTTGATTCAATTATTGTTGATTGTTATATATATATAAGTTTTGTTTTATTAGTATTATTAATGTAATAAAATAGAAAAACTTTTTATATAAAACAGAATACTTTTATAAAGTTATTCGTTTTATTAGGCTAATAGTAAAATCTTTTTATATAAAAAAGAATACTTTTATAAAGTTATCTGTTTTATTAGACAATAATTAGATTAGATTATATTTTATTATGCATAGTATTTGCATAGTGCCTGCATAGTGTTTGTATAGTAAATTTTTTTTAAAAGTTATTCATTTTATTAGATTATAAATAGAATATATTATATTTTATTATAAACCAATCTGGACCGTCCGTTTAAAGTAAATCAATCTGGACCGTTCATGGATTGGTTACTATTCAGTCCATTCTTCTATAAATAGAAGCTCATTCCTTCATTATTTCATACGAATTCATTGAAACTCTAGAGAGAGAAACTGTAGAGAGAATTATTTTTCTATAATCTTGAGCGTATTTCTTTAGCGTTTAAAAAAGCTTTGAGCGTAGTGCAAGTTTCTTCAAGTATATCCCCACCCTACCGTCGGAGTACTCTTCTTTATAAGGTAAGGGATATTATTTGTTGTACTTGTAAGGGATATTATTTGTTGTACTCGTAAGGGGTATTATTTCTTTTGTATTCATGAAGAGAATCTCTGTTATTCCATTCTTTATTATTCTGTTGGAATAACCTGTATACGCGGGTTACCCTATACTTGGTGAAATTCTTCTGTTATTCCATTCTTTATTATTTTGTTGGAATATTATGTCTGTGCGTTTTACGCAGGACCTGGTTCCGTCTTTATTATTCTATTGGAATATCCTGTCTGTGCGTTTTACGCCGGACCTGATTCCGTTATTTATTATTCTGTTGGAATAACTTGTCTATGCGAAGTACCGCATGCATGGTGATTTCTGTTGTTATTCAATTCTTTATTATTCTGTTGGAATATCCTGTCGGTGCGTATTACGTCTGACCTGGTTCCGTTATTTATTATTGTGTTGGAATAACCTGTCTATGCGAAGTACCGCATGCATGGTGATTTCTTTTGTTATTTCATTCTTTATTATACTCAATTGGTTAAAGTTTTGTCTTCTATACTCCATGAAATTAGTGGAATATCCTTGATATTTGCGATTCATCCAGTATCTTCTCATGGAAATATTCTTCTGAATATTCTTAAATTTTAGTCTACAAAGAAGTATCATGTTGACAATTTGAACGTTATTAGTTCCTCAATAATTTAATTCTTGAACTTGTTTTATTGAATTCTTATATCATTGTCATCATCCTCATGTTTATATTTTGTTGAAAGTCATCTGTGGCCTGTAGTGCATAATGGACTTGGTAAGATTATGACCAGGGAATTATTCGGTATAATCATGACCGTAATATTACAAATGATGTGAAAAAAGTCCTCATTGGCCCGTAGTGCATTGATGGACAGTTTTTTTTGGTATGATTATGGCTATGGATTCTCTTCGGCCAAGGGAGCAAAGATGAATTATTTTATGGCATGATCAGGACCATTGATGAATACATGAATATCCTTGGCCCGTAGTGCATGGATAATTTGTGGCCGTGATACTAATGAATATTCTTGGCCGTAGTGCAGGGATGATGTGGATTATTTATTAAGCTGAGTCTCAGCGATAAAAGTGATGAAAAACCTTTTTAAATCATAAAAGATAGTAGATTTTATTCTCTACTTGACTCTTTTAATGGATTGCTTGTTCCGCTGCAGTTAAACTTGATGTCTATTGTATTTTATCTGTTTAACATTGTTGAAGACTAATGATAATTTATTCTGCATTATCTTAGTCATAATATTTCTTATTGGGCTAGTTGAGCTCATCCTTTCCTTCACTGTTCTCTTCAGGAAATGAGAACGTAGCCGGGACTAGTCGGGGAATGGTGTAATGGTCCGAGATGGTGTATTAGTAGTCCTAACTATTCTGTAAAATAGTATGATAATAAATGTAATGAGGACTCTATTTGAGAGTGGATATTATCTAGAAGACAATATTCCTGTTTAAACTCTCAGTTTATGTTTTGTCGTATTATTTACACGACGTTTGTATAATTAAGTTGTATTTGTATTTTGTACCATGTATCTGGCGACTCAAGATGGGTGATGTATACCTATTTTGGGGCGTCACAAAATGTTTTTCTTAAAATAAATATTTTAAACTCCAAAAATCAATTATTCTAGAACTTCGGAACTTCAATAATTCATAATAAATAGCTCTTTTATCAGAAATATTCGAACCTTATGTTTTTTCCATAGGAAATTTCATTCTTTACAACTTTGCAGAAGAAAGTTTTTCCAAATTCCAAACAGAAATTGACCGAAATCCATAAACGGGCGATTTTACAGGCTATAATCAAATTTCAGTCAAGAAATGGGCACACAGACATGTTTAACATGTTTTAAACAACTCTTGTAACAAAAATACTCTTCCTCCTCATATATTCATATATCTCACATTCATTATAAAAATATCACCATTATTATATTATTAAAATATAATAATATATTTAAATGAATTATTTTATCAGAAAAGATAAAATATCAATTTTTCAACAATTGTCACATTAACAAATTTTCTCTATCTATATCCACATAAAATGAATATTTTCCTTATCATTTAAATCAATAATTAATTATTCACAAATAATATTACAGAATCACAATACTGACAACCAGACAGTTCCCAGGAAAGAGGTGGCTTTTCAATAAGGATTTCTCCTTACTAGCGCGCAATTAGGTGAGCAAACATCTCATTAGACAGAACTTTCTAGACATTGCCAATAATGTTATCTAATAATATTATTCAAATAATATGAATTGTTGATCTGATAATAAAAATACTGTGTAGTGACAATTATTGAAACATCAATAATATAAAATATCAATGTAGCAATTATTGAATCAATAAAATATAATATTGAACAATAACTACTGTAACAATTATTGAGTAATGCCTTCCTACGTAAGAATCAATAATTGGTGCAATACCGTGTGCTACTGTGTTTTAACCACTGGGTATTCCAGCAGTATTAACGGTAACAACTACGCCGTTATTTTTAAACAACTTATACTTGTCGTTTTCTTCATCCAATCGCTTTCCGTTATGGGTGCGCCGTCGTACGAATATTCCCAGACAGTAAGAATATTCCACGACCAAACGAACATTCTTCGATAAAAATGAATATTTTATAACCACTTGCATATTTGAAATATTTACGCATTTTACCCATAACTAACCACATTAATCAAATCAACCCTTACTATTTCAAAATAATAAATAGAGGAAATTTGATTTTATTTATAATAAGTTAGGGTCTTACAGATGAGGCATAAAATATGAAAGTAGCAAATAATGCTTTTCAAATTTTCATGTAGGTCAACAAACTTCAATTCAAAGAAATTTTTGCTACTGCTCTGTTTTTGAGTTTTAAAATGGGCATAAAAGAAAAGAAATGAACTGAAAATTTAAGTTTTCTTTTTTCAATTCTTATGTCTTTAAGTTTTTTAATAAACGAAAAAAAAAAATAGGATAGAAAACTTGGCTACTTTTTTCTGCCCAAAATTGGCCTGATTTAGACAGAAAAAAATAGAATAAGTAATATTTTTATAATTCTCATATTATTCTCAACTTTTAATATAATAAATTTTAAATTACAACTCATGTCCTCAATTTGTTTTTATCTACTAAACCTAATCTGATAAAGAGAAAATTATAAGAACAAGTTCTCTTTTTCAGTTCAAGCCTAAGCTCCCTATAATAGTGTAACTGAACAAATTCATCTCCAGATTTTTCTTGTCGGCGCTCCGGCATCCTAATCTCCCCTTCTTCGGTAACTTTCCGGCCAGATCTGTCTCTTATTTCGTAAAACTCATGCCTAAATATAGTCCTTAATTTGCTCTTATCAATCTCTCTTCAATAGTTATAATTAATATAAGGATAAATTTATAAAAGTGACATTTTTCTTTTCTTTTCATTAAAATTAAAAAACGCAAAGAAAATAAAATTTTTAAATTTTCTATTTTTTTATTAAAAACTCAGAAACAACGCAATTTTTTTTAAGTTTTATATTTTTTTCTTTTTAGTTCTAATTAAGTTTTATATTATTTTGTTTTCTATTCAAAAGAAACAGAGCGTTAGAGATGCTCTAATACTCCACCCTTACATTTTCTCAGTTTTTTAACACAAATTTCTGTATCTATATATGCATATATTATTATCTCTTTTTGAAAAATTCTCTTTCCGTAAATTACTGTTTCACCAATGGGGAGACCTGATCAAGAAGCAATCGACACATTCATGAGTATTACCGGCTCATCTGAGCCTGTTGGCATACAAAAACTTGAGGTATTAAATTACCCTTTTAATCACCGATCATTAATTCTGATTAATATAGAATATGATTGCTGTTAAAATGTTGTAATTAGGGTTTTTCCCTGTTTTACGTTGCGTCATTTTTTATGCTTATTGATTTGGCCCCCGCACCTCTTTCTAATTTATTGTGTTGGCTGGCTGGGGACAAATTAGAAGAACACAAAAGCAAATGAATATTTGATGGAGTATGTTAAGGTGGAGATTTAGGAATTTCAGTTCTGAATGAAAGAACTAAAATTAGTTTGGCATTTGGGAGAATTGCACTACGACTGTGTATAAGCTTGAGGCTTTGAGTTAGTTTGTTTTGTGGTTTGGCTAATGAAAATTGCTAGCTTTTATAGCATTAAAATATAAGTTAACTGACGGATAATGGACATTTGTTTGTATTGGTTTATAAAAGCAATTTCTTTATAGCATTATTATTCATTGGTGCAGTTTGTTCGGTAAAACAGAAACACGTACTCATCAGTCTGAGAGTCTGACTGTTACTTGGATGGCATTTGTTTTCAGCTTCATTTTTGGACTGCTTAGGGTTAAAGTTAAGTGAGGGATTATCAGTGTCATCTAGTTATCTTCTAACCTTGAAAATTGGACAACTGTTCTGTTTGCAGTACACTAAATTCATAAAATGTTCAAATTGTGTATATATAAAAGAAAAAGAGAGCGAGAGAGATTGTAAAAGGTAGGGGGAGTCTTGTGGTGTGCTTGGCACATATTTAAATTTTAATTAAGTTATTTATATACCTATTATATATATGTATATAATATGTATGTATATTTACACATTACAATTTTAATACCAATAAATAATAATTCTTGACAAAATGTAAAAACGTTCAAGGAACAAAGTTTATATATACTATTTATTAGAGTATATTATTATTATTATTATTATTATTATTATTATTATTTGGTCACCAAGTATGCTTAGTGCCCACACATATTTGGCGTCCAACTTGGTCACTACTCAACTAGTAGCTACTCTTTGTAATGTGACAACAACAATATTCAATACATTTATTTTATCTCTAATATGGTATCAGAACTAGGTTGATATTGGCAATCAAATAAAAAATTCCTGCTTCCACCGTCGGCGGCATATAGCCGGCGGCGGACATCATTTATTTTTATTTTTTAACTTCATCTTAAAGATAAAAATTTAGGTGGTTAGAGTTCAGTTTTAATTATTTTGTTGGAACTGTAGTTTGAGTTTTATCATGATTTGCTAAAGTTGGTGCTCTAGTACTCCGTTGCCCAGATTTGAGGTTTCTTTTTGAATATGCATGTTCCTTGTGGCATGTTTTTCTTCTTTAACAATGATCATATGTCCAGAGCAGTTAATTTCTTGGGTTGAAATGTGTAAATAGTTGATAGGAAAGTAAGAATTACATGGAGCTGAAATTTTAGGAGCGTGTCTCCTATATTTTTTTGGGAGGCTAGAGAGTCCTCCGTTGTTAAAGAAGGCAAGAAGTTCTTCGTAGTTGTTTTTGAAGGATAGAACGTCCTTCACATTTGTTGTGTATCGTTGGAAAGTGGATGTAATTTTGTAGTTAATTTTTTGTCTTATTTTTAAGGTAATGTTATGTAACAAATTGTAAGTCGTGATATAAGACTTCCAACTTGAGGGGGAGTATTAGAGTATATGATTATTATGCATGGAGTCCTTCGTAGTTATTTTTGTGTCTTTTATTGTTATATATCCAGTTGTAAGTCATGATATAAGACTTCCAACTTGATAGAGAATATTAATATATATTATTATTACTTGGTCACCAAGTATGCTTAGTGCCTACACTTACTTGGTAACTACTCAACTAGTAGCCTATATATAAGGCTTTAGTACTATTTGTAACAACATCGACAATATTTTAATACATCTATTTTATATCTAACACTAGGGGTGTAAACGGATATATATGGATCCGGATACAGTGGAATTCGTATCCGTATTCGAAAAATCAATTCATTATCCATATTCATATCTGGTATTCAACGGATTTTAAAAATGTTATCCGTATCCGATATTCGAACTAATATCTGAATACGAATAATATTTGTTTCCGTTTATTTTATTCAAATAAACAGATAATTCGAATATTTGGGTATCCGAATATGGTATCAGAGCTAGGTTGACAACAACAATATTAGATACATTTATTTTATCTCTAATATGGTATCAGAGCTAGGTTGATATTGACAATCAAATAAAAAATTCTTGCTTCCACCGTCGGCGGCATATAGTCGGCGGCAGACATCATTTATTTTTATTTTTTAACTTCATCTTATAGATAAAAATTTAGGTGGTTAGAGTTCAGTTTTAATTCTTTTGTTGGAACTGTAGTTTGATCATGCTTTGCTAAAGTTGGTGCTCTAGTACTCTGTTGCCCAGATTTGAGGTTTCTTTTTGAATATGCACGTTCCTTGTGGCATGTTTTTCTTCTTTAACAATGGTCATATGTCCAGAGCAGTTAATTTCTCGGGTTGAAATGTGTAAATAGTTGATTGGAAAGTAAGAATTACATGGGGCCGAGATTTTAGGAGCTTGTCTCCTTTTATATTTTTTTGGGAGGCTAGAGAGTCCTCCGTTGTTAAAGAAGGCAAGAAGTCAAGAAGTCCTTCGTAGTTGTTTTTGAAGGATAGAACGTCCTTCACATTTGTTGTGTATCCGTGGAAAGTGGATGTAACTTTGGACGTAAACAAAAAATCAATTTTTTTTTCTATGCAAATTGAAGAGTGCCTTAATTTTCGTAGTTATTTTTTAGTCTTATTTTTAAGGTAATGTTATGTAACGAATTGTAAGTCGTGATATAAGACTTCCAACTTGAGGGGGAGTATTAGAGTATATTATTATTAGGCATGGAGTCCTTCGTAGTTATTTTTGTGTCTTTTATTGTTATGTATCCAGTTGTAAGTCGTGATATAAGACTTCCAACTTGATAGAGAATATTAATATATATTATTATTACTTGGTCACCAAGTATGCTTAGTGCCTACACTTACTTGGTAACTACTCAACTAGTAGCCTATATATAAGGCTTTAGTACTATTTGTAACAACACCGACAATATTTTAATACATCTATTTTATATCTAACACTAGGGGTGTAAACGGATATATATGGATCCGGATACAGTGGAATTCGTATCCGTATCCGAAAAATCAATTCATTATCCGTATTCATATCTGGTATTCAACGGATTTTAAAAATGTTATCCGTATCCGGTATTCGAAATAATATCTGAATACGAATAATATTCGTTTCCGTTTATTTTATTCAAATAAACAGATAATTCGATTATTTGGGTATCCGAATTCGTTTATCAGTCACCTAATAAAAAATTCATTTAAATTATTTACAAAAAATAAACGAAAAAATTGAATAATTACTCATCACTAATCACAATTTAAAGTTTAAACCATACATATTAATTAAAAAACCTAATTATAAAGGGCATGAAAATGTCAAACACATCATCATCCATCATTGATTGTAAAAATTAAAATTTAAACATCCTAGAAAAAGTATCAAATTAACATCATTGAAAATGAAAGATAATACTAATTTATCATCTACTATTATGTTTCTTTGCAATCATTCTTCATTAATTTGCATCCTAACTAATTGCAGCTGCAAGAAAAAAAAAATTAGTATAATGTTAATATAAAATAATTAACATAATGTTAATCATTAACTTTTACAATATTTCATGTAAAACTTCATGGCTTCATTAGGCATGAACCTTTTTCACCTCATATTCTTAATAAAGTATTTTTGTTAGAGACAATTATGTGCAAGTATACACGATCAACAAGTAATAAAGTGATAAGAGAGTGTCGAACCCACATGAATCTATATTTATTATATCCCAACTACTAATTTTGTATCAATCCAATTTTATTTAAACAAATGAAATTTGTGGATATTAATTGAAAAATAATTTAAATTAAACTAAGAATAAATTAAACACAATGATTTGAATTCAGATATAAAAGCTTAAGACTACAATATCCCCAATTATGCAGTATAAATCAATTATCCAATTATTAAATCCACTTGAGTTGTTAACAGGAATTCGTAATTATTTATAAGCCCTATCCCAAGGATCAAATAAAAATATTCAATTCAATTAATCTTGCGATATTCCTATGCAAAACAAAAGAATCAAATTCATTAAGTATCAAATCCCAAAAGTTACATGCAGTGAAAAATAGATATCCATATTCAATTCACAACCCTAATTATTCATCCCATAGAAACAATTAAGAATACATGCTATCATATTCAGATCTAACCGTAGATTTTATATATCTCTCAAATTCATCTAGTGTATCACGCTAATTGTTGGCCAGACAATTAATCAATAAGCATAAAATACGATAGACAACTCAATTTGAATAAATAATTGGACTTCAATAGATAATTTATTCATAAGCATAAATGGTTCAATTGTAGCCTTAATTGAAAGTTTAGTTCATGCTGAAAATTAAAACAAAAAATCTCAAACAAGCCATCACAAATAAATTACAAAACTGAATATTGAAGAAAAAAAAAACTCAATAGATGTTCTTTAGTCTTCAAGTCTTCAGCCTGAATTCCTTTTGATGCTCTGCAACCTTCAATCTTTATCTCCAGCTATCCAAGTCAATCTGTGTATGTCTTTTGATAGCAAACCCTCTTCCTTTTATAACTTTAGGTCTACTCCCAATCAGCTTTGATTAGAATCCTATTTTGAGTAGAAATTGGCATGACAATCCTCAGCTTTGCAAAGCCACGACCAAACCTTTCTGATCCCCAGCGCCTCGGCGCTGCAACATGCTGAAAATTACCAAAATACTCTTTTAAGCCCAGAAATTCTTGCTTTGCCCTATCCTGCAAAATAACAAATAAACAAGTAAAAATGCCCTAAAATACTTAAAAACAAACATATTAAGCCTAGAAATACTCAATTCATGAGTATATTACCCACTCATCAACCTCATTCAATTTTGACAAAAAAAAAAGATCATTTTAAAGATCATCGGATCAAATGAGAAAATTGATTCCTGTAACAAGAATATAAACATGACCAATAGAGCATAGATAGAAAGAGATGAGGGGATTAAGAGGGAGCAGAGAGGAAACAAGCATTAATTATACTTGAATCAATTTATTCTAGTTTATTAATATTATAATAAAAGTGTTATTTCCTACTTTTCAAAAGTGAAATGACATATTTTTAAAATAATTTTTGTATGATAGTGAAAACTAATTATTATATAAGGAAGGCCATTTAAAAAAAATTATTTTACTTAATATATAATAATTAATAAAATTTTTTATATATATATATATTTATATATATATATATATTATTCGGATACGGATCCGAATCCGAATATCGGATTTCGGAAATCCGCTATCCGCCAGATATATTTACGATTAGATGTTCATATTTATATCCGTTTATTTGTGGATTCTTTTAAACCGAATACGGATATATCCAGGGTTTTTTCGAATGTGAATAATACCCGCTTTTTTCCCGAATACGGATGAGGACAATTACGAATTTTTCGGTTCCCATTTACAACTTATCTAACACTAATATTATGTAGTAATATAGGAAATATGTTAGTATATAAAACATTACATTAATTAGTGTAGTATACGGTATTTGTAACATATTTGATTCTTATCATTTATAAAAAGACAAAAAATTTTGTCCTTATTCCTTTGATTTTCAAGAAGACATGGTCTTATGGTCTATAAAAACAAATTCTTTTAAACTTCTAAATGCTTACTTCGGATTGATACGACATGTTTTGAACCTTGAGACACTGTAGTTCTAGAATCATGAAAAAAAATATTTTTGAAATACTTGGCGTATTTCATATCAGAAAATGATAAACTATATTGCTTAAATACTGCCAAAACTCATATTATGTCACGTGCACTTTGACATTACACATTTGAAGTAGTCTAAGTGTATGTAGAAAGTAATTGTTTATCGTGAAAATGAAAATATGTTGGAATGAATTAGTTTCACATGGTCTTTGTATTTGCACAAGGAATTTCATTCCATGTGTTGGTCCCTGGTTTCAATTATCCAAAGTGCACATTGTAAATCTAGGACATCTTGTAAGCAATTTTTATGGTTTTTGATGTGGAGGAGTTTCGTATGATAGTTGGTTCTATATGTTTATAAGGAGTAGCATTTGAAGATGATTTAAGTAAAGCATTAGTTTTATCCACAGTCTATATTACTTTGGAATGGATTAAAACATATGCTACACTGTTATGCATAAGTGTGTATGGTAGCATATTACTGATTCAACATAATTGTCAACTAAATGACTGTTGGTTTGAACATAACCGTGTACATTGTACAGTCATAGTTCTCTTGCTAATTTTTATTCTTTCAAAATCTCTGCTTCCTTGCATTTCCTTAATTCTTACATATACTTGCAATATATTTTTTGTTAACTAAGTTACTGTTGGTTTGAACTATGCATTTTCAAACAATTGAACCGGTGTACTGTAGTAAGCCACCAACTCCAATTCTGTGATCTTTCCTATTCTTTTAATGCTAATTTGGGAATCATATTCATTATGGTAACCAGGAGCATGCTGGAAATCTCAATGAAGCTATTGATGCACATTTTAGTGAAGGGGATAGAAACATGTAAGGGTGCTTTCTTTCCTCTTATCTTCCAATTTCTTTGTAGACTGATCTCAGTACACATTTCTCATGTCTCTTATCCCTGGCTTGTTGTGTGGTTGTTTATTTGTATTCAGCACACACGAAACATCTGTGCCTGTACCTCAAGATGATTTAATGGACATAGATGATCCAATTCAAGTTGAATCCCATCGGTCCCATCTACTAGAAATATGAACCCATTCTCTCTTTTTGATCCTTAATTACCTCATTCGAAGTATATTTGATAGTGGTACCGATTTAACAAGTGCTGAACCATTTGTTTCACATCCAAGAGAAGTAAGGTCCTATCGAGGTGAAGGATGGGAATGAGCAATCAGGTCATTCTGGTCTTGCTCCTACCATTCAGGATGTCACTGGAATTGCTCATGAACTTGGCCCAGAAATCGAGTGGACTGTCACAATTGCTGAAGATATTCCAACTGCACAGGTTGCGCGAGATGCTGAAATCGGTTACCCAGATCAAAATGATCCCATGCCTCAGCAAAGGCAATCTCATCTAGAGGATGAACTAGCACATGCAGTTTCTTTGTCATTGAAGGTTTGTTGTTCTTTCATCTCCTCGGCTACTTCTATTATCATTGGGCTCCCATCTAACATGAATTGAATCTAGACAACAGAGCAAGAGAAAGCAGTATGCGAACTGGAAGATAAAGTTGGACCATCAGAATCGGAAGGCTCTAAATCAGCCGAGGTACAAGATCTGGGGAAACTAGCATCATCAGATGGAAGGTATATATATCTTCACGTGGCTTAATACAAAAGCTAAGGGGCATACCCCAGTAAACATAGTGGGATCATCATAACAAGAACGATGCACCAACTATACAGAGACCCAAAAACAGGTTACAAACCCCAACTAAATAAGGAATAATCTAAAAGTTTTACTTTGTGAAATTTGCCATAAGAGTCAAGCCTACATTTAATTTTATGAATAATGTCTTTGATTAGAATCTGGGCAGGAATGCTAGGCTGGCCGTGTAACCGTGAGTTTCGTTCAAACCAAATATAATACACTAGCTGCAAGGCAAAGTTTGATAAGTAATCTTTTCAGGCCTTTGCTATTTCCGACACTGATCCAATGAAGAAAACCAGACCAATCATATGGGTAACCCAACCAGCATCCATAAGAAAGTACACCAGTGAGGACTATCCGAGCATAATATCATACAAAAAATGTGGTCATGCGACTCAAGCTGCATCATGCATAACTTTGAAACTGGGTCACAGGATCTAGAAAATTTAGCAATAACATCAAGGTAAGTTTCCTTTCAGCAGAAAGCTATAAATGAAAGAAAATCGAGGAACTGTGAGCTTAGACCAAACAACTTTATACCATGGAACATGTATTTTCCTTGACCTCATAGAATGCCAAATGGTAGAAGCTTTGACCGAATTGTTGCTGGAAGTCTGTTAATGTGTGCTTGTGTATGTACTGTTGGGAGAAATATTGTGGTCCTTCAGATGAGATTATTAAAGGCAATCTAGGTTGGAAGTGGGAGGCTCTTCTGCCCAGGATGTAACTGAAGACATAGAAATGCAACCACTGGTAAGGCACAGGGAAAATAAAAAAAGTTTTGTTGATAAATTTGTACCAAAAAATGATACATTATTTTCTAATCACATCTACGTGGCTTTAGTCAAATGCTCTTTAAATATTATAATCTTTTGCCTTGATTTATATTGTTGAAGTGGGGAGGCATCTCATCTTTGGAACATGATGAAGCAGTCATGCTTGAGGCTGCACTCTTTGGTGGAGTACGTGAAGGGAGTGCATATCATGTACCACATGCACCTCATTAGTTCATGCAGAATAGTTTAGATGGAACTATGTCTATGGGTCCTCATCCTTGGGGAATGTGTCATCCACCATCATCTTCTCTCACTGCTCAACGCAAGATAAGGGAACAACAGGTTTGTTTTTTGAACTAGAAATCTAAAGCCATGATCAGATTGATAGATCGTCATTTGCTATACTTCTATGTTATGCATGCAGGATGATGAATATATTTCATCACTGCAAGCTGATCGAGAGAAAGAATCGAAGGCCAGGGAGGAAGCTGAAACTCGCTGTTTAGAGGAAGGAGCAGGCAGCTAGAGAAGATGCTCTTGAAGAAGAAAGGGCAAAAGGAGGAAGAAGCCCGTAGAAAATCGGCAGAGGAACAGGTAATGCTGTTTGAAACTTCTGTCTTGTCGATTATAGCATAAATTGAAATGCAAGATAAAATGCTATACAGTTTGCAATCTTCATCTTCCCTGAAATACAAGAACATGTATCCTCTCTTTTATATTTTTTTTATCAAAAACATTGTAAGTCAGACCCTCTATATTAATAATCATTGAATGTTAATTTATTAATTAGGAAAATTATTACACATTGTTTGGCAAAATCTTTCTTTAGTTGAATAATTAAGTTAACTGAGTGTTGAATCTCATACAAGCACCACCTAAAATTTTTATGGGGGCAAATTTTTTAACCATTTTTTCAAGGCTCCCTTTACTAGTCTTTCATCTTTGCTCTTTCTAATAACGATTTTCTTCAGTATTTTGGAAGTTAGTGTTGCTTTGGTGTTGCAATGGTCCTTAACTTGAAATTTGTTGGTGAGATGGTCAGATCTTGGAACTTTCTGGTTTATGTTTAGTTGTTTTGTCTGCCCTTGAGCTACCTAGCCTCTGCTACTCATTTACACATCAAGACTGTCGCTTGTCGGGCACACTTTGGATGGACTACTATGTTCTTATTTACACATTGTTTCAAATGTTTGATCTTCTTTTCAGGAAATGGAGGCATAGTTGGCGGCAAAAGAAGCTTCTCTCCCTCATGAACCATCATCAGATGATGAGAATGCTGTAACCCTTCTTGTACGGATGCCTGATGGCAGCCAGCGAGGCCGTCGATTCCTCAAGTCCCACAAACTACAGGTAAATTTTGCATGTGACAATGTGGTTAGCATTGCTTTCCTCATGATTCAACTGGTTGTTTTTTTTCGCGCCATCTTTTTGACTTCATTGATGTTCGTCGAGTTGTCAATCCCGGTACTTACAGATTGGTAATCCTACATGTGTCTTTTACTTTATTTTTATTTTTTTAACCTTTTATTTCTCCCTCCTCTTCTTCAACTTAAATCTTTCCGAGTTTGATTCCAGAAATTTCTTCAATCACGTGAACTATGAGTTCAGTTCATGACCCATCTTCATCTCTCTGTTTGAATCTTCAAGCCTTGTGCGGCTTTAAGCCTGTTACATGAAAGTCAAGCCTTGTGTGGCTTCGATCTTGTTACGTCAAAGACTAATCCTTGTGAAGTAACTAGCTTGAAACTTGTGTGGCTTAAAGTCTTTAACCAGGTAGTGTGAGTTCATCTAAAATCATCACCATCATCATTCATCCATCATCTGAAATCATTGGATGAATCATCCCAAATTGAAATCCTAACTTTTCCCCAAATTTGTTACAAAGAAATAAGAAACAGAAATGATAGATTTAGGTTTTGTAATGGTGGAAGATGGTGAGACGAAGAAGATGATAGATCTAGGTTTTGCATTTTCTACTTGTTTGAATTCAACTTATTGAATTTCTAATCCCCTCCTATCTCTCTTCTTTCTTTATACTTCCTCCTAAAAATGCTCTCACTCCTATCTCAAACCCCAAACAATGGGTCCTATAAATAACAATTTAGTAGAAATCCTAAACATCATCTCTTAGTCCCAATCTTCATAGCTGGAGTATGGCTCTCAAGCCAAAGCACCATCGAGATTAAACCCATATACTTAGAGAAGAGAGATAAAGAAAAGGATAAATAAAAATAAAATCAAAGTTTATATATATATATATATATATATATATATATATATATATATATATATAGGTAAAAATGGAGGTACACAGCCGTGTAACTTTTAAAGTTACACGGTCTACGATCGTAGAGTAGTCCCCAGATAGTAGAGTGAATTCACTCTACAATTGTAGAGTAGTCCACGATCGTAGAGTGAATTCACAAATCGTAGAGTGATTACTCTACGATCGTAGAGTGAAATCACTCTACAATCGTAGACTGTGTAATTTTAAAAGTTACACGACTGTGTACCTCCATATTCCCCATATATATATATATATATATATATATATATATATATATATATAGGCAATGATTCATAGCTAAAGAGGGATAGGAGCCCCCAATCCTTCCAACCCAATCATAGTCGATTATTTGATCTAATGGAGTAATATAGGCCCAATTCGTAGGATAGTTATTAGGAGCCAAAACAATTATCATGCGCAGCCGAGCCCACTAAGTTTAATGACAGAAAAGCCTTGGATTGGATTTTCTACCCTACCACTAGATAGTCATGAGGTAGGATTTTTAACAATTTTGGTCGGGCGACAACTTCTGCTGCGAGACTCCGTCGGTCAGATCATCAAAGCACCACTCCGTTTTGTATCTGGGTTCTCTTTCTTTTTTGTTTAATTCTCAAATTGTATAAACTTTGGATTTTTTCTGGTTAATGTTAAAAAGTGGGTTGCTTGCTTGGGTAATTCCGAAACCAAAGCGGAAGTGAAGTCAACATACTGATGATGACAATGATGACAATAAGGGTAATTTTATATAATATTGGTACTTTTAATGACGTGTCTTGATCCTAACACCACTCGTGTATCAAATTTAAACTTTAATTTGAAGTTCTAATACTATTTAGGAATTTAGGAGATATATTTTAGTTAATTCTTAAATAGTTTTCGTATATAAAACATTATACTTATTAGTATTATTATTTTCAATTTTTATTTTAGAAAAAGACTACGGAAGAATCCCCCAAAGAATCTATGAATGTGAATTCAGGGATTTTGGAATTTCGTTGATTGAAGAATCCTTACTTGCATTTATGAACTCAAGTAAACATTTTGAACATGTAAAACTACATAAAATATATATACGTATACTATGATCTTGTGTACATGCAAGTTTTAATTTAAGATTGTATTCCTTTTACTGCGCACCTAGGCGTGCTTTTAGTGCTGGAAGAGAGTGCTGTAACTTTTAATTAATGAGCTTGGCCTCACCAGCAGCCAGCAGGCAAGAGGCGTTGTTTCTAGAGTGTATTTAGCATGCACATCTTGTAAATTTGTAAAAAAGTTATCGCACCTAGTTTGATTATCCTAGTATACTACATTGAATTGTTTTCTATGGTTAGTATTTGGCACCTATTAGAATTTATTTCTGCTATATCTTGCGACAAAATATTGTCACTTTTGTTGCGACTAGATACAATAACACGCTATGTAAATAAGTATAAATACATGGATATATGTGAATGTGTTTACTCACTACCTCTCCTTCGGCTAGGCCTTTATTCGACGGCTTGGGAAAAGAACTTCACCGCTCATGGTCTTCCTACTGCTTCGGGTTTACCACTATAAGGGCTAGCCGGCTCTCTGAAGTAAAGCTTGAAGATAAGTTTTGTACTCTGTTAATTTGTATTTGGGTTTTTAGACTTGGTTCTTGGTGAGGGGTGCGGGCAAGGCGTGCTGCAAATTGCTTTGTACTGGGATTTCTTGGCCAACGCAAATATCTTTATCGATAAGATCAATTTAGATGGAGCTGACTACCTAATGTTAGATGAGAGCAGATCCTCTGTCTCCATATTTCCTGTCCTTCTTGTGTCTTTCCACTTAAATTTTGACATCTAGCCTTTTATTTAATTTTAAAGTTAATTAGTGTTAAGTAGGAGGTTAGGTGTCAAAATTTAAGTGGGGGACACAGGAAACAGGGAAAATGGGGACAGAGCTCTCATGTTAGATGGGTTTCAATGGAGAAGAAAGTCACTTGACATTCCCAAAATGGGTATTGTCGATTTTGGCATTCAGCCTACCTTGGAGGGCATCTAAGACGGTTAGTATATTATGTTGCAAGTCCTGTTTGTCATTCTATGTACTCGATGATGATTTAGTGCTGAATTGTTCACAAAGCCTAGTTGTGTGTTAACTTTTGCATTTTCCCTTGTTCTAGTCATTTTTCCTCTTCTTTTTTTTCCTTTATAATCTATCTATACAAAACATAAAAAAACTTAATCTCCCGCTCAAGCCTATTAAAAGATTGGGATCGTTAAAAAGTTGAGATAAATCTAACACTCATCTAAAATATTACAAAACTCGAAGGGACTTTAGACTTTAAACAAGGGTTTCATATAAAGTGGGAGGGCCTCCTCACCCTATTTTGGTCTATTTTATGATAAAAAGTTTAAATTTATTCTTCTATATATCTATTTTATAAAGCAAGAGGGAGGAATTGTTCTCTTTTGGTCTAACAACCATGTTTACACGCATAGCCTGTGCCATATACATTTAAGGGGAGCATGTGTTTTTAATATTTTTGTATTATTTCTTTTCATATGAAAGTGTGATTCACTGTATATTTATGTGAGAGAGGGTTATGTGGAAATACATTTAAATCTAATACCTAGAGTAGTAGGATTAAGAAGGAGACATTAAGGAAAACTTATTTTTGTTGCGTAACACGTGTCAACTTAATTATGATATAAACTCTAACTTGTAACCATGCACAATAAAGAAAAATGTTTTGCGAGTAAACGATGATAATACCTTATTCATGTATTAAGTGGGATGTACTAATTATTATTTTGAGTTTTAATTGGAGAAATTATTGGATACACATTATGAAACTATCCATCTCAAATAGGATTTGTCTAATATTTGGCAAACTACAAATTGGTTATTCATAATTTAGCAAAATAAAATAAAATTGGTTATTCATAATAAATTATACTATCTTGATATACATAAAACATAATCTCAATAACCTTTAAAATGGATCAAGTAGTGTGGAATTTTGTGAATTATTGAACTCGTGATTTATGTGCTTGAAAGTCGATTGTCACTATGTTTAGCATCACTTGATATATATTTTTTATTTTAATTAAATTATGTTTAGCTAATCTAAAACGAGATTATAATTTTATAAAGTATTAAACTTGCGACTTTTCGAATATTTTATTACAAAAGTTACATAAATTTAAGTATGTGATGCAAAAAAATTATATTTAAGCATAAATGTACAATAATTAAAGCATATAGTACAAAATTGTAATACACAAATTGTGACCATAACAAAAACGTTTTTGCTTTGTAAATATAATTTCCCAAAACTTGGTCATAAAAATTGCGGGCTAAGTTTATCAAATTAGTTCTTACTTACCGGAAATTTTATACCAGCTAAATGATAATGTGACCCAACGGTCAATTGAACGGGTATCCTTTAAAATGGATTTAGTGTGGAATTTTGTGAAATATTGAACTCATGATTTATGTGCTTGAAAGTCGATTGTCACCATCACTTGATATTGTTGGAAAAACTACACCAAAAATAATTTATATCTCAGAAATTACTTTTTTGTTTTTGTGCAATTAAATATGAAATTAACAAAACCAATTATGAGAATAAAAAATAACAAATAAACATCTAGAAACAAGACACCAAATTTACGTGGAAAACCCTCTAAAACTAAGAGGTAAAAACTACTGGTCAAATTCCGAATCTCCACTATATCACTAATAATGGGTTTACAATAATCCTCTCAAGTTTTATGCCCTAAAACTTGAGATTACGCAAGTAAATCCTTTTTCAACTTGGATTCTTTTCATGGAATCTTCAATTTCAATATTACTTCCACTATCCCAATTTCTAATTGGATTAATATCAAGTAAACGCACTTACTTGTTCACAAAGAAAATTAATTCTTTTCTATCTTGAATTCTATCTCATGGGTGAGGACCCACACCCAACAATCTCCCCCTCCGAACCCATGAGAGAAGGGATCACCAACCACAACTCCTTACTCGGAGTCAATTCCAACGAAGTCTAGGCTCAACTCAAGCTTCTTGGAATTTTTAAATATCTTCATGTCCGACTTTGTCTCATCGGCATGGTTCTTCTCAATGGGAGGATCTAACTCTAACTTGACAGATTTTTGTTTGCCAAATTCATTCACAACCGCTTTGTACCTTGGCTGCGAGCTATCACTTTCCTTCTTCACTTTTGGTACACATTTAAAGCAAAGAGTTTTTTTCTTGTGGTTCTCATGCAAGACTTTTCTCCTATCTCGCACGGCTTTGTACCATAACTTTTTCTGCCTAACTCCCCCATCTTCAACACCTCTCACATGCGCCCGCATCGTGTAAAGAGTGTCTACCTTCTTACCTCTAGTCACCAGTAGAGACCCTTTGGTGAGCTTCCATTGGACCTTCACCAAAGTAACTTTTATAATCATTCTCATCAAGCTTACCAGCATAGATCAAATTAAAATGAATATTCAGAACATGTCTAACTTCTCTCAGCATCAACCTGCAACCACTGTTAGTTTCTAAATAAATATCTCCAATGCCTATAATCTTGGATGCACTTCCGTTTCCCATCCGCACATGGTCAAAATCACCACTATTGTAGGATGTGAAGATTTCACCACGCGAAGTAGCATGGAACGAAGCATTCGAATCAATAATCCAATCATTAATATGGCACTTGGGTTTATCATCACAAACAATAGCTACATCAACGTCGGATAGATACACAATCGAATCTTTATCCTCATCTTTTTCCTTAGACTGCTCCTTTTTTAAAAATCTGCACTCTCGTCTTATGTCACCCGACTTCTGGCAGTGAAAACAAATTACTTCTTTTCTATCTCTTGACATTCCCCTGGATTTGTCATCTTCAGGAGAGTTTCTCCCTTTGTTTTTGCCCCTACTCTGTGCGACAAAAACTTGTGACTCAACGCTAATCACCATAGTATCTCTTCGCCTCTGTTCCTCATTAAACAAACTATCTTTGACTGTATCCATAGTCAGCGTACCATTGGGAGCGGAGTTACTCAGTGATACAACCAGCGTCTCCCAGCTATCAGGCAAAGAGCTCAACAACAACAAAGCCTACATCTCATTGTCAATGACCATCTTCATTGTACTCAACTGATTTATCAAACTCTGAAAATCACTCAAGTTGTGACGCCCCCAAAATAGGTATGCATCACTTATCTTGAGTCGCCAAATACATGGTACAAAATTCAAATACAACTTAATTATACAACAGTCGTGTAAAATACGACTAAACATATGCTGTGAGTTTTAATACAAATATTGTCATCTAGACAATATCCAAACTCAATGGAGTCCTCATTACATTTATTATCACACTATTTAACAGAATAGTGAGAACTACTAATACTATTATCTGGACTGTCACTCCGTTCTCCGACTAGTCCCTGCTACGTTCTCATTTCCTGAAGAGAACAATAAAAGTAAAAGGGTGAGCTCAACTAGCCCAGTAAGAAATATTATGACTAAGATAATACAGAATAAATTATCGTTAGCCTTCAACACTGTTAAACTGATACAATATAACAAACATCAAGTTTAACTGCAGCGGAACAAGCAATCCATTAAAAGAGTCAAGTAGAGAATAAAATTTACTATCTTTTATGATTTAAAAGGTTTTTCATCACTTTTATCGCTGGGACTCAGCTTAATAAATAATCCACATCATCCCTGCACTACGGCCACAGATATTCATTAGTATCACAACCACAAATTATCCATGCACTACGGGCCAAGGATATTCATGTATTCATCAATGGTCATGATCATGCCAACAACTGTCCATCAATGCACTACGGGCCAATGAGGACTTTTACCACATCATTTGTAACATTACGATCATGATTATACCGATTAATCCCTGGTCATAATCATACCAAGTCCATCTATGCACTACAGGCCACAGATCACTTTCAACATAATATAAACATGAGGATGATGACAATGATATAAGAATTCAATAAAACAAGTTCAAGAATTAATTTATCCAGGAACTAATAACGTCCAAATTGTCAACATGATACTTCTTTGTAGAGTAAAATTCAAGAATGCTCAGAAGAATATTTCCATGAAAAGATACTGGATGAAGCGCAAATATCAAGGATATTCCACTAATTTCATGGAGTATAGAAGTCAAAACTTTAACCAACTGAGTATAATAAAGAATGGAATAACAAAAGAAATCACCAGGCATGCGATAGACCGCAGAGACAGGTTATTCCAATAGAATAATAAATAACGGAACCAGGTCATGCGTAAACGCACAGACAGGATATTCCAACAGAATAATAAATAACGGAACCAGGTCAGGCAAAATTCGCACCGACAGGATGTTTCAACAGAATAATAAATAACGGAACCAGGTCATGCGTAAACGCACAGGCAGGATGTTCCAACAGAATAATAAAGAATGGAATAACAGAAGAATTTTACCATGTATGCGGTACTTCGCATAGACAGGTTATTCCAACATAATGATAAAGAATAGAATAACAGAAGAATTTTACCAAGTATAGGGTAGACCGCGTATACAGGTTATTCCAACGGAATAAAAAAAATAGAATAACAAAAGTTATCTTCATGAATACGAAAGAAATAATACCCCTTACCTTAGAACAACTGGATATAGGAGTAGTGAAGTAGGAAAATACTTTTCTTCTTTCTCTCTATAGTTTCTCTCTCTAGAGTTTCAGTGAATTCGTAAGAAATAATGAATGAATGAGCTTCTATTTATAGGAGAATGGACTGAATAGTAACTAATTCCTGAACGGTCCAGATTGATTTACTTTTAAACGGACGGTCCATATTGGTTTACTATAAAATATTCTAATAAAACAAAATCTTTTAAATAAAATATAATATATTCTATTTATAATATAATAAAACGAATAACTTTATAAAAGTATTCTGTTTTATATAAAAAGATTTTACTATGCAAAACACTATACAGGAACTATATAAACACTATGCATAATAAAATATAATATATTCTATTTATAGTCTAATAAAACTAATAACTTTATAAAAGTATTCTGTTTTATATAAAAAAATTTACTATGCAAAACACTATGCATAATAGAATATAATATATTCTATTTATAGTCTAATAAAACGAATAACTTTATACAAGTATTATGTTTTATATAAAAAGCTTTTCTGTTTAATTACATTAATTGAGAGATCTCGAATTTTATGAAATAAAAGTATTCAATTTTTTTATTTTGGTAAATAGTTAAATTGATAAAAATTTAAAGTTAAGGGTGATATTTGAAAATTTTGCAAAGTAAGTTGTCATAAAATAATCGGTAATAAAAGTATAGTAATACACATGGTTGCATAGTAGCACACAGTATTGTAGAGTATCTTTGATTATTGATGCTTACATAAGAAGTCACTCAGTTTTATTCAATTATTGTCACAATATTTTATATTAATAAATCAATAATTGAGACGACAAAATTATTCATATTATTACTTGCAATATTGACAATGTCTAGAAGTTCTGTCAAGGAGATGTTAGATAATCTAATTGCGCGCCAATAAGGAGAAATCCTTATCAGAAAGCCCCCTCTTTCCTGGGAACGACCTGATTGTTAAATATTGAGAGTTATAATATTATTGATGAATAAGTTCGTGTTGATTAAAGATGAAATTGATAGTTCTATTATGTGGGAATTATTAGTATTAGTGAAAATCGACATTTATTTTGATAATAATTGATGTCTGGGGGTTATATTGATAAATCGGGTAATTAATCAGATAAATGTGCAATTAATTGCTACTAATTCACATGCTTATATAACTATTTATTCACATATGTGTACTATTGAATCACATATGTGTACTATTAGGGGAGTTGGTGCAAGATTGATAATACTTGCATGACTAAGTTAAAAATGGAGGTATAAATGGAGGTACTATACTATAATTCATATTTTCACATGATTATAACTATTGCTTCACATGATTGAACTATTGATTCACATTATTTACTATTAGGGGAGGTGGTGCAAGTTTGATAATACTTGCAGGACTAAATTAAAAATAAAAGAAAAGTTGGAGGTATTGTACTGTAATATTTCAAGCCGCAAAGCGTGCAATTATCGAAACTATATTTTCCTATAAATAGAAGCTCATTCTCCCTTCATTTCTCACCAATTCACTAAAGCTTTAGAGCAATTATTATAGAGAAAAATTATAGAGAGAAAGAAGAAGAGAACTCTGCTACCTCACTATTCCAATATCTAGTCTTCTTCTGAGGTAAGGGGTAGGAGTGAGCATTCAGTTATAACCGAACCAAATAAGCTATTCAGTTATAACCGAAAATCGAAGGAATGATGATTTTACTATTCGAACTAATAACTGAAATTAGACAATAATCGAATTACCGAATATCGAATTACTGAATTGTAATTTCGGTAATTCGAGAAAAAATCGAATTACTGTCCAGCAAATGTTACCTGTTTAGCATCCAACTGTTACAGACTTACAGACTTACAGTGTTACCTGTTTAGCAAACACTAATACACTATCCAACAAATTAACAGTTTAACTAACACTGTCCAGTGTCCAACAGCAAAGTAAAAATTACAACAGCAATCCAACAACAACTAACAAGCCCAAACACTTTTACAGTAATACTTTTAAAAAATTACAGCAACAACAACTATCTAGATGGAAAAACTGAAATGAGATGCAACAAACCAACAAAAGCTCAACAACAACAACTTTTAAAAAATTACAGTAGTAAGCCAGTTATCAGATGCAACAATAGGTCAACAGCTTAACAAGCTCCAGTCTTGCAGTCTTTCAGTATCACTTTTTCAGTATCATGATTCAGCATCAACAAGCTCCAGTCTTGCAGACTGCAATCTCTCAAGTCCCAATAGCACTGCAACAATAACAATAATAAAAAAACAGTTGTATACTGATAGCACCTTACTATCTAGATGGAAAAACTGAAAGTGATATATAAAACAGTTGTTAAATACCTAACATATTTTTAAATGCAGGAGGCATATTTCCACTTGGGATTAGTTCAATCTGCAAAAGGAAAAATGACATACAAATGCATCAAATTATAGACACATACAAGAAAGACAAAACTATAATTAAAATGCTTAAAATTGAATTGCAATGATGAATCGAGAGACGAATTTACCTCTCCCATCTTGTTGAGTCACAGTTACATTGGCATCATTAGTAACAAGGCTCAAGTTGGATATTGCTGAAAATTGAAAAATATAATTAAACACATTATTTTCAACAAATAATTATTTTATTAGTTCAATAAAATAAACAAAAATAATAATTATTACCACACTCAAATTTATCGACAAAGTCGATATCTTCCTCCACATCAATACGATTCTTTACTTTAACCCTATCTTGAGAACATATGAGAGCTTCCACCATATTAGGAGATATTGAACTCCTAAATGCATCAAGAATGCGTCCCCCCGTGCTAAATGCGGACTCCGAAGCAACGATAAAAATGGGAATATCCAACACATCACAGGCAATACGTGCAACGATAGGGAATCTTTCACTATTAACTTTCAACCATCCCAAAATATCGAAAGACTCATCAACTTCTTCAACATCTTCACTTAAATACTTGTCTAATTCAGATTTGTCTCCAACAATAACTCCGGTCCGACGCCTTTTGAACTCTTCTGTAATTCTATTTGTAGTTTGGGATTCCATTGAACTAAAACCTTGGGATGACATTGACATGTTACTTAAACTTGATTTTCCACTTTCTTGAGTTGAATACTTTTTCCTGTACTCATTAAACAAATCTTCCATTAATCTCTTCACACCATTGGCAATCTCCAACCCAGTGACCTTATTACTTGATTAATATTCTAAATTCCTATATTCGTTATCAATATCAAAGTGAAGATCTATTTTCAAACCCTTCAACGAATTTTCAACTTCAATTTCACCATTTCCATACATTTTATCTAAACCAAATTGAACAAAGCTCAACTTATACCGAGTATCAAGCACAACGAGAATATATAACAACATATTCATTTTTGTAACATTTCCCCAATATTTATCATATTTTATTTTCATTGCCTTGGCCATTCTTTGCAATTCTATATCATTATTTCTTTCCCAGTCATTCAAAATAATATAAGTGTCATATATTTCAAGAAATGCATTATTTGATGTGACATATGATGAGCCTAAAATTTTCACAGTGAGATTATAAAAATGTTCTAAAAATCTAACAAACAATTTGGCCCTATTCCAATCCGAGTCTGTTGGAATATTTTTGCCCCCCCCCCATCTCTTTTTCAAAGCCACGATCTTTAAACCCAAATTGATCAAAAGCTTCCTTATATTTTAAGGCTGAACTTAACATCAAATAAGTTGAGTTCCATCTAGTTGGGCAATCTAGACTTAAGCCTTTCTTATCTTCAAGACCACAATACTCAATACATTCCTTAAATGACTTGGCCCTAGCTGGAAATTGTTTTGCATACTTCACTGCACGCCTAATTGTTTCAATAGATTTCTAAATCAACTTCAACCCATCATTCACAACAAGATTAATAATGTGAGCTATACATCTCATGTGAATGAATTTACCACCTAAGACATTGGTTTTCCAGTATGTACATCTATCTCTTAAGTAAGCCGCCGCAGTATCATTTGAGCTAGCATTATCTACAGTGAGTGTCAATACTTTAGAAAGTCCCCACTCAATTAGAAGTACATGAGTCAGTTGTGAGGCAAACACGTTCATAATGTTTTCTAAGGATTGTTTTCAACTTACTCTTTTTATTCTCATACAAACGCATACAATCTCTAGCAATTGTAAAATGTGAAGGCAATTGAAACCTAGGATAAACAACTTGCATAAGTCTTTTAAAACCCTCCTTCTCAACATGTTTGAAAGAAAGTTTGTCTACAATAAGATAGTGAACCACGGCTGCCCTAACCGCTTCTTGGTCAAACCTCCAAGAAGTGAGTGTACCCTCACATGCCCCTCCCTCTCCCTCACCCTCTTTAATCCCTACAAGACGGGATTGAGCTTTGTCCATGTTGATAGGATTTTTTTTACAAGTTCTAAAGTGATTTTTTAAAGAAGTAGTGCCATTTGAGGATGAATCAGCAACTAATTATTTTTCGCAATAAGTACACTTACCTTTGATGACATTACCATCCTTATCTTTAACGGGAATGAAGTGCCCCTCTGTCCACACCTTGGATCTAGGTGCCATCCTTTTTCTTGGCATCTTTACACTTTCTGAGTGTCCCGTAGTTTTTGTACTTGTCATGGGTTCTTTTGACCGGGGCTCTGTATTGGTGGGAACACTGTCATTTGCCTCTCTCCCATCTCCAATTGGATCAAGGTCATCAAGGTTAGGCTCGTCCGTATCATCCACCATGTGAAAATCATTTAAAAGACTTGACATCATCTACAAATGTCAAACAAAAAAAACAAAATCAGATGAAACATAAGGCCAAAAGGCAACTCACTACATGTACCTTTTCCACTGTCCAACTTATTACATATTATTCTTATGTTGATACAACATACAAGTATAATGTAGAACTTAGACCAAACTTTCATATTATTCTTATGTTGATACAACATACAAGTATAATGTAGAACTTAGACCAAACTTATGCAGTAAAAGTATACACTAGTCTAACATCATACGATACGACAATATGGGAAAGACTATCATCACAGAAAAGGCCAAAAAGGATCCAAGTTTATATTTAATCAATACCAGAACATAAATATGTGTTCATAACTTCATATAAAAGGGTAACAAACTCTATATAAAGACATCAGTCCAACCTTGCCCATCTTCTTCCTCACAGTGCAGTAAAAAAACATAGGAACATCCAATATGTTGTTGAAAATCATATTAACACCAGAATTGTAAGTTTGTACCTCGTAGCATTTTTTCTTTGAGCTCATTGTAGGCAACACGAAATAATGGGGGCATAACTTTATTAATAAAATAAACCAAACTCCTAACTCCTAACTAACAAAATCATAACCCGTAAAAGGGTTCAAATCAAATAATTACCCATCTTAGAAATCATAACCCTAAGTCCTAACTAACATAATCAAATCGAATAACCCGTAAAAGGGTTCAAATCAAAATCAGATGCAAGTATAGAGTATGGAACAACTAACAAAAGTACACAACAAACATACCACCAATTTCTTTGATCAGTAAGAGAGTCGAGAGGTCGAAGGGGGAGAGGGCAGAGCCGCCGAGGGCACTGGGCTGGAGACTCTCCAGAGGCGGAGAGAGGCGGAGGCTGGACGCTGTAGACAGTGGAGAGGGAGTACCGGAGTAGTCGACTGTTGAGACTCAAGAAGTTAAGAAATCTCAGATCTGAAATGTGAAGCAAGAGTGGAGACTGGAGACTGGAGTGGGCTAAGCTAGGGAAAAATGAAAATGGGATGTGAAATCAGAAATGTAAAGACTCAAATGTGAAATCACGTGGACTCGCCGAGTGAGATAATAATAATATTATAAAATTAATTTTTTTAATAATTAATGTTCGGTTATTCGGATACCCGAATAACATATTTTTCTAAACTGAAATCATAACCGAATATTGAATAATAATTCGGATATAACTGAAATTGTAAAAAAAACCAAAAAACCGAAATAATTCGATTAAAAAATTTTGGTTCGGTTCGGTAATTCGGTTTTATCCGTTTATTGCTCACTTCTAGTAAGGGGTATTATTTCTTTCGTATTCATGAAGATAACTATTGTTATTCCATTCCTTATTATTATGTTAGAATAACCTGTCTATGCGAAGTACCGCATACATGGTGAAATTTTTCTGTTATTCCATTCTTTATTATTCTGTTAGAATATCCTGTCTGTGCGTATTACGCATGACCTGATTCCATTCTTTATTATTCTGTCGGAATATCCTGTCTGTGCGTTTACGCATGACCTGGTTCTATTATTTATTATTCTGTTGGGAATAACCTATCTGTGCGATCTATCGCATGCATGGTGAATTCTTTTGTTATTCCATTCTTTATTATTCTGTTGAAATAAGCCTGTCTATGTGGATTACCACATGCATGGTGAATGATCCTTTGTATTCATTCCTTATTAAATTGTAGAAATGATCTGTTTACGTGGATTACCGCATGACGAGTGAAAATCCATTTGGAGTTTCATAATTTTTCTGACCCTCAAAAATTCTGGAAAAATTTAAAATGATAATTTGATGAGTTTTCTACATTATGTCCAAAGATGGCGATTTTTGGATGTATAGATTAAGAGTTATGGATTTTATGGGAAAAGACTAATTTAAAAGTAAACCCTTATAACTCTTTGTGGTTAACTCTAAAATTGGTGAAATTTTTATTGGGAGTATATGTATATAACAGGAGTATACCCTGTAAATTTTGGAATTTTTGAACAAAAGTACAATTTATGATAAATGTCTAAATATTCGGCAATTTTGGCCATATGAAAAATAGTAAATAAATTTTAAAAATTCCGAGAAAAATATATGTTCAATATGGAACTATATTCTGCTAAATCTCAGAAAAGAAATATTTTTGGGACTGATTTGGTATTTTTCATAAAAATGAACTAGTTATGCGTAAATGAATTAAATATGTTATGAGAAGCAACAAAATTGAAAAATAGGATTTTATGGCTTAGGAATCCTATATAGGGTATATGCAATTTTTTTATAAGGGATTTGATCATTAGTGATGAAATCTTATGAGTATGACATTTTTGAATGGTTAAATGCATTATTTGGTAAAGTGTAAACAATTGAAATAAATTGTTTATAAGTGTAAGAAGTGATTAAAATATTGTTATAATATTAATAATATTAGATTATGAGTTTATTAAGTGGTTGATAATATTTGGATAAATTTAAAGTCTTTAATATTTATCCTTATTTTTGTTTGGTTAATGCTTATATCATTGTCATCATCCTCATGCTCATATGGTGATGAAAGTTATCTTTGGCTTACGTGCAAAGATGGACTGTTGATTATTGAATTGTATATATTTGGCTTACGTGCAAAGATGAGATATTGATTATTGAATTGTATATCTTTGGCTTACGTGCAAAGATGGACTGTTGATTATTGGTTTTATAGTTGTATATCTTTGGCTTACGTGCAGAGATGGACTTGGTATGATTATGACCAGGGATCATTCGGTATAATCATGACCTGCAATGTTATAAACGATGTGGTAAAAGTCCTCAGTGGCCTGTAGTGCATTGATGGACAGTTTTTGGTATGATTATGACCAGGGATTATTCGGTATAGTCATGACCATTGAAGATTTAATGAATATCCTTGGCTCGTAGTGCAGGGATGATTCGATGATATGGTTTATTTATTTAGCTGAGTCTCAGCAATAAAAATTGATGAAAACATTTTAAATTATAGAAGATATTAGATATCATGCTCTACTTGACTCTTCTAATGGATTGCTTATTCCGCTGCAGTTAAACTTGTTGTCTATTATATTCTGTCAGTTGTTATACCGTTGAAGGCTAAGGATAATATATTCTGCATTATCTTAGTCATAATATTTCTTACTGGACTAGTTGAGCTTACCCTTTCTTTCACTGTTCTCTTTAGGAAATGAGAATATAGCTGGGATGAGTCGGAGAACGGAGTGACGGTCCAGATGATAGCATTAGTAGTCCTCACTATGGCATAACAAGTAATATATAATTTTATTGAGGACCTAAGATGTGTGTGTCGTATTTTATACGTCACTTAATAATTGATTTTGGTGAACAACAATAGGGTGATGAGAACTCAACCCTGAAAGCGTCAAAAGTGCACCGCAGTAAAATGAAGAGAACAAAAATCTTCTCGTGTCCCTTTGGAGACTTGAAATATTTGCTGCTATACTTTATATGACATGTATTAATTTGAGTATGAATAGTGTCATATTATATACGTTACAATATTTGTATTGAAACTCACAGTATATATGTCGTCGTATTTTGCACGACTGTTGTATAATTAAGTTGTATTTATATTTTTGTACCACGTAAGTGGCGACCCTAGATGGGTGATGTATACCTGTTTTGGGGGCGTCACAATTGGTATCAAAGCTTATGGATATGATCCATGGCTGAGATGTGAGACAAGAACTAGGAGGGGAGAGACGGGGAATTCCTTCGCTAGTATGACCTACCTAAGTTTATTTGTTATTTAATTGGTCGGTCAGAGTATAGGGATAATATGTGATATGTCAATTAACCCTTATTTTGAAACTATATTCTAGAATGATATTTGAAATACAAGAGATGAAAAATGGGAAAATCATAATAGAGAGGAAATAATCGGGAAGGTACAATCCGAAAAGGAAGCAAGGTATTCTCATCTCTTCGATATACCAAGTACGTACGTAAATTTCAAGGGCGAAATTTTATAAAAAGGGGAGATTGTGAGATCCCAAATTTTATGAAATAAAAATATTCAATTTTTCTATTTTCGGTAAATAGTTAAATTGATAAAAGTTTAAAGTTAAGGTTGATATTTGAAATTTTTTTAAAGTAAGCAAGTTGTCATAAAATAATCGGTAATAAAAGTATAGTAATACACATAGTTGCATAGTAGCACACGGTATTATAGAGTATCTTTGATTGTTGATGCTTACGTGAGAAGTCACTCAGTTTTATTCAATTATTGTCATAATATTTTATATTATTAAATCAATAATTGAGACGACAAAGTTATTCATATTATTACTTGCAATATTGACAATGTCTAGAAGTTCTGTCAAGGAGAGGTTAGATAATTTAATTGCGCGCCAATAAGGAGAAATCCTTATCGGAAAGCCCCCTTTTTCCTGGGAACGACCTGGTTGTTAAATATTGAGAGTTATAATATTAATGATGAATAAGTTCATGTTGATTAAAGATGAAATTGATAGTTCTATTGTGTGGGAATTATTAGTGTTAGTGAAAATCAACATTTATTTCGATAATAATTGATGTCTGGGGGTTATATTGATAAATCAGGCAATTAATCAGATAAATGAGCAATTAATTTCTACTAATTCACATACTTATATAATTATTTATTCACATGTGTGTACTATTGAATCAAATTCATGTACTATTAGGGGAGTTGGTGCAAGATTTATAATACTTGCATGACTAAGTTAAAAATGGAGGTATAGATGGAGGTACTATACTGTAATTCATATTTTCACATGATTATAACTATTGATTCACATGATTGAACTATTGATTCATATTATTTACTATTAGGGAAGGTGGTGCAAGTTTGATAATACTTGCAGGACTAAATTAAAAATGAAAGAAAAGTTAGAGATATTCTATTGTAATATTTCGAGCCCCAAAGCGTGAAATTATCGAAACTATATTTTCCTATATATAGAAGCTCATTCTTCCTTCATTTCTCACCAATTCACTAAAGCTTTAGAAAAATTATTATAGAGAGAAATTATAGAGAGAAAGAAGAAGAGAAGTCTGCTACCTCACTATTCCAATATCTAGTGTAAGGCCCCGAATTTTATGAAATAAAAGTATTTAATTTTTCTATTTAGTAAATGGTTAAATTGATAAAAAGTAAAATTAAGGGTAATATATGATTTTTTTTCAAAATAAGCAAGTGGCTATAAAATACTTATTGTTGTCGGGGAATATTCGTTTGGTCGTGGAATATTATTTTTGTCGGGAATATCCGTACGACGGCGCAACCATTTTTGGGCCCCATAATAGAATAACTGTCGGATGAAGAAAACGACAAGTTTGAGTTTTTGTAAATAGCGTCGTAATTGTTACTGTTAACACTGTTGGAATACCCGGTGGTTAAAATACAGTAATACGCGTGGTTGCACAGTAGCACATGGTATTGCACAATATTTTTTGAATTATTGATTTTTACGTAAGAAGGCATTACTCAATAATTATTACAGTAGTTATGGTTCAATATTTTATTTTATTGATTCAATAATTATTGCATTGATATTTTATATTATTGTTGTTTCAATAATTATCACTGCACAGTATTTTCCATTATCAGATCAATAATTCATAGTATTTGGATAATATTATTAGATAACATTATTGGCAATGTCTAGAAAGTTCTGTCAATGAGAGGTTTGGTCACCTAATTACGCGCCAGTAAGGAGAAATCCTTATTAGAAAGCCCCCTCTTTCCTGAGAACTGTCTGATTGTCATTATTGTGATTCTGTATTATTATTTATGAATTATTAATTATTGATAAGGAAATATTTATTTGATGCGGATATAAATGATGAATTTATTTATATGGTTATAAATGAAGGAATTAATGTTGAGGTGTTTTATCAGTATTTTATCGGATTGGAGGTAATAAAGATCAAATCGGTGTTCTTAAAGCTCTATTGCGTGAGTTATAATTTTAATCTGATCGTTGGATCGTTGTGATTTTTGGATATGTTATACATATATAAGTTGAGTATATATCCACAAATTTTGAACCATTAAAAATTAACGTATGATTTGTTATGAATTTTAAGAGGTATTGAAAATCATCCGTTTGTGGGTTTCAGATATTTTCTGTCTGAAATTTGAAAAAACTTAAAGCTTCAAAGTTGTAGAGAATTCGATTTCGTATGGAATGGACATATAATTCTTATTTTTCTGATAAACGGGTTATTTTCTATGAATTATTGAAGTTTTAGAAAATAAAATAATTTTTATTAAAATTGGGTGAGACCCACTTTTGGTTGTTGGAAAAGGTGGCTGATTTTTGGGTGGGCACCACTATGGTGACTGTTGATTTTTCAAAGTGGCTTGCGTAGGGAAAAAAAAGATTATAATAATATTTTATTATTTAGTCTCCTTTGGCGTTCTAGCATTTTCTTATAAATAGGCGCTTAAGTTAGAATTGAAAATCACACCAGAAACATAAGTTTTCTCTCTATATATTATCGAGCATATTTTGGTGAGTATTTAGATACTTTAAGAATTTCTATTTAGTGCAAGTTTTCTTCGGCTTTACATCCGATGTTCCAGTCAGAAGTACTGCTCTTTTGAGGTAAAGGATTGTAAGGGATTTTAAGGGTTGTTATGTTTATTCAGTTTCGTAATTTTTCTGACCTTCAAAAATTATGAAAAAATTTGAAATAATAATTTGATGAGTTTCCTTGATTGTGTCCAAAAATGGCGATTTTTAGATGTATAGATTAGGAGTTATGGATTTTATGAGAAAAGACTAATTTAAAAGTAAACCCTTATAACTCCTTGTGGTTAACTCTAAAATTGATGAAATTTTTATTGGGAGTACATATATATAACATAAGTATACTCTGTAAATTTTGGAATTTTTGGACAGACGTACAATTTATGATAAATGTCTAAATATTCGACAATTTTGGCCATATAAAAAATAATAAATGAATTTTAAAAATTCTGAGTAAAATATATGTTCAATATGGGACTATGTTCTGCTAAATCCCAGAAAAAAAAATTGTTTGTACTGATTTGTTATATTTCATAAAAATAGACTAGTTATGAGTAAATGAATTAAATATGTTATGTGAAGTAACAAAATTGGAAAATAGGATTTTATGGCTTGGGAATCCTATATAAGGTATATGCAGATTTTTTATGAGGGTTTTGGTTATTGGTGATGAAATTTTATTAGTTTTGCATTTTAGGATGATTAAATGCACTAATTAGTAAAGTGTAAATAATTAAAATAAATTATTTATAAGTTTAAGAAATGATTGAAATATTGTGGTAATATTAATAATATTAGATTATGAGATTATTAAGTGATTTTAAAATTTGGATTAAGGTGTTATGAAATCATTGATTTATGAATCTTACTCTTGAGATTAAATCTATATGTTGTTTATATTGTTTTTATTATCATATATAACATTCTTATAACCCTAATGATGATATTTCTCTTTGACTTGAGTGTAAAGATGTGTAGATTATTGGTATGATCGTGACTATGGGTTCTCTTTGGCTAGTAGTGCAAAGTTAAATTGTTGAATGGTATGATCATGACCATTGAATTTATAATTGAATATCTTTAGCTTAAAGTGCAAAGGTGAATTGATTAACATGGTTATAATTATTGTTTATATAAATTCTGAAATGATTATATATTCTTTGAGATATGAATATCTTTGGCTCGTAGTGCAAAGATGACCTGCTGTTGAATATCTTTGGCCCGTAGTGCAAAGATGACCTGTTGTTGAATATCTTTAGCCTGTAGTGCAAAGATGACCGATTGTTGAATATCTTTGGCATGTAGTGCAAATATGAACTTATTAGTGTCAGACCCCAAATTATTATTAATGAAATTGAATTTTCTCTATTTATTATCTTAAAATAGTAAGGGTTAATTTGATTAATGTGGTTAGTTATGGGTAAAATGCGCAAATATTTCAAATAAGCCGGTGGTTATAAAATATTCATTATTGTCGGGAAATATTCGTTTGGTCGTGGAATATTCTTACTGTTGGGGAATATTCTTACGACGGCGCAGCCTTGTGTGGGCCCCATAATAAAAAGCGATTGGATGAAGAAAACGATAAATATAAGTTGTTTATAAAAGACGGCGTAGTTGTTACCGTTAATACTATTGAAATACTCGGTGGTTAAAACACAGTAGCACACGATATTGCACCAATTATTGATTCTTACGTAAGAAGGCACTACTCAATAATTTTTACAGTAATTACTGTTCAGTATTATATTTTATTGATTCAATAGTTGTTGCGTTGATATTTTATATTACTGTTGTTTCAATAATTGTCACTACACAGTATTTTTCATTATCGAAGCAATAATTCATATTATCTTAATAATATTATTAGATAACATTATTGGCAATGTCTAGAAAGTTCTGTCTAAGGAGAGGTTTGGTCATCTAATTGCGCGCCAGTAAGGAGAAATCCTTATTGGAAAGCCCCCTCTTTCCTAGGAACTGCCTGGTTGTCAATATTGTGATTCTGTAATATTATTTGTGAATAATTAATTATTGATTTATATGTTGAGGAAAATATTAATTTTATATGGATATAGATGGAGAAATTTTTTAATGTGACAATTATTGAAAATTAATATTTTATCTTTTTCTGATAAAATAATTTATTTAAATATATTATTTTAATAATATAATAATGATGATATTTTTACAATGAATGTGGGATATATGAGTATATCAGGAGGAAGAGTATTTTTGTGACATTAAATGATTAACACATGTTTTGTGTGCCGGTAGACCCTAATTCTTGATCGAAATTTGATTATAGCCTGTAAAATCATCCGTTTGTGGATTTCGAGCAATTTCTGTTTGGAATTTGGAAAAACTTTCTTCTGCAAAGTTGTAGAGAATGTAATTTCCTATGAAAAGGACACATGGTTCGAATTTTTCTAATAAAAAAGATATTTATTATAAATTATTGAAGTTCTGAAGTTCAAAAATAATTGATTTTTGGAAGTTTTAGTTATTTTTTTTAAGAGAAACGTTTTTGTTCATTTGAGTGAGCTCGCATGTGTTATCAATGTGTTGAATTTAGATGTCTAGAGGTGGGCTAAGGAAAATTATATAAATATATTATTATTTTATTAAATTTTCTGCTTTGGTGTTCTAAGCATTTTCCTATAAATAGGGTGCTTAGGTTAGAATTAAAAATCACACCTGAAATTAAAGTTTTCTCTCTATTTCTTTCTCGATATATTGAGCGTATTCTTGTGAGTATTTTGATACTTTGAGTGTTGCTATATGGTGTAAAGTTTCCTTTAGCACTATATCCAGTATTCCAGTTAGGAGTACCGTCTTTTCGAGGTAAGAGATGTTATTTTTTTTAAAATGATATTATTTCTTCTAATATCATCATGCCGGAATATTGGTAAGATTTTTCTTGTGAAATTCTTGTCTTTTAGTATCGGGATTACTATTTACGTATACGACACTATTCACGTATACAACACTATTCATGAATATTGCACTATTCACAGAAAAATTAAATTTTTGTTTTTTGTCCAAAATATCTATTATGGATACTAGTTTTGATTGTATCCATATTTTGATCATTCTTGAATTTTACTTCACTATGATTATTTATGAAGTATTTTCGAACTCAAATTGTTTAAAGTACGAATCCTTAATATTTATTCTTTTGTTTCACTGGATTCGTTTTCTTTAAAATATTTTTCATCATCCTCAGTCCTAAATGATGATATTATCGAATATCTTTGGCCTGTAGTGCAAAGATGAATGAATTTTTTATGAATATCTTTGGCCCGTAGTGCAAAGATGAACAGGTGTTGAGATGAACATGACCAACTAAGGAATATCTTTGGCCTGTAGTGCAAAGATGAAAATTTGATTCAATAAGAATATTGATTGATGTTATAGGGATAAAATGTTGATGATGGACTGTTAAATTCATAGATAATAGTAGATTTCATTCTCTACGTAACTCTTCTATGAATTATTATTTCCGCTGCGAATATTGATCTAAAATTTGTTGTCTATTATGTTCTATCAGATTTTTCCCTGTTGAAGACAAACGATAATTTGTTCTATATTATCTTAGTCATAATATTCTTTACTGGGCTAGTTGAGCTCACCCTTTTCCTTTTTGTTCCATTTTTCTTCTTAGGAGGCGAGAATGTAGCGAGTACTAGTCGGGGTGTGGAATGATGGTTCTAGAAGTTATTTTAGTAGTCCTTACCATTTTTATAAAATAACGTATCAATAATTGTGATGAGAATTTATTTGCGTATGGATATTGTCTAGAAGATAATATTTGTATTTAAACTCACAGTTTTTATGATGTATTAATAAAGTTGTAGTTGTTTCTGTACCATGTTATTGACGACTCAAAATGGGTGATGTATACCTATTTCTGGGGTGTCATAGTTGGTATCAGAGCTTAGGGATATGATCTCTGGCGGAGATCGGGGAATAGAACTAGGAGGGGAGGGACGAGTAAATCCTTCGCTAATGTGTCCTACCTATGCTTATTTGTTGGTTGGTCAGTATATAGGGATATTATGTGATATGTTGATTTATTTAATTAACCCTTGTTTTATGGCAGTATTTGAGAATATCGACTGAGAATGTTAACAGTGGAGTAAATGAGACCGTGGAGACTCCTTTACCCACCAACGAGGAGAACATGCAACAGGTTAGAAATGTTCCTCCTGTGAACAACACCACTGAGCAGATGATGAACGACGGGATGTTTAGAAGCTTTTTACAGTTCATGCAAAATCAGACGAGGTAGACTTGTGTTCAAAATACAGGTGGAAATGAAAGCAACGCACGGTTTGTCACAGCCAAACAATTCAAAGAGTTGGGACCACCAGAATTCTGGGGAAAGTCGGATCCGATTAAGGCGGAGACATGGGTTAAACAAATTACCAAGATATTCGATGTCTTGGGATGCACGGAAGAACAGAAGGTTCCATTCGCCACCTTTATGTTCCATAATGAGGCAGATTACTGGTGGGAATCTGTGAAGCGTACCCATCCATCCGCACTCAGCATGTCTTGGGAGACGTTTCAGAAACTGTTCAATGACAAGTACTTTCCTGAAAGTATTCGTCATATTAAGGAAGTGGAGTTTATTAGACTGGAACAAAATAACATGGCGGTGTCCCAGTACGAGGCAAAGTTTGCAGAGTTGTCTAGGTTTGCACCTCATTTGGTGGAGAATGAGGAATGTATGACGCGGATGTTTCTGAGAGGTTTGAAACCCGACATACGTTAATATCTCATTTCTCATAAATTTTTTCTCTATTCGGATGTTGTCAAAAGGGCTCAATTATTAGAGCGAGATAACGAGTACATTCAACCGAGGGACCACAACCAGGATCATACCGAAGATAGCAGTCAACAGAATAACGATAACCAGCGGAGAAAGAAAAAGACGGACAAAAGCGGCAACCACTCTGGTGGTAATCATGGCCATGATAATAGAAGAAGCGAGTCGGGAGGAGATTTTGAAAAGAGGAGATTCAACAACGACCATGTGAAGATGTCAGCGCTAGCAGCAACTGGTTCCAAAGGAGGAGAACGACCACCGGTTATATGTTATAAGTGCGAAAAAGAAGAACATATCAGCCCAAACTGCCCAAAACAGTTTAAGGTATGTTATAATTGTGGAAAGGAAGGACATATCGCTCGAGATTGCACTGTAGCAAAACCAAGTCCAGCGGGGATGGTGACTCAAAAGGCTGTCCCAAAAAAGTCAAAGTCAACAATTCCTGGAAGAGCGTTTGTCTTGACCGGTCAAATGCGAGGAACCCAAATGAGGTGATCACGGGTAAGCTAATCTTAAATTCTTGCGAAGTTTATACATTACTAGATACCGGTGCTACCCATTCATTTATCTCTCCTGCTTGTGCTCAATGTTTAAACTTGACTCCGGAGAAATTAGACTTTGACCTATCTGTGGAGATTCCGTTAGGAGAAACTTTCACCACATTCACTGTTTATAAATCTTGTTTGATCCAAGTTGGCACTATCACATTACCTGTTGAACTTATCTCTTTAAAGATACTTGCTTTTGATGTGATTTTAGGGATTGATTGGTTAACTACTCATCATGCCAAAATTGATTGTTTTCGTAAGGTTGTTAGTATTCATATTCCAAAACAACCTATTGTTCGAATTCAAGCAACTAAACCATTAAAATCAATCATTGTTATATCAAGCCATAAAGCCATTCGTTTATTAAAAAATAGATGTCAAACTTTCTTAGCCTATGTTATGGATTTGAATAAAGACACGTCAGATTTGAATAATATTCCTGTTGTTAGTAAATTTTCTGACGTAATTCCTGAAAAACTTCCCGGTCTACCTCCAGAACGTGAAATTGAATTCTTTATTGATCTTGAACCTGCTCTTCCTCCTCATATACTCATATATCCCACATTCATTGTAAAAAAATCACCATTATTATATTATTATTTAAATGAATTATCACATATTTTGTGTGTCGGTAGACCCCAATTCTTGACCAAAATTTGATTATAGCATGTAAAATCCCCCGTTTGTGGATTTCGGTCAATTTCTGTTTGAAATTTGAAAAAACTATCTTCTGCAAAGTTGTAGAGAATAAAATTTCCTATGGAAAGGACACGTGGTTTGAATTTTTCTGATAAAAGGGGCTATTTATTATGAATTATTGAAGTTCTGAAGTTCCGAAATAATTGATTTTTGGAAGTTTTAGTTATTTTTTTAAAGAAAAACGTTTTTGTTCAATTGAGTGAGCTCACATATGTTATCAATGTGTTGAATTCAGATGTCTAGAGGTGGGATAAGGAAAATTTTATAAATATATTATTATTTTATTAAATTTTCTGCTCTGGTGTTCTAAGCATTTTCCTATAAATAGGGTGCTTAGGTTAGAATTTAAAATCACACCAGAAACTGAAGTTTTCTCTCTATTTCTCTCTCGATATATTGAGCCTATTCTTGTGAATATTTTGATACTTTGAGTGTTGCTATACGGTGTAAGATTCCTTCAGCACTATATCCAGTATTCCAGTCAAGAGTACCGTCTTTTCGAGATAAGGGATATTATTTTTTTTAAAATAATATTATTTCTTTCAATATCATTATGCCGGAGTATTGATAAGATTTTTCTTGTGAAATTCTTGTCTTTTAGTGTCGGAATTACTATTCACGTATACGACACTATTCATGAATACGGCACTATTCACAATTTTTTTTATTTTTCGTCCAAAATATCTATTATGGATAATAGCTTTGATTATATCCATATTTTGATCATTCTTGAATTGTACTCCACTATGATTATTTATGAGGTATTTTTGGACATAAAATAGCTGAAATACGAATACTTAATATTTATTCTTTTGTTTCACTGGATTCGTTTTCTTTAAAATATTTTTCATCATCCTCAGTCCTAAATGATGATATTATTGAATATCTTTAGCCTGTAGTGCAAAGATGAATGAATTTCTTATGAATATCTTTGGCCCGTAGTGCAAAGATGTACATGTGTTGAGATGAACATGACCGACTGATGAATATCTTTGGCCTGTAGTGCAAAGATGAATATTTGATTCAAGATGAATATTGATTAATGTTACAGGGATGAAATAATGATGATGGACTTTTAAATTCATAGATTATAGTAGATTTCATTCTCTACGTAACTCATCTATGAATTATTATTTCCGCTGCTGATCTGAAACTTGTTGTCTATTGTATTCTATCAGATTTTTCCCTGTTGATGACTAACTATAATTTGTTCTATATTATCTTAGTCATAATATTCTTTACTGGGCTAGTTGAGCTCACCCTTTTTCTTTTTGTTCCATTTTTCTTCTCAGGAGGCAAGAATGTAGCGAGTACGAGTCGGGGTGTGGAATGATGGTTTTAGAAGTTATTTTAGTAGTCCTCACCATTTTTGTAAATAATGTACCAATAATTATAATGATGACCTAGTTGGGTATGGCTATTGTCTAGATGACAATATTTGTATTTAAACTCACAGTTTATATGTTGTATTAATAAAGTTGTAGTTGTTTCTGTACCATGTTATTGATGACTCAAAATGGGTGATGTATACCTATTTTGGGGGCATCACAGACCAAAGTGTCGCTCTCTAATATGTTGGGACGAGGTGGGTGAAGCAACATTGTTGGGACCCGAGTTGGTACGTATGACTACGAAAAAGATCTAAATGATTCGACAAATATACAAACGGCACAAGATCGACAAAAAAGTTATGCCGATCTTCATCAAAATGATGTGGAATTTAGTGTTGGGGATCATGTATCGTTGCGTGTTGCTCCGTGGAAGGCAGTTACAAGATTCGGGAAGAAAGAAAAGCCCAATCCACGATTTATTGGTCCATTTCAAATTTTTGACCGAGTAGAAAATGTAGCCTATAGACTCGTGTTACTTCCGAGTATGTCGCGTGTTCATAATGTGTTTCACATATCTGCACTTCGTAAATATGTAAAAGTCCCGAACCACGTTATTGAGTTAGAACCGGATGAGATAGCTGAAAACTTAACGTACGAGGAGGTACCTGTCAAGATCTTGGATATGAAGGAGCATGTCCTACGCACGAAGGTCATACCACAAGTTAAAATTTTGTGGAGAAACCATGCTATAGAGGAAATGACCTGGGAGCTGGAAACGGAAATGAAAGCGAGGTATCCTCACCTTTTCGAAACACCAGGTACGTACGTCAATTTCGAGGATGAAATTTCATAAGGAGGGGAGGTTGTAAGACCCCAAATTATTATTAATAAAATTGAATTTCCTCTATTTATTATCTTGAAATAGTAAGGGTTAATTTGATTAATGTGGTTAGTTATGGGTAAAATGCGCAAATATTTCAAATAAGCCGGTGGTTATAAAATATTCATTATTGTCGGTAAATATTCGTTTGGTCGTGGAATATTCTTACTGTTGGGGAATATTCTTACGACGGCGCAGCCTTGTGTGGGCCCCATAATGAAAAGCGATTAGATGAAGAAAACGATAAATATAAGTTGTTTATAAAAGACGGCGTAGTTGTTACCGTTAATACTGTTGAAATACTCGGTGGTTAAAACACAGTAGCACACGATATTGCACCAATTATTGATTCTTACGTAAGAAGGCACTACTCAATAATTTTTACAGTAATTACTGTTCAGTATTATATTTTATTGATTCAATAGTTGTTGCGTTGATATTTTATATTACTGTTGTTTCAATAATTGTCACTACACAGTATTTTTCATTATCGAAGCAATAATTCATATTATCTTAATAATATTATTAGATAACATTATTGGCAATGTCTAGAAAGTTCTGTCTAAGGAGAGGTTTGGTCATCTAATTGCGCGCCAGTAAGGAGAAATCCTTATTGGAAAGCCCCCTCTTTCCTAGGAACTGCCTGGTTGTCAATATTGTAATTCTGTAATATTATTTGTGAATAATTAATTATTGATTTATATGTTGAGGAAAATATTAATTTTATGTGGATATAGATGGAGAAAATTTTTAATGTGACAATTATTGAAAATTAATATTTTATCTTTTTCTGATAAAATAATTTATTTAAATATATTATTTTAATAATATAATAATGGTAGTATTTTTACAATGAATGTGAGATATATGAGTATATGAGGAGGAAGAGTATTTTTGTGACATTAAATGATTAACACATGTTTTGTATGTCGGTAGACCCTAATTCTTGACCGAAATTTGATTATAACCTGTAAAATCGCAGTAAATCAATCTGGACCGTCGGTGATGGTTTTAATAGTAAATCAATCTGGACCATTGGTGGTGGTTTTAATATTAAATCAATCTGGACCGTTGATGGTAGTTTTAAAAGTAATTAATCTGGACCGTCGATTGTGGTTTTAATAGTAATCAATATAGACCGTTCGTTCTAATAGTAAATCAATCTGGACCGTTCGTGAATAAATTACTATTTAGTCCATTCTCCTATAAATATAAGCTTAATTCTTCTTTCATTCTGACCAATTTACTGAGATTCATAAAAGACACTATAGAGAGAGAAACTATAGAGAACAAGAAAAAGAATATTCTGCTACTTCACTATTGCAATATCCAGCCTTCTACTAAAGTAAGGGGTATTATTTCTTTCGTATTCATAAGAAATATTATTTTTTAGTATTCATCCTTTAATATGTCAGAATAACCTGTCTACGCGAATTACGTACCGTATGACGGGTTAAAATCCATTTGCAGTTTCGTATGTTATTTCTTTTCATATTCTTAAATTTAAACTTACTATGATAAGTATTGTTTCTATAATCCTTGAAATTAGCGTAATATCCTTGAGTTTTGCGCTTCATCCAGTATCGTTTCATTGAAATATTGATATGAGCTTTCTTATTAAATATCAATATTTTCACCTGGGTTACTATTTACGAGTTACTATACCCGATTACTATTCAATATAATATTATTCACTCGGGTATTTGGGATACTTTTCATATCGGGTTACTATTCACGAAGTACTATTCACAGGGTACTATTCACCCGATTACTATTCACCTGAAAAATTGATTTCTTTTCTGTCCAAAATATTCTTGATACATGAATATTATTCTTGAATTTTACTCCACAAAGTAGTATCATGTTGAAAATTTGGACATTATTGAATACTGAATAAATTAAATTATGAATCTTTAAATTTTATCCTTTGTTTTCATTTAATTAAATGCTTATATCATTGTCATCATCCTCATGCTTATATTGTGATGAAAGTCATATTTGGCTTACGTGCATAGATGGACTGTTGGTTGATATGATTATAACCAGTGATTATTCGGTATAATCATGACCATTGATGATTACATGAATATCATTGGCCCGTAGTGCAGGGATGATTCGACGATGTGGTTTATTTATTAAGCTGAGTCTCAGCGATAAAGTTGATGAAAACTTTTTTTGTAAGACCCCGAATTTTATGAAATAAAAGTATTCAATTTTTCTTATAATTACTATTCAGTAAATGGTTAAATTGCTAAAAGTTAAAGTTAAGGATGATATATGAATTTTTTTTCAAAATACACAAGTGGTTATAAAATATTCATTATTGTCGGGGAATATTCGTTTGGTCGCGGAATATTCTTTCTGTCGGGGAATATTCGTACGACGGCGCAGCCATTTGTGGGCCCCATAACAAAATAACTGTTGGATAAAACAAATGACAGAATTAAGTTTTTATAAATAACGGCGTAATCGTTACCGTTAACACTGTTGGAATACCCGGTTGGTAAAATAAAGTAATACGGGTTGTTGCACAGTAGCACACGGTATTACACAGTATTTTTGAATTATTGATTCTTACGTAAGAAGGCACTACTCAATAATTGTTACAGTAATTACTGTTCAATATTTTATTTTATTGATTCAATAATAGCTACGTTGAAATTTTATATTATTGTTGTTCAATAATTATCACTGCACAGTATTTCCCATTATCAGATCAATGATTCATATTATTCGAATAATATTATTAAATAGCATTATTGGCAATGTCTAGAGAGTTCTGTCAAGGAGAGGTTTGGTCACCTAATTGCGCGCCAGTAAGGAGAAATCCTTATCGGAAAGCCCTCTCTTTCCTGGGAACTGCCTGGTTGTCATTATTGTGATTCTGTAATATTATTTATGAATAATTAATTATTAATTTATATGATAAGAAAATATTTATTTGATGTGGATATAAATGATGGATTTATTTATTTGATGTCATTATTTATTGATGTTATACATATATAAGTTGAGTATATGTCCACAAATTTTGAACCATTAAAAATGAACGTATGATTTGTTATGAATTTTAGGAGGTGAATGGTTCAGAAACTGTTGAAGTATCCGAATTTAGTATTTTGGTAGAAAATTCTAGAATTGAGTGGGCCCCACTTGTGGTTGGTGAAAAATATGTGCTGAATTTTATTTCAAATGTGGTGGGTGGAAATAGTAGCAGGTAAAGCATCAGGTTGCAGGTCAAGTCTGCTAAAATTTTCCTATAAATAGAGAGCTAAGTTAGAATTGAAAATCACACCATAAACAAGTTTTCTTTCTCTCTATATTATCAAGCATATTTTGAGAGTATTTAGATACTTTGAGAGTTGCTATTTAGTAGAAGTTTCCTTCGGTTTTTCATCCGATATTCCAGTCAGAAGTGCTGCTCTTTTGAGGTAAGGGATTTTAAGGGTTATTATGTTTTTCAGTTCGTACTTCTTCTGACCTTTAGAAAATTCTGAAAAAATTTGAAATGATAAGTTGATGAGTTTTATTGATTGTGTCCAAAAATGGTGATTTTTGGATGTATAGATTAAGAGTTATGAATTTTATAAGAAAAAACTATTTTAAAAGTAACCGCTTATAACTCCTTGCGGTTAACTCCAAAATTGATGAAATTTTAATTGAGAGTACATCTATATAATATCAGTCTACTCTGTGAATTTTGGAATTTTTAGATAAAAGTACAATTTATGATAAATGTCTAAATATTCGGTGGTTTTGGCCATATAAAAAATAGTAAATGAATTTTAAAAATTCTAAGAAAAATATATGTTCAATATGGGACTATATTCTGCTAAATCCCAGAAAAAAATATTTTTGAAACTGATTTGGTATTTTTCATAAAAATGGACTAGTTATGAATAAATGAGTTAAATATGTTATATGAAGGAAGAAAATTGGAAAATATGATTTTATGGCTTGAGAATCATATATGTGGTATATGCAGATTTTTGATGAGGGTTTTAGTTATTGGTGATGAAATCTTATAAGTTTGGCATTTTATGATGATTAAATGCATTATTTAGTAAAGTGTAAACAATTAAAATAAATTGTTTATACGTTTAAGAAATGTTATTCTTTTAATATCATTATACCGAAATATTGGTATAGATTTTATTGTGAAATTTCTATCTTTTTTTGTCAGAGTTAATATTCATGAGTTACTATTCACGAGTTACTATTCACTAAAAAATTGGTTTCTTTTTCTAACCAAATTATAGTTGATTTATAAATATTACTCTGGAGATTAAAACTATATATTGATTATATTGATTTTATTATCATATATAACATTTTTATAACCCTGATGTTGAAATTCTCTTTCACTGGAGTGTAAAGATGAGTAGATTATTGGTATGATCATGACTAGGGTTCTCTTTGGCCAGTAGTGAAAAGTTGAATTGTGTCTGGTATGATCATGACCATTGAATTTATAATTGAATATCTTTAGCTTAAGTGCAAAGGTGAATTGATCAACATGATTATAATTATTGTTTATATAAATTCTGAAGTGATTATATATTTCTTTGAGATATTAATATCTTTGGCCTGTAGTACAAAGATAAATTGTTGATGAATATCTTTGGCCAGTAGTGCAAAGATGAACTGTTAATGAATATCTTTAGCCCGTAGTGCAAAGATGACCTGTTGTTGAATATATTTGGCCAGTGCTGCGAAGATGAACTGTGGATGAATATATTTGGCTCGTAGTGCAAAGATGAATTTATTAGTATGATTATGAACAGAAACTGTGATTTGGTATAACCATGATCTTTGATGTTTCAGGTAGAGACATGTGATAAAAATTATATTCGTCCTGGGTACAAAGAGGAATTTAGAATCACAATTATGATTATGAGATATTCATATGATTGTGGAAAGGAACTGTTGATTGATGTTATAGGGATAAAATATTATTGATGGACTTTTAACATGGAGAAGATAATAAACTGTATTGTCTATTTGACTCTTCTAATGGATTGTTCGTTCCGCTGCAACTATGGTTGAAATTTTTATCATCTACCATATGTTCTAAATCTCTGATTTATTATTGATAAAGGCTATTGATAATTTAATTATCTTTAGTCATGATATTCTTTACTGAGCTAGTTGTGCTCACCCTTTTGCTTCATAATTCCTTTCAGGTAATAAAAGTGTAGTTGGGTCGAGCAGGGGTAACAAGGGAATAGAACGGTGGTCTCTAGCTGGGGAGTTCTCCCTAAACAGTATAGACAAGTGTGTTGTGTACATCTTTTAGTAGTTATATTTGGTGAATCATATAGGGAGAGGCGAACCCAACGTTGGAAGGGTGTTTTGCCACTATCATACAAGATGTCTAATGACATACAACCTCGTGTCATCATAAGACAGGGTTATGTTCATTCACTTGCTGAGTATATTTACGAGCACTACCTATATAATCTTGGTCTTTGTTTGAAGTATAATTCTCAATTTGAGACAGTGGAGATAATGATAAGTCGAGAGAAGACTCACCATTGGGAAGAATATGATAGTAATCTTCTCGTTTTTCTTTGGGGTCTATTGGGTCAACCAAGGATAATTCTGTGGCCATATGATATCTATCATAACCTAGAAGCATGGCCTCCCATGTACGAAGGTTTCCTTGAGCACTTTCCAAAGATTCTAATTTCTAAAATAGTTTTTGATTATACCTTTATGTAAGGTGTCATTGTGACGTGATATCCAAGGTTGGGATGAGAGTTACAATTGGTATATATATTTGTATCTAAACTCACAGTATATGTGTTGTTGTATTTTGCACGATAATTGTTGTAATAAAATTGTAGTTATTTTCTGTACCATGTATTTGGCGACTCAGAATGGGTTAGATGGAATGGACCTATTTTGGGGTTGTCACATTTTTAAATCATAGAAGATAGTAGATATCATGCTCTACTTGACTCTTCTAATGGATTGCTTATTCCGCTGTAGTTAAACTTGTTGTTGATTATATTCTATCAGTTTAACATTGTTGAAGGCTAATGATAACTTATTCTGCATTATCTTAGTCATAATATTTCTTACTGGGCTAGTTGAGCTCACCCTTTTACTTTCATTGTTCTCTTCGGGAAATGAAAAAGTAGTTGGAACTAGTCGGAGAACGGAGTGATGACCCGAGATGGTGTTATAGTAGTCATCACTATTCTATAAAATAGTGTGACAATAAATATAATGAGAACTCCATTTGCATTTGGATATTGTCTAGAAGATAATATTCGTGTAAAAATTCTCTGCTTGTATTGTATAATTAAGTTTGTATTTGTATTCAGTACCATGTATTTGACGACCCAAGATAGGTGATGTATATCTATTTTGAGTGCGTCACAAAAGCTCTATATATTTTTAGTTTGAACACACATAAATTCATCTATATTAAAGCGCTTTTATGACAAAGTAAAATTAAGGATCTTAATTTTTTTCGAATGCGACTCAAATACATATCATCATTATATTTATTCAATATTATTATGGATTCTAAGAATTTTATTACATAACAATTAACAATACAATGATAACATTTTAATATTAATTTTATGTATTTGACTTTAAAGCTTAGTTAATTTTTTTAATATTAATTTTACTTACCTATCTTTGAAAATTATTATTTGACTTTGCAATATATTAAAATTTAAAAATTAATTTTGTATATTATTTTAAGTACAATATGGTATAAATTTATATTATCAAAAAATATGAGTCCACCACTAAAATATTTATACAATAAGGAAGGGGAATATCAATATTAACATAAATTTATATATTATATTTTAAATAGATGCAAGTAGAAGTAGGAGTAGGAGTAGGGGTGGACAAAAGTTTTGGATTTTTTAGTTTTTCAATTTTTCAGACCGAACAGAACCGGTCGGTTCGGTACAAAAATAACTGGTTCGATTTCGGTACAAAAAAATCGGTACCAATTTTTAATTTCTTTTTTATTATTAATAAGTAATAAATAATAATAATAAAATAATAATTATAATAATAAAAATATTAAAAATAAAATAATAATTATATTAATTTTTGATATTTATTCGGTATACCAGTCCAACCTGTAGGGGTGCTCAAAAAATTTGAATTTTTAGTTTTTTACCGAACCGGTACCGAATCCGACGGTACCACTTTTTTTCGGTACTAATTTTTCGATTTTTTTATATTTTTCGGTACCGGTAGCGGTAAGGAACCTTTTGAATTCGATAAAAATCGAAAAAACTGAAATTTAATAATTTAATAATTGAGTAGTTAATGTTTTGTAGTTTTATATATTAAATAATTTTTTTATATATTAATAATTTCTATATAATAGTAGTTTTATTAATTTTTTATATATATATTAATAATGTTTATATATATAATAGTAGTTTTATTAATTTTTTTTATATATATATTAAACTGAAAATTTTTATATTTTTTATGGCGACGAGTAAAACCGTCGTCATAGTCCTACTGTGTAATACAAAACTGTGTACATATATTTTTTCCATATAAAAATATTAATGTTAAAAAATAAACCAAATACTCATTTGATAAGAAAAATCAAAAGTCCTCCCTCTCTTCTCTTCCACACTAGCAAACAAGAGAATAAAGGAATCCCATGCTGACTATAGTTTTCGATTCAAACTTTGACACAAACAGGTTGATAAACAGCATCCAGTGTCCGGTAAAGCTGAGGTCCAATGGCCCCCACGTTACCCCACCCTTCCTCGCTTAATTAGACTGTTCTATAGAATTCTGTTACAAGGTCAACTCTACCTGCTCCAACTTTACCGGCTCGTTTTAGTAAGTAAATACACATTTTGCTTTTGAATTTCTGTCACGTAGCCCTTTTTCTCTCTCCTCCTACCGGCTTACCCAGTAACCTGGTTCTGGTTAATCCCCTCAGTTAATATCTATCCTAAACTGAACATGGGTTGAAAAATAATGGTTATTCAAACGTAATACATCAAAAATAATACAATAAATTTATGAAATTAGTAATATTTTTAAAAATAATATTTTAATATAATCTCCCTTACATAAATAATAAATGAATCCTACATCAAGTAAAATACGCCCATCAAAAAGTATTATTTTCTTGGTCGTCAAAATGATGAATAAAATACAATTTACACATAAATTAAGAAAATTTAAAAAGATGAAAGAGAGTAAAAAAATTTCAAATTTATTTTTAGCGGCCGTACAAAATTATATGAAACGACAAGTATTTTTATCATTTCATACTAATAGATCTTACTAAATGACATAATTAATTTTCACTTTATATACTTTTATCATGTTTTAAGGGTGGAGGGAATATTTTTTAAGGGAACACTATTTTCACACAAATTTTTTATATTTCCACATAGTCTCATCTCAAATGAAAGTGAAACTTATTATTTTATGAAAATATCAAAAAACATGTATAAAAATATCAATTTCCTATTTTTTATATAAAGATATTAATTTCTTATATTTAGACCTCTAAATGACCCAAATAAAATCCCCTCATCCTATATAATATAGCACTAATACACAGAAGAAAGCATCATTTGTTTTGACTCCCAATACACATTCTCTCTACAAAACTATTTGAGCTTCAAAGTCCTTTGCTTTTCCTTAGTTGATGGTATTTTACAGAAATGACCGTTGACCTGATGAGCAGTGGTTACAATTTTGGTGCCAAAATGGAAGAAACCACCGTCCAAGAAGCTGCCACCGCCGGACTTCAGAGCGTCGAGAATCTCATCAGGGTTCTTTCTCACTCCTCCCAACAATTTCACAACCAAAACCCAACAAATCACTCATCTTCTTCCTCAACCTCCATGGATTCCGGCAATACCGATTACAGAGCTGTAACAGATATGGCAGTGAACAAATTCAAAAAGTTCATTTCTCTGCTCGACCGGACCCGAACCGGTCACGCACGATTCAGAAGAGGCCCAATCGTCCACCACCAACAGCATCAACAGCGGCCGGAAACCCAGACTCACGAATCAGAGCCGTTGATTCAGTTAAATGGGCATCAAAACCACCACCACCACCATCAGACGGTGGAGAAGGAAATGATGTCTAATGGGTCCCGAATTTATTGTCCCACTCCGGTTCAGCGCTTACCTCCGCCGGTTCTCAATAACAAGCATCATCATCAGTTAGTGAAAAATGGATCTATTGAAAAGAAGGAACCAATAACCACCATTAATTTTGCACCGGTCGCGTTGACGGCGGTGTCGCCGGCGACCTCGTTTATGTCTTCGTTGACCGGAGATACGGATGGGTCGGGTTTTCAGATCACGAATATATCGCAGGTCTCGTCGGGTAGCCGGCCGCCGCTTTCTTCTTCGTCGTTCAAGCGGAAGTGCAGTTCGATGGATGATTCTGCGGCTAAGTGCTCTGGGTCTTCCGGCAGATGCCATTGTCCTAAGAAAAGGTAAATTAGTAGATAAATTTTTTAAAATTTTTAATTACCCATTTTTATTTGATTGAATGGAAATTTATAAAATTATTGATTTTTTTTTTGTTATTTTAGGAAATCAAGGATGAAGAATGTGGTGAGAGTTCCGGCCATAAGTATGAAGATGTCTGATATCCCACCGGATGATTTTTCTTGGAGAAAGTATGGTCAAAAGCCCATCAAAGGTTCTCCCCATCCAAGGTTTGTCTCATCTGTCCCAAAATAGTAGTCTCATTTATTCCAAAAACAAATAAATCCAATTTGACTGTTTATTTAAAAGTGTACAGCTTGAGGTCAACTCGTTTAATTATTTGTGTAATCGAAAAGATGTCAAAGGGCTACTGACTGAGTTTCAACTAATTTGTTGTCCCAAAATGAAATTACAGAGGATATTACAAGTGCAGTAGCGTAAGAGGGTGCCCGGCTAGAAAGCATGTAGAGAGGGCAGTGGATGATCCGGCAATGTTGGTAGTGACCTACGAGGGGGAGCACAACCATTCTCGCGCTATTAACGACACACCGGCATCGCTAGTTCTTGAATCGTCTTAATCGGACGGCTCGTACAAAGAAGAAAAGGGAGAGAGATAATGATCCAGTGGAACTCAATGGTCACGTAAAAGGGACGTTGGGTTTTTAATTATCTTTTCTTCCGGTTGGAAATGTTTGTTTTATTCTGTTTGGCAAAGTCAAGAAAGTAGGGGAGAAATTTGTGGGACATAATTCAATTTCAAGTGTTATGCTAGTACTAGTAGTATGTAGTGCTTTTCATTTTTTTAATTAAATAGTTGTATATATGAATTTGTCCATTTGATTAGAGTTTATTTTATTATATATTTTTCTTTAGTATTCAGTTGTTGCTATTATACTAGTATTTTGCTGAATGTTGATGGACGAGAGACTCACTATTTTCTTGTTCCAAATTCCACTAAAGGCTTTTATTTTATTTTTTGAGTTCGGTTATATTTTGCGAAACTCGAATTATGTTTGTAATGTATGTGTATATATACCATATGTAAGAATTAAGAAGGGTTTTATTTTAATTTATTTTATCTTTTCGTAAATATTTTTCGCTGGTTGTAATTCAACTTCGTCAAATATTTTAAATCATATTTTTTAACCATTAAGATTTCATTTCAGTTATGGATGGATATTTGAACCCAATTTTTTTGGTTTATTCGACCACCAACGTTTGTGACAGTAGCATTTAGACCACTAAATGTACCATATCAATTTTGATGCGTTGCGTTTGAAACTGTGGCGCTGCATTTGCGTATTTTTTTTTGTTAAATAAGTTGAGTTTAAAATAAATTACTACTAGACGAAAAAAGTTTTCAAGTGTGTTTGAAAATATGTGCTTGGAATCAAAAATTACAAACACCGAGTAACCAAACATAAACTATGTGCTTGGAGGTTCCAAACGCAATTGATAATTTTGTTCGTTTATAAGCAATTTATTTCAAAGACAACTTATTTAACTCACAAATATTTTGTTTGGGCTACAAATGCAACGATCCAAAAATGGGACAAGGATCCTCTCCATTTCAAATAAATGGAGATTTTCCATTTCATGATTTAGATTTAAAATCATCTCTTTGTCTTCTATCAGCATGATGTCACATTTCAACGCATTTTAAATCTGGACCATAGAATGGCGAGTCTATTTTTTATTTGAAATGGAGAGAATTCTAGTGGCCAAAAATCACGCAGTGTGTTTGGACCTCTAAACACACTAAGGTGGTGTTTGATGAGTGTTAAGACCTGAACAGTTTAGACATCTGAATAATATAGAACCTCTGTCCAGAATTGTGTTTGAATGAAAAAATATTGTTTGATAATTAATTTTTTTTAAATGTCTGAATAACATAATTTTACCATTTTAACCCTATGTCCAAAATGTCTTTTTTTTCATTCTCTCCTTTTTCAAAACCAGTCATCACAGAGCAACTCCAAGATAGAAATCAATTTTCAATTCTTTGCACTGCTCTAAATCTAAAATTGTAGTAGAAAGAACATCGTTGTACAATGATGTAATGTTAAACTTAGATTCAGCAGAGAGTCCCTCTGAAGAAGCATGTGCAATTGCGACCTGAGAAGCCTTTGCTGCCGAGGCAACAACCTTACCAAGATCGTAAAATTAAGCTGGGAGGCCCTGTCCAAGTCCTATTATTAGTAATTTTATGTTTGGCAATTTATTTCAAACGCCGAGTAACCAAACATAAAATATGTGCTTGGAGGTTCCAAACGCATCAAGCGTAGTTGATAATTTTGTTCGTTTATAAGCAATTTATTTCAAACGCAACTTATTTAACTCACAAACATTTTGTTTGGGGTAAAAACTCAACGCTCCAAAAATGGGACAAGGATCCTCTCCATTTCAAATAAATGGAGACTCTTCATTTCATAGTTCAGATTTAAAATGGGAAAAAGCACCTTTATCCCACTGTGGTTGTAGTGTTTTAAGCAATTAGCCACTGTATTTTTAAAATATTCAATTAGTCCACCGTACTTTTTAAAAATGTTCAATCAAACAATTCCGTCCAATTTTGCTCACGGACATGAAAAAATTGGGGGAAAAAGAACATTTACCCCACTGTGCTTTTAAAAAATTCAATTAGTCCACTGTACTTTTTAAAAATGTTCAATCAAGCAATTCCGTCCAATTCAACAATTCTTTCCTCTCCAATTTTATAACGTCAATAGATCTGAGCATTGAAAAGTTGCATTGATTTTCAAGTGTAATGTTAAAGGTAGGTTCTCTTCTCTCATAATCAAATCAACTATTATGAAAATTTGTAAACTTTCATATATATAATGTTTTCTTCCTTTTCGTAAGTTGTAAAATTTTTAATTTAATCCTAAATATAACATCTTTTTCTGCTTAAATATGTAAGTTATTTGTTAAGCAATATATTTATATAGTGAGTTTTCAAGAACTTTGAAAAGTAATAATCATCTAATTCTACAGAAGCAATCGAACAGGTGTTGCAACTGCACTACCTTCTCTTCTCTGTCCAAATAACATTGGATTAGTTAATGTTCTTTTTCGACTATATTAAGATTATTTAAAGCACATTAATTTAAAAGTTACTCAATCAAAATATTTTTATTTATAAGCATTAAAATGTGTTATACTTATACATACATGTTCTGTGCCATGTGGTGGTGTGGTGATCATGTAGTAATTCAATACAGATGGTCAGTCACATTGAAATGTGCTATTATTAAGTAATCATAATTGGTAGAACTCGTGCATATATAAATGTAGAAATTAAAATTAACGTTTTTTCCCTCCTACTTACCTTCTCAATAGTAAAAATATTTTATTAAATTATTCCATCAAAATATTTATTAGCACAGTAGAAACATACCAAATATTCATTGAAAGTAATTTCAAAGAATTCACTTACTAGATTAGAACCATGAAATTACACTATAAAAGATGCTAAATGCACTTATAACTTGTGGCGCCCCCAAAATAGGTATACATCACCTATTCTGAGTTGCCAAATACATGGTACTTAATACAATACAATCTTTAATAAACAACAAGAGAGCTGTGAGTTTTAATACAAATACTGTCTCTAGACAATATCCACTCTCAGAATAAGTACTCATTACATTTATTGTCACACTATTTAACTGAATAGTGAGGACTACTAGCTAATACTATCATCGGGACTATCACTCCGTTCCCCGACTCGTCCCAGCTACGTTCTCATTTCTTGAAGAGAACAGTGAAAGAAAGGGTGAGCTCAATTAGCCCAAGCAAGAAATATTATGACTAAGATAATGCAGAATAAATTATCATTAGCCTTCAACAGTGTTAAACTGATAAAATATAACAACATCAAGTTTAATTGCAGCGGAACAAGTAATCCATTAGAAGAGTCAAGTAGAGAATAAAATCTACTATCTTCTATGATTTAAAAGGTTTTTCATGACTTTTATCGCTGAGACTCAACTTAATAAATAATTCACATCATCGAATCATCCCTGCACTACGGCCAAGGATATTCTTTAGTATCACGACCACAATTATCTATGCACTACGGGCCAAAAATATTTCTGTATTCATTAATTATCACGATCATGCCAACAACAGTCCATCAATGCACTACGGGCCAATGAGAACTTTTACCACATTATTTGTAACATTACGGTCATGATTACACCGAATAATCCCTGGTCATAATCATACCAAGTCCATCTGTACACTACAGGTCACAGATGACCTTCAAAAAATATAAATATGAGGATGATGACAATGATATAAGAATTCAATAAAACAAGTTCAAGAATTAATTTGTCCAAGAACTAATAACGTCCAAATTGTCAACATGATACTGCTTTGTAGAGTAAAATTCAAGAATGCTCAGAAGAATATTTCCATGAAAAGATACTGGATGAAGCGTAATTATCAAGGATATTCCACTAATTTCATGGAGTATAGAAGTCAAAACGTTAACCAACTGAGTATAATAAAGAATGGAATAACAAAAGAAATCACCATGCATGCGGTACTTCGCATAGACAGGTTATTCCAACAGAATACTAAATAATGGAACTAGGTCAGGCAAAATTCGCACCGACAGGATGTTCCAACAGAATAATAAAGAATGGAATAACAACAAAAATCACCATGTATGTGGTACTTCGCATAGACAGGTTATTCCAACAGAATAACTAATAAGGACGGAATTAGGTCCAGTGTAAAACGCACAGACAGGATATTCCAACAGAATAATAATAAAGACGGAACTAGGTCCGGCGTAAAACGCACAGACATGATATTCCAACAGAATAATAAAGGCGAAATCAGGTCCAACATAAAACGCACAGGCATGATATTCCAACAGAATAATAAAGACGGAATAATAAAAGAATGTCACCAAGTATAGGGTAGCCCGCGTATATAAGTTATTCCAACAGAATAATAAAGAATGGAATAACATAAGTTCTCTTCATGAATACAAAAGAATAACACTCCTTACGAGTACAACAAATAATATTCCCTACCTTAAGAAGAAGAGTACTGGATATATAAGTAGTGAATTAGCAGAATACATTCTTCTTTCTCTCTATAGTTTATCTCTCTAGAGTTTCAGTGAATTCGTAAGAAAATAATGAAGGAATGAGCTTATATTTATAGAAAAATGGACTGCATAGTAACTAACTCATGAACGGTCCAGATTGATTTACTTTAATCTGACGGTCCATATTTAAAGCAAAATCTTTTAAATAAAATATAATATATTCTATTTATAATCTAATAAAATGAATAACGTCATAAAAGATTTTAATATGCAGGCACTATGCAAATACTATACATAATAAAATATAATATATTCTAATTATTGTCTAATAAAACAGATAACTTTATAAAAGTATTCTATTTTATATAAAAAGATTTTACTATGCAAAATACTATGCAGACACTATATAACACTATGTATAATAGAATATAATATATTCTATTTATAGAATAACTTTATAAAAGTATTCTGTTTTATATAAAAAGATTTTCTGTATTATTACATTAATAATATCAACAAAACTGAGTGACTTATCACGTAAGCATCAATAATTAATACCGTGTGCTACTATGCAACCACGCGTATTACTGTACTTTTAACACCGGGTGTTTCAACAGTTAACGGTAAAACTTCCGCCGTTATTTTCATAAAGTATTTTTGTCGTTTTCTCAATCCGACAATAATTCCGTTGTGGGATCCACCAATGATTGTGTCGTTGTACGAATATTCCCTGTTAAAATGAATATTCCCCGACCAATCGAATATTATATAACAACTTGCGTACTTTACAAAATTTATAAATATTACCCACAACTATAACATTATATCAATTTCACTCCATAATATTCAAAAATAATATTTATAGAAAATTCATCTTTGATCAAAAAGTTGGGGTTTTACAATCTCCCCTTTCTTATGAAATTTCGCTCTCGAAATTAGGGTACGTACCTGGTATGTCGAAGAGGTAAGGATACCATGGTTTCATTTCAGATTCTAACTCCCAAGTCATTTCCTCAACATCGTGGTTTCTCCACAAAACTTTGACTTGAGGTATAATCTTGTTGCGTAGAATATGTTCATTCTTATCCAAGATTTGAACAAGAACCTCTTCATACGTCAAATGTTCCGCTATTTCGTCCGGTTCTAACTCAATAATGTGGTTCGGGTCTTCCACATATTTACGTAGCATGGATATGTGAAAAACGTTATGAACACGAGACATACTTGGCGGTAAAGCGAGTCTATAGGCCACAGTTCCTACCCGATCGAGGATTAAAAATGGGTCGATGAAGCGAGGATTGAGCTTTCTTCTCTTTCTAAATCTCGTAACTCCTTTCCATGGAGCAATACGTAATAACACATGATCTCCTATATCGAATTCTACATCCTTTCGATGAATATCAGCATAACTCTTTTGTCGATCTTGTGAGATTTTTATACGTTGCTGGATCGTTTGAATCTTTTCTGTAGTCATACGTACCAACTCTGGTCCCAACAACGTTGCTTCTCCCACCTCATCCCAGCATACTGGAGAACGACACTTTCTTCCATACAACGCTTCGAATGGAGCCATGCCAATACTTGTTTGATAACTATTGTTATAGAAAAACTCCACCAATGGTAAGAACTTTTCCCAACTTTCCTTGAAATCAAGGACACAGAGTCTTAATAGATCTTCAAGAGTTTGAATAGTCCTCTCCGACTGTCCGTCCGTCTGAGGATGATATGCCGAGCTAAATCATAAATCTGTGCCCATAGCTTTCTGCAAACTAACCCAAAATCGTGAAGTGAATCTTGGGTCTCGATCAGAAACTATGGATACTGGTATACTATGCAGTCTTACAATCTCGTTTATGTACATACGAGCAAGATGTTCAAGTGTATACGTTTCTCGTATCGGTAAGAAATGAGCAGACTTGGTCAATCTATCAACAATGACCCAAATCGCATCTATACCTTGAGAAACCTTAGGAAGACCGGTAACAAAATCCATGGTAATGTGCTCCCACTTCCATTCTGGAATTTTTAGTGGTTGCAATGGACCTTTTGGTAATTGAAGCTCCACCTTGACTCGTTGACACGTTAGACACCTTGAGATAAACAACACTATCTCTCTCTTCATATTGCCCCACTAAAATGTATGTCAAAGATCATGATACATTTTGGTACTCCCAGGATGGATTGCAAACAGTGTGTTGTGCGCCTCCATCATGATTTTATACTTTAAATTAGGGTCGTTAGGAACACAAAGTCTGGAGTTGACTCGAAGTATTCCTTCTTCATCGATTCTCGCTTCCGACATAGCACCTTCTTGCACTTTCTTCCTCATACGCATCAGCTCCAGGTCTGTAGCTTGAGCAGCTTTAACTTTATCAATTAAAGTCGGTTTTACTCGTATATTCGCCATCATCACATGGGTCCCTAGAGTCTTTAACTCTATCTCCATCCTTTGCAAGTCACACAAAATGGGCCTTTGTGTTGAAAATATCGCACTCGCACCTGCATATGATCTTCTACTCAATGCGTTAACTACCACGTTCGTTTTTCCAGGATGGTATTGGATGGTATGATCATAATCTTTCAATAGTTCAAGCCAACGTCGTTGTCACATGTTGAGTTCCTTTTGAGTGAAGAAATATTTGAGGCTTTTATGATCCGTAAAGATCTCTACCTTCTCCCCATACAAGTAATGCCTCCAAATTTTAAGTGCGAAGATAACAGCTGCTAACTCTAGGTCATGAGTAGGATAATTCCTCTCATATTCTTTGAGTTGTCGTGAAGCATAGGCTATGACTTTCCCATGTTGCATGAGAACACATCCTAACTCTTTGCCCGAAAAATCACTGTAGATGACAAATACCTCCGAACCAGATGGTATTGTTAGAACAGGTGCTGAAATGAGTCTCCTCTTGAGTTCTTGAAAACTCTTCTCACATTCCTCGCTCCAACTGAACTTTGTATCTTTCCGAGTCAGCTGAGTTAGTGGAGTAGCGATTCGAGAAAACCCTTCTACGAATCTCCGATAATAACCAGCTAAGCCGACAAAGCTACGTACTTCGGTCACTAATTTAGGTTGCTCCCAGCTTTGAATAGCTTCAATCTTTGCTAGGTCAACAGATATTCCATGACTTGATACCACGTTCCCAAGGAATGCTACTTCCTCAAGCCAGAACTAACATTTCTTCAACTTGGCATAAAGCTTGTATTCACGAAGCTTTTGGAGTATCAGCCTCAAGTGTTACTCATGATCTTCACGGATTTTGGAATAAATAAGGATGTCATAAATAAAGACGACCACAAAGTGATCAAAATATTCCTTGAATACTCGGTTCATCATATCCATGAAGGCAGCAGGAGCATTAGTCAATCCAAAGGACATGACTAGGAATTCATAATGCCCGTACCGAGTTCTGAAAGCCGTCTTTGGAATGCCATCGGTTCTAATCTTCAATTGGTGATATCCTGAATGAAGATCAATCTTTGAAAAGAATTTGGCTCCTTGCAACTGGTCAAACAGGTCATCAATACGTGGCAATAAGTACCTATTTTTGATGGTGACATGATTCAACTCGCGATAATCAATACAAAGTCGCATACTCCCATCTTTCTTCTTCACGAATAGAACAGGAGCACCCCAAGGAGAAGTACTAGGACGAATAAAACCAATGTCTAACAATTCCTGCAGTTGAGTCTTTAACTCCTGAAGTTTAATAGGAGCCATTCGATATAGGGCTTTGGAAATGGGTTTTGTACCGGGTTCAAAGTCGATACAAAATTCAATTTTACGCTCTGGGGGTAGGCCAGGAAGTTCTTCAGGGAATACGCCAGGAAATTCATTAACAATAGAAATATTATTCAAAACTGACGTATTTTTGTTTAGATCCGTGACATGGGGCTAAGAAAGCTTGACATCCATTTTTCAATAAACAAATAGCTTTATGGCTTGAGATGACTGTGATTTATTTTAATGGTTTGGTCGCTTGAATTCGCATAATAGGTTGATTAGGAATATGAAAGCTAACAACCTTACAAAAATAATCAATTTTTGCATGATGAGTAGTTAACCAATCAATCCCTAGAATTACATCAAATGCAAGTATTTTTAATGAAATAAGATCGACAGGTAATGTGTGGGTACCAAATTGAACCAAACAAGACTTATAAACAGTGGATGTAATGAAGGTTTCTCCCAACGGAGTTTCCACAGATAAGTCAAAGTCTAATTTCTCCGGAGTCAAATTTAACCGTTGAGCGCAAGTAGGAGAAATAAAAGAATGGGTAGAACTGGTATCAAATAAGGTATAGACTTCGCTAGAGTTTATGATAAGCTGACCCATGATGACCTTGTTCGGGTTCCTTGCTTTCTGGGAGGTCACAAAAAAATGCTCTCCCTTGCACCACCAGCTTTGACTTTTCTGAGACGGCTTTTGGTGCCTCCATCCTAGCTGAACTTGTCTTCGGTGTATGACAAAATCGGGCTATGTGACCTTCTCTTCCATAATTATAAAACGCTTTAGATGGCATCACGCAGTTTGGACTGATATGTCCCTCCCCTCCGCATTTGAAGCATATGATAGGTGGTCGTTCTCATTCCTTAACCACGGTTGCTGGTGCTGACGTCTTTTTATCATTGTTGAATCTCTTTTTCTTGAATTGTCCATTTTTACTGTCTTGGCCATGATTACCACCGAATTGGTTAAAATTTCTGGCATGTTGATTCCCTCCACGTTTATTGTCACCGCTTCGATGACTGATACCACTGGTATTTTGATGTTGCCGGCTGCTTTCTCTTGGTTGCGTTGACTCGTTACCGCGCTCTAATAACTGAGCCCTATATACAACATCTGAGTACAAACATAGTTTATGAGAAATAAGATATTGACGTATCTCCGGTTTTAAAGCTCTTAAAAACATTCGCTCCTCATTATCCACCAAATGGGATGCAAACCGGGATAACTCCGCAAATTTAGCCTCGTATTGCGACACGGTCATATTGTTTTGTTCCAACTTGATAAACTCCACCTCTTTCATGTGACAAATACTCTCAGAAAAGTACTTGTCGTTGAATAGCTCTTGGAACTTTTCCCAAGACATCTTAAGTGCGTCAGGCTGGGTACGTTTTACAGATTCCCACCAGTAATCTGCCTCTTCACGCAACATGAAGGTGGCGAAGGGAACCTTTTGCTCCTCGGAGCATCCCAAGACATCAAATATCTTGGTGATCTGCTTTATCCATGCTTCTGCCTTAAGTGGTTTTGGCTCTCCAATAAACTCCGGTGTTCCCAGCTCCTTGAACTGTTTAGCAGTGATCGTCCGAGAGTTTCCAGTATTTCCACCTACATTTTGTACAGGAGCCGATCTCGCCTGATGTTGCATGAATTTCATAAAGCCTCTGAACAATTCATCATTCATCATTTGGTCAGTATTGTTGTTTGCATGAGGATTGTCACCTTCTTGATGCACATTCTCCTGATTATTGATATGTGGAGACTCAACAGTCTCTTGTGCTCCATTGCTATTTTCAACATTCTCGAATGTCATTTTCAAATACTGCCACAAAACAAAAGTTAATTAACATATAACATATTATCCCTATACTTTGATCGACCAATTAAATACCAAAAAACTAAGGTAGTTCATACTAGCGAAGGAATTTCCCGTCTCTCCCCTCCTAGTTCTAGTCTCACATCTTAGCCAGGGATCATATCCCTAAGCTTTGATACCAACTGTGACGCCCCCAAAATAGGTATACATCACCTATTCTGAGTTGCCAAATATATGGTACAGAATACAAATACAATTTTTAATATACAACAAGAGAGCTGTGAGTTTTAATACAAATATTGTCTTCTAGACAATATCCACTCTCAGAATAAGTCCTCATTACATTTATTGTCACACTACTTAACAGAATAGTGAGGACTACTAGCTAATACTATCATCCGGACCATCACTCCATTCCCCAACTCGTCCCAGCTACGTTCTCATTTCCTGAAGAGAACAGTGAAAGAAAGGGTGAGCTCAACTAGCCCAGTAAGAAATATTATGACTAAGATAATACAGAATAAATTATCATTAGCCTTCAACAGTATTAAACTGATAAAATATAACAATATCAAGTTTAACTGCAGTGGAACAAGCAATCCATTAGAAGAGTCAAGTAGAGAATAAAATCTACTATCTTCTATGATTTAAAAGGTTTTTCATGACTTTTATCGCTGAGACTCAGCTTAATAAATAATTCACATCATCGAATCACCCCTGCACTACGGGCAAGGATATTCTTTAGTATCACGACCATAATTATCCATGCACTATGGACCAAGAATATTTGTGTATTCATTAATGGTCATGATCATGCCAACAACTATCCATCAATGCACTACGGGCCTATGAGGACTTTTACCACATCATTTGTAACATTACGGTCATGATTACACCGAATAATCCCTGGTCATAATCATACCAAGTCCATCTATGCACTACAGGCCACAGATGACTTTCAAAAAATATAAATATGAGGATGATGACAATGATATAAGAATTCAATAAAACAAGTTCAAGAATTAATTTGTCCAAGAACCAATAACGTCCAAATTGTCAACATGATACTGCTTTGTAGAGTAAAATTCAAGAATGCTCAGAAGAATATTTCCATGTAAAGATACTGGATGAAACGTAATTATCAAGGATATTCCACTAATTTCATGGAGTATAGAAGTCAAAACTTTAACCAACTGAGTATAATAAAGAATGGAATAACAAAAGAAATCACCATGCATGCGGTACTTCGTATAGACAGGTTATTCCAACAGAATACTAAATAATGGAACCAGGTCAGGCGAAATTCGCACCAACAGGATGTTCCAACAGAATAATAAAGAATGGAATAATAACAGAAATCACCATGTATGCGGTACTTCGCATAGACATGTTATTCCAACAGAATACTAATAAGAACGGAATCAGGTCCGGCGTAAAACGCACAGACAGGATATTCCAACAGAATAATAATAACGACGGAACCAGGTCCGGCGTAAAACACACAGACATGATATTCCAACAGAATAATAAAGACGGAATCAGGTCCGGCGTAAAACGCACAGGCATGATATTCCAACATAATAATAAAGACGGAATAATAGAAGAATGTCACCAAGTATAGGGTAGCCCGCGTATACAGGTTATTCCAACAGAATAATAAAGAATGGAATAATACAAGTTCTCTTCATGAATACAAAAGAATAACACTCCTTACGAGTACAACAAATAATATTTACTACCTTAAGAAGAAGAGTACTTGATATATAAGTAATGAATTAGCAGAATACTTTCTTCTTTCTCTCTATAGTTTATCTCTCTAGAGTTTCAGTGAATTCGTAAGAAAATAATGAAGGAATGAGCTTCTTTTTATAGAAAAATAGACTGCATAGTAACTAACTCATGAACGGTCCAGATTGATTTACTTTAATCTTACAGTCCATATTTAAAGCAAAATTTTTAAATAAAATATTATATATTCTATTTATAATCTAATAAAATGAATAACTTTATAAAAGATTTTACTATGCAAATACTATACATGCACTATGCAAACACTATGTATAATAAAATATAATATATTCTAATTATTGTCTAATAAAACAGATAACTTTATAAAAGTATTATGTTTTATATAAAAAGATTTTACTATAAAAAACACTATACAGATACTACGTAACACTATGCATAATAGAATATAGGCAAAAAGCACCTTTTGGCCACTGTGGTTATCGTGATTTAACGAATTAGCCACTGTGCTTTTAAAATATTCAATTAGCCCACTAATTTTTTTAAAAATTAACAATCAACACATTCCGTCCAAAAAATTGGACGGACGTTAACAGCTGGCTTTTAAAAAAAAATGATGTGGTAATTACGTGGCAACAGATTTTAAAAAAATTAATGCTGACGTGGCAAAAAAATACATAATATTCATTTTAAAGTTTTAAAAATAACAAAAATATAATAAAATAAAACAGATTTTTTTAAAAAATATTATTTTTAATAAAAACAGATTTTTTAAAAAACATAATTTTTAAAAAAAACGAAACTTTTGTAAAAAACAAATTTTTTTAAAAATCAGATTTTTTTTAAAAAAAAATTAAAAAACAGATTTTTTTTAAAAACAATTTTTTTAAAAAACAGATTTTACAATTTTTTTAAAAATAGTATTTTTTAAAAAAACAATTTTTTTAAAAACAGATTTTTTTAAAAAAATAAATTTTTTTTAAAACAGATTTTTAAAATTTTTTTTTTAAACAAAACAACTTTTTTTATTTTTTTTAAAAAAACAGATTTAAATTTTTAAAGTACAGATTTTTCAAAAAGCGTACTTTTTTTGAAAAACACATTTTTTTAAAAAAACAGATTTTTTTTAAAAACATAATTTTTTTTTAAAAAAATACTTTTTTTTAAAAAAAGATTTTTTTAAAAAAACAATTTTTTTTAAAAACAGATTTTTTAAAAAAAATAATTTTATTTAAAAACTGATTTTTTAAAAAACAAATTTTTTTAAAAAATCAAAATTTTAAATATTTTTTTAAAACAGATTTTTTAAAAAAAACATTTTTTTTTAAAAACAGATTTTACAAATTTTTTAAAAAATAGATTTTTTAAAAAAACGGATTTTAAATAATCTGTTTTAAAATTTTTTTTTTTAAAAATAAACTACATTCTCTTACTACCTCCATTTTCTCTTCAAGAAAGGCTGCTACTTTTGTGAAACCTACAAAAAATTAAGTTAGAAAAAAATAAGAACAAAAAAGAAATTATACCGATAAATACTACCTCGTGTTCCAAGTAAAGTAAACACTTCTAAATTTAGCAAGCTTGCTCAGAATCAATACAACCTGCAAAATATTTTTAAAATTTTGTTCAAACTTATATCGTATTAGTACAATATCATTTAAACAACAATTTCTAATTTAAATAATACCTTTGCTACAGAAGTTTCTTCATGATTGTAAATATCAATATTGATCCAATTTCAAGAAGTTGAATCTCTCATCTTTTAGCCTCCTCATCTTCAGTTTACATGGTTTGTTAGTTGTTGAACATTACAAAAATTCACTCAACCTTTCCAAACCACACTCTATGCCTTACATTTATAGTAAGTTCTACATTACAAAATTTTCACTTGACACAACCCATATAAAGACATACAAAGAAATATCAATACATATTCAAAAGAGTGGCCAAGTGTAAAATTGTCTCTCAACAAAAGTACAAGATAAATTAAATATTAATAATTACAATATAACAAATACACTAAATAAATACACGAAAAAACTCATTCAAATTTCATATCACAATAAGTTTACATCAATCACCAAAGAAACATAATAACAAAACATCCAAACATATAAAACAAAATAAAAAAACAACACAAAAAAATTACAATCACATTCACAAACAAAATCAACATTCATCAAAAAAATTACAATATTACAACGAAACATCACATTCAAAACAAATAATACAATATTCCAACGAAACAACACACAATAACAAAAAAAAAATAACACATTCATCAAACAAGACCAATCAAAAAAATTACAATTTTCCAAACAAAGTTTAATAACAATCCGTAAACATATTAACACATTTTATATAATATATATATATATAATATAATCTGTATCTATACATACATATGTATATTACGTATATAATATATAATATATAATATAAAACATATATTATAATATAATATAATATAATAGATATACACGTGTATACATACATATAAATTTCACAATAATATAATATAATATAATATAATATAATATAATATAATAATATCATTTTCCTAAATATTTAGAACTTATAAAACTAGCCCTCTTCTACGCCTATCTATACCTACTTACGGCTCTTTTTCTACCCAAATCTATCACAAAATTCAAATCTCACTACATTCTCTTACTACCTGCCTTTTCTCTTCAAGAAAGGCTGCTACTTTTGTCAAACATGTGTTCTCAAACAAAAATTTAAATTGGAAAAAAATAAGAATAAAAAAGAAATTATACCAATAAATAGTACCTCGTGTTCCAAGAGAAGTAAACATTTCTAAATTTAGCAAGCTTGCTAAGAATCAATACAACCTGCAAAATATTTTTAAAATTTTGTTCAAACTTATATCGCATTAGTACAATATCATTCAAACAACAATTTTTAATTTAAATAATACCTTTGCTACTGAAATTTCTTCATGCTTGTAAATATCAATATTGATCCAGTTTCAAGAAGCTGAATCTCCAATCTTTTAGCCGCATCTTCAGCTTACATGGTTTGTGAGTTGTACATTACAAAAATTCACTCAACCTTTCCAAGCCACACTCTATGCCTTACATTTATAGTAAGTTCTACATTACAAAATTTTCACTTGGCACAACCTATATATTAGGGCTTTTCATACCTTCTAAAAAAGTATGAACCATGATTTTTTTATAAGTGAAAGAATGAAACAGAAGTATGAACCATGATATTTTTTGAATAAGTAAAAGTATGAAGCAGGATGTATATCCCTCCAAAAAAATTGATGTCACTTCAAGAAGAAGAAAAAGAAAAAGAATGTCTATACCACTGGTTCTGGGAAAAATCCAATACTCTGAATTTCCATGAGTGCTCTTTTATTTATGTTTTTGTTATACTGCTTGATCTGAAAGAAAGCCATTTTGGGAATGATCAATGCCAGATGTAATCCACATGGTCTGGACAAAATGTCCTTATCTGATTGATTATGCTCCAAGTTCACTATATGATCTTCCACTAGCAGGTATCCTATATCCACTAAAAGTAGTACGTCCGATAATCTCAAAGCTTTGTAATGAACGGTGATTGAAAGCACCAGATTCTGTGTCTCCGTCCAGCTCACATTCAGATCCATAAATATTGAATTCAAGTTCTTCATTTAAGTGGAATTTAGAGCAGCAAGAAGTATTTGGCAAAGGGGAATTTCAGTGGACACCCCTGGTTATATGTTCTGGACTAAGTTCAGCATACTTTGTTTCAGTCACGTCTCTCGTCCGTTCAATCATACCAATTCCATTATATACCAAGCTATCTAAAGGTGCTGGGTTTGGTGTTGCTGCAGTGCTATGCAGATTTCCCTATAAGAAAACAAATTCGGAATTTTTTTAATATGATCAATTTAACGATGTTTAATTGATAAAAAATAGTGGATGCTAATTCAACATTTTGATGACTAGTTTGGTAGAAAGATGGCAAACAAAGTAAAGGCTTGAGTTTCATATGAAAATGTGGAAATATATATTCCATGCAAAGGGAAGCTTTTCCCCTCCTTGTGTTAGTTTGAGCATCATAAAAACAAGAAATGGTTTTTTTCTAGATAATCAAAAATGGAGATGGAAAAAAAAAGAGTGACAACTATGAAGACTTTAATCTCAGAGGAAATGTAGAAAGCCTGATGGAAAGAGTGATCCCTGCTAACTTATCATAGTATAGGGGCTCGTATATAGCCTAATGCAAGTCCAATTGCATTAGTTATAAGTGGGGTAAAGAGTGAAATTACAATCTCTTCTGGAATGGAAGACCTCCTCCATCCACTAACTACAAGACTGCAACCCAAGCTTGCCTCATGGTCAGCTAAATGAGTCCCTTCCCTCTTCACATGATGAATTTGAACTCAACATTAATTGAGAAATGTTTTATCAGGATAAAACATAGGAGCCAAGGTTCTTGATTATTACTATTTATTGGGTATTTGATATGAATACATTTTCATATTCTTCCAATAAGATGGAAGGAGAAAGGAAATAGTTCTTTTACTTATTTCAAAAATTTCACTTCGGTCATGTATAATCTTAGTGACATTCTTATGTATTCCTTGTGCTTATGGAATGTATCTGGAGTTAAGAACTTGAGATCATTTGATCTGTAGTTGTCCTTATTGGTGTTGTTGTTTTATATATTGTGTGAGACATGTGTTTTGTGTGATATTCCTTGTTGCATCTTCTTGTTCTCTTTTTAATTATCATTCACGATACATTTTGGTAACTAAAAGGCTTACTTTGTTGAGGAATAATTCCAACAATGTAGATCCTGCCACACTACCTGTCATATGAAAACCTCCTCTCTCACTTGAAGTGGCATAAAAATATGTAAAGTGATGCATTTTGTGTACTAGCCCCGCTTCCCAGATATTGCTCTCATATGGATATTGAATAATTCATAATAACTGCAGAAAATTTCCAATAAGACTCGCTAATATATTTCGAATGTATGTGCAAGTTATTATTTTTAGCAATGAACTAAAGAAAAAAATAAAGAACTTCACCTACTGCTTTAAAAAGGCCATGTCAACATCAGAAATAAAACCAAATAATGGCTCTATTTGTCTCCAAAATGAGCTTGAAAAGGCATAAGCTACAATAATAGTGATATAAATCAGTAACACAATAGTTATCAAAGATCAAGAAAAACAAATAATCACAAAGACAATATTAGTAGTATTGGAGTGCAAGTACCAGGAAAATCCGCTGCAGCATTTACTGTAGTATGCTTCTGACGTGTACAAGCCTTGAGGTCCTCGAGTTTCCTAGTTGGTTGTCGACCTGTTTTGCTGTGAATATTCCATAAAATTATAAGATGTTAATCAGTATAAACCAAATTCATGAGAACAAAATAAGAGGACAGCTATTGAAAGACCCAAAAAGTCCAAAAAAGATGGGAAGGGAAAAAAATATTCCAACCTCTCTATCTTATCAAAACCAAGTTTATCAGTTCTAAGCTGCTTTGCAGTTCCCATATTTCCATGCTTTTCAATGGTTACTGGTATGAGAGACCTTGCGGAAGTCAAATCTCATCCATTCCTCCCTTGAATGCCATCTCCAAGGTCATCACCACTAGCCACTTTATTCTTCCTTGGTGGCAGGACAAGAGTTGATACTTTTTGAGCATTCAGCCCAGATTTATCATCTATATCATCAGACTTCTTGCCCTTATCTTTAGACTTAACTTCAGCTGCCCCAGACTCCTCACTTTCAGATAATGCAGTTGATGGGAAATAGTCCCCTTTTAATTTAACCTGCTGAGGAGAATTTCCAGACAAGCGCCTTGGAAATCCTGATCCATTACATCAGATTTGGTATCTAAAGAAAAGGTTTCATCATTACTTGAAACAAAGGGGACGAAATTTGTTCTTCTTGCTGTGTACGGGACATCTTCTGAGGTCTATGACTAGCGTTTCTGATTGTTAGCCCCAACAGCAGCCGGATTCTTGCTTGTACAATGAAAAAGCTCCCAATCACTACCAGCAGTTGCCCTTTGAATCACTGGGGACAACTTAGGAACAAAGCCAGAAACTGATCGTGGAGCCCGAGCAGCTACATTTAATTTTGCGCTTGTAGTAGGACTAGCTGAACTGAATTCCTCCCGGGTATTTGTCCTGGAAATACAGGAAACAAAGAAAATATAAGTAATACAGACTGATCTGACTTCATTAGCGAAGAAAAATAAATATGAGAACGGGTAATAACAAAGGGACTGGCAAAGCTAAAGCCATTCAAACAGCTAATAAGTGCAAGGCTCTAGAAGAAAAGTAATAATCAAAGTAGAAAACATCAGTTGGCTATAATATAAACAATAAAAAGGAATAGTATTTACAATGAGGATACTTTACATACTTTGTTAACAACTCTGGAATTAACCCTTTCCTTGTCGGCATTAGTAGTTCGGTTTCTTCTCTCATGGGGAGCAGGACTATTATCTTGCTCAGACCCAGGGATGGAAGAACACATGCCCAAGCTGGTATGATGTGAGGTTCCATCAACCTTTACAACTCCAACAATTCCATTAATGGATCCTGGCCTACAACAGAATATAAGCAGGATCGTAGCATAAATATTCATTTCTTTCAGGTATATTTATTGAGAAGTAAAATGATCTTTAAGTTTTCACATAAATTTGGAAAATATCTAACATTTTTTGAAAAGTACAATGATATTTAATATCTAACCTTTCCTGATTTGTTGTTACTTTCAGAGAACACAAAATGGTACTCATTTTGGTTGATAAATGAGAAAAGGTATTCTGAGGCTTTCTAAAACAAAAGGCAAAAAAACATAAAGAGAATGTGGAAGTCCCAAAAAGAAAATCACAAAAACATGGTCATGGTGAATATAACGGCTGCCGCTAGGTGCAATGGTGAATGCTCAACTGATAAACTGGGGCACATGTCTTATGTTTTTCAATCTTTTGGATTTCATGCTATAATACTCTGCCTCTTGGAGGTAAGAAATCGGAGTTGTTTATTTCCAAAGGCTCAAGGAACCCTGTATTTTATGGAACCACAACATATTTAGCAGCCTTCTTTAAATGACTAAAAGAACCTGCTTTTATATCTAAACTAACTAACTCAATCTATAAATTTTTACCACATTACAAATATAACCGATTACTATGCCTAATTCCACATCTTTATTTAACAAGCTAGCCATAATCTCAAAACTTACAGGCATTCTCTTTTCCTAACACTAGATGAAGATATAAGCAATTAAAAAGAAACAATCAGATTGCTTAGCAACCAAACCAAGGTGACCCAGAAAATATGTTAATGGATAAGTTAATTATGACATTGAGGGTAAACATACTGTGCGGACATAATGAAAACTCCTTAAAACTATTTTCAGTAGACAAGTATTAAAATACACTCCAAAAAAGGAAAAACTCAAAGAACACAACATGGATTGAATAAAATAACCTTTATAACGAACCCTCTCTTTAGACAAAGGGGACGAAATTTGTTCTTCTTGCTGTGTACGGGACATCTTCTGAGGTCTATGACTAGCGTTTCTGATTGTTAGCCCCAACAGCAGCCGGATTCTTGCTTGTACAATGAAAAAGCTCCCAATCACTACCAGCAGTTGCCCTTTGAATCACTGGGGACAACTTAGGAACAAAGCCAGAAACTGATCGTGGAGCCCGAGCAGCTACATTTAATTTTGCGCTTGTAGTAGGACTAGCTGAACTGAATTCCTCCCGGGTATTTGTCCTGGAAATACAGGAAACAAAGAAAATATAAGTAATACAGACTGATCTGACTTCATTAGTGAAGAAAAATAAATATGAGAACGGGTAATAACAAAGGGACTGGCAAAGCTAAAGCCATTCAAACAGCTAATAAGTGCAAGGCTCTAGAAGAAAAGTAATAATCAAAGTAGAAAACATCAGTTGGCTATAATATAAACAATAAAAAGGAATAGTATTTACAATGAGGATACTTTACATACTTTGTTAACAACTCTGGAATTAACCCTTTCCTTGTCGGCATTAGTAGTTCGGTTTCTTCTCTCATGGGGAGCATGACTATTATGTTGCTCAGACCCAGGGATGGAAGAACACATGCCCAAGCTGGTATGATGTGAGGTTCCGTCAACCTTTACAACTCCAACAATTCCATTAATGGATCCTGGCCTACAACAGAATATAAGCAGGATCGTAGCATAAATATTCATTTCTTTCAGGTATATTTATTGAGAAGTAAAATGATCTTTAAGTTTTCACATAAATTTGGAAAATATCTAACATTTTTTGAAAAGTACAATGATATTTAATATTAACCTTTCCTGATTTGTTGTTACTTTCAGAGAACACAAAATGGTACTCATTTTGGTTGATAAATGAGAAAAGGTATTCTGAGGCTTTCTAAAACAAAAGGCAAAAAAACATAAAGAGAATGTGGAAGTCCCAAAAAGAAAATCACAAAAACATGGTCATGGTGAATATAACGGCTGCCGCTAGGTGCAATGGTGAATGCTCAACTGATAAACTGGGGCACATGTCTTATGTTTTTCAATCTTTTGGATTTCATGCTATAATACTCTGCCTCTTGGAGGTAAGAAATCGGAGTTGTTTATTTCCAAAGGCTCAAAGAACCCTGTATTTTATGGAACCACAACATATTTAGCAGCCTTCTTTAAATGACTAAAAGAACCTGCTTTTATATCTAAACTAACTAACTCAATCTATAATTTTTTACCACATTACAAATATAACTGATTACTATGCCTAATTCCACATCTTTATTTAACAAGCTAGCCATAATCTCAAAACTTACAGGCATTCTCTTTTCCTAACACTAGATGAAGATATAAGCAATTAAAAAGAAACAATCAGATTACTTAGCAACCAATCCAAGGTGACCCAGAAAATATGTTAATGGATAAGTTAATTATGACATTGAGGGTAAACATACTGTGCGGACATAATGAAAACTCCTTAAAACTATTTTAAGTAGACAAGTATTAAAATACACTCCAAAAAAGGAAAAACTCAAAGAACACAACATGGATTGAATAAAATAACCTTTATAACGAACCCTCTCTTTAGACAAAGGGGACGAAATTTGTTCTTCTTGCTGTGTACGGGACATCTTCTGAGGTCTATGACTAGCGTTTCTGATTGTTAGCCCCAACAGCAGCCGGATTCTTGCTTGTACAATGAAAAAGCTCCCAATCACTACCAACAGTTGCCCTTTGAATCACTGGGGACAACTTAGGAACAAAGCCAGAAACTGATCGTGGAGCCCGAGCAGCCACATTTAATTTTGCGCTTGTAGTAGGACTAGCTGAACTGAATTCCTCCCGGGTATTTGTCCTGGAAATATAGGAAACAAAGAAAATATAAGTAATACAGACTGATCTGATTTCATTAGCGAAGAAAAATAAATATGAGAACGGGTAATAACAAAGGGACTGGCAAAGCTAAAGCCATTCAAACAGCTAATAAGTGCAAGGCTCTAGAAGAAAAGTAATAATCAAAGTAGAAAACATCAGTTGGCTATAATATAAACAATAAAAAGGAATAGTATTTACAATGAGGATACTTTACATACTTTGTTAACAACTCTGGAATTAACCCTTTCCTTGTCGGCATTAGTAGTTCGGTTTCTTCTCTCATGGGGAGCAGGACTATTATCTTGCTCAGACCCAGGGATGGAAGAACACATGCCCAAGCTGGTATGATGTGAACCTCACTACATTCTTACGTCCCTCCTTTGTCCAAAAGAGTTGCAACTCTTGTTAAACCTGTGTTCTCAAACAGAAAATTAAGTTAAAAAAATAAGAATAAAAAATAAAATATACCGATAAATAGTACCTCATATTCGTAAAAACTTCTAAATTGAGCGAGCTTGCTCAGAATCAATACAACCTGCAAAATATTTTTAAAATCTCGTTCAAACTTAAATCGTATTAGTACAATATCATTCAAACATATGCTAACAACAATTTCTAATTTTAATAATACCTTTGTTACTGAAATTTCTTCAAGCTTGAAAATACCAAAATTGATCCAATTTCGAGAAGCTGAATCTTCTATATTTTATCCCCATCCTCATTACATGGTTGCAAGCTGTACGTTACAAAAATTCACTCAACCTTTCCAAGCCACTCTATGCACTCAACATTTCCAAAATATTAACAAAATTTTCACTTGGCACAACATATACAAAAAGATTTCAATACATTCAAATGGGTGGCCAAGTGAAAAATTGTATCCAACCATAAGTATAAAATAAAGTAGAATAATTAAGAATTAAGTATTGTAAAACAAAAAACACTAAATAGATTTACATAAAAGAAATCATTCAACATCCAAATCACAATTAGTTTAAGACATAATTCTTGGTAGTTTATTTAATGACCACCAACGAACCATCACATTCAAGCAAGACCAATAAAAAAAATTACTATATTTCAAACAATGTTTAGAATTATACGTGACTCATATATTGGTCGACCCATAAACCAATCTGTAAACCATAATATAACATATATTTATATTTATGTATTACATATTTATATAATAAATAATATGTATATGTTTAAATAACATATTATATATTTATATATTTAATACATAAGTATGTATATTATGTATAATATATAATAGATAATATAATATATATATATATATATATATATAAATAATATGATATGATATGATACGATATGATATGTTATGTTATGATATGATATGATATGATATGTTATGATATGATATGATATGAAATGATATACCACCTACTTAATATAATATATAATATATTAATATAATTATATCACCTCCTTAAATATTTGGAACCTAAAAATTAGCTCTCCTACTCCTATACCTATGTACACCATCTATTTCTCTTCCTAAATTTATCATAAAATCTAAACCTCACAACATTCTTACGTCCCTCCTTTGTCCAAAAGAGTTGCAACTCTTGTTAAACCTGTGTTCTCAAACAGAAAATTAAGTTAAAAAAATAAGAATAAAAAATAAAATATACCGATAAATAGTACCTCATGTTCGTAAAAACTTCTAAATTGAGCGAGCTTGCTCAGAATCAATACAACCTGCAAAATATTTTTAAAATCTCGTTCAAACTTAAATCGTATTAGTACAATATCATTCAAACATATGCTAACAACAATTTCTAATTTTAATAATACCTTTGTTACTGAAATTTCTTCAAGCTTGAAAATACCATAATTGATCCAATTTCGAGAAGCTGAATCTTCTATATTTTATCCCCATCCTCATTACATGGTTGCAAGCTGTACGTTACAAAAATTCACTCAATCTTTCCAAGCCACTCTATGCACTCAACATTTCCAAAATATTAACAAAATTTTCACTTGGCACAACATATACAAAAAGATTTCAATACATTCAAATGGGTGGCCAAGTGAAAAATTGTATCCAACCATAAGTATAAAATAAAGTAGAATAATTAAGAATTAAGTATTGTAAAACAAAAAACACTAAATAGATTTACATAAAAGAAATCATTCAACATCCAAATCACAATTAGTTTAAGACATAATTCTTGGTAGTTTATTTAATGACCACCAACGAACCATCACATTCAAGCAAGACCAATCAAAAAAATTACTATATTTCAAACAATGTTTAGAATTATACGTGACTCATATATTGGTCGACCCATAAACCAATCTGTAAACCATAATATAACATATATTTATATTTATGTATTACATATTTATATAATAAATAATATGTATATGTTTAAATAACATATTATATATTTATATATTTACATACATAAGTATGTGTATTATGTATAATATATAATAGATAATATAATATATAAATATGATAATATAATATATATAATATATAATAGATAATATATATATATATATATATATATACAATATGATATGATATGATATGATATGTTATGTTATGTTATGATGTGATATGATATGATATGTTATGATATGATATGAAATGATATACCACCTACTTAATATAATATATAATATAGTAATATAATTATACCACCTCCTTAAATATTTGGAACCTAAAAATTAGCTCTCCTACTCCTATACCTAAGTACACCATCTATTTCCCTTCCTAAATTTATCATAAAATCTAAACCTCACTACATTCTTACGTCCCTCCTTTGTCCAAAAGAGTTGCAACTCTTGTTAAACCTGTGTTCTCAAACAGAAAATTAAGTTAAAAAAATAAGAATAAAAAATAAAATATACCGATAAATAGTACCTCATGTTCGTAAAAACTTCTAAATTGAGCGAGCTTGCTCAGAATCAATACAACCTGCAAAATATTTTTAAAATCTCGTTCAAACTTAAATCGTATTAGTACAATATCATTCAAACATATGCTAACAACAATTTCTAATTTTAATAATACTTTTGTTACTGAAATTTCTTCAAGCTTGAAAATACCAAAATTGATCCAATTTCGAGAAGCTGAATCTTCTTTATTTTATCCCCATCCTCATTACATGGTTGCAAGCTGTACGTTACAAAAATTCACTCAACCTTTCCAAGCCACTCTATGCACTCAACATTTCCAAAATATTAACAAAATTTTCACTTGGCACAACATATACAAACAGATTTCAATACATTCAAATGGGTGCCCAAGTGAAAAATTGTATCCAACCATAAGTATAAAATAAAGTAGAATAATTAAGAATTAAGTATTGTAAAACAAAAAACACTAAATAGATTTACATAAAAGAAATCATTCAACATCCAAATCACAATTAGTTTAAGACATAATTCTTGGTAGTTTATTTAATGACCACCAACGAACCATCACATTCAAGCAAGACCAATCAAAAAATTACTATATTTCAAACAATGTTTAGAATTATACGTGACTCATATATTGGTCGACCCATAAACCAATCTGTAAACCATAATATAACATATATTTATATTTATGTATTACATATTTATATAATAAATAATATGTATATGTTTAAATAACATATTATATATTTATATATTTACATACATAAGTATGTGTATTATGTATAATATATAATAGATAATATAATATATAAATATGATAATATAATATATATAATATATAATAGATATATATATATATATATATATATATATACAATATGATATGATATGATATGTTATGTTATGTTATGATGTGATATGATATGATATGTTATGATATGATATGAAATGATATACCACCTACTTAATATAATATATAATATAGTAATATAATTATACCACCTCCTTAAATATTTGGAACCTAAAAATTAGCTCTCCTACTCCTATACCTAAGTACACCATCTATTTCCCTTCCTAAATTTATCATAAAATCTAAACCTCACTACATTCTTACGTCCCTCCTTTGTCCAAAAGAGTTGCAACTCTTGTTAAACCTGTGTTCTCAAATAGAAAATTAAGTTAAAAAAATAAGAATAAAAAATAAAATATACCGATAAATAGTACCTCATGTTCGTAAAAACTTCTAAATTGAGCGAGCTTGCTCAGAATCAATACAACCTGCAAAATATTTTTAAAATCTCGTTCAAACTTAAATCGTATTAGTACAATATCATTCAAACATATGCTAACAACAATTTCTAATTTTAATAATACCTATGTTACTGAAATTTCTTCAAGCTTGAAAATACCAAAATTGATCCAATTTCGAGAAGCTGAATCTTCTATATTTTATCCCCATCCTCATTACATGGTTGCAAGCTGTACGTTACAAAAATTCACTCAACCTTTCCAAGCCACTCTATGCACTCAACATTTCCAAAATATTAACAAAATTTTCACTTGGCACAACATATACAAAAAGATTTCAATACATTCAAATGGGTGGCCAAGTGAAAAATTGTATCCAACCATAAGTATAAAATAAAGTAGAATAATTAAGAATTAAGTATTGTAAAACAAAAAACACTAAATAGATTTACATAAAAGAAATCATTCAACATCCAAATCACAATTAGTTTAAGACATAATTCTTGGTAGTTTATTTAATGACCACCAACGAACCATCACATTCAAGCAAGACCAATCAAAAAAATTACTATATTTCAAACAATGTTTAGAATTATACGTGACTCATATATTGGTCGACCCATAAACCAATCTGTAAACCATAATATAACATATATTTATATTTATGTATTACATATTTATATAATAAATAATATGTATATGTTTAAATAACATATTATATATTTATATATTTACATACATAAGTATATATATTATGTATAATATATAATAGATAATATAATATATATATATATATATATATATATAATATGATATGATATGATACGATATGATATGTTATGTTATGATGTGATATGATATGATATGTTATGATATGATATGATATGAAATGATATACCACCTACTTAATATAATATATAATATATTAATATAATTATATCACCTCCTTAAATATTTGGAACCTAAAAATTAGCTCTCCTACTCCTATACCTATGTACACCATCTATTTCCCTTCCTAAATTTATCATAAAATCTAAACCTCACAACATTCTTACGTCCCTCCTTTGTCCAAAAGAGTTGCAACTCTTGTTAAACCTGCGTTCTCAAACAGAAAATTAAGTTAAAAAAATAAGAATAAAAAATAAAATATACCGATAAATAGTACCTCATGTTCGTAAAAACTTCTAAATTGAGCGAGCTTGCTCAGAATCAATACAACCTGCAAAATATTTTTAAAATCTCGTTCAAACTTAAATCGTATTAGTACAATATCATTCAAACATATGCTAACAACAATTTCTAATTTTAATAATACCTTTGTTACTGAAATTTCTTCAAGCTTGAAAATACCAAAATTGATCCAATTTCGAGAAGCTGAATCTTCTATATTTTATCCCCATCCTCATTACATGGTTGCAAGCTGTACGTTACAAAAATTCACTAAACCTTTCAAAGCCACTCTATGCACTCAACATTTCCAAAATATTAACAAAATTTTCACTTGGCACACAACATATACAAAAAGATTTCAATACATTCAAATGGGTGGCCAAGTGAAAAATTGTATCCAACCATAAGTATAAAATAAAGTAGAATAATTAAGAATTAAGTATTGTAAAACAAAAAACACTAAATAGATTTACATAAAAGAAATCATTCAACATCCAAATCACAATTAGTTTAAGACATAATTCTTGGTAGTTTATTTAATGACCACCAACGAACCATCACATTCAAGCAAGACCAATCAAAAAAATTACTATATTTCAAACAATGATATTATGTATTACATATTTATATAATAAATAATATGTATATGTTTAAATAACATATTATATATTTATATATTTACATACATAAGTATGTATATTATGTATAATATATAATAGATAATATATATATATATATATATATATATATATAATATGATATGATATGATATGATACGATATGATATGTTATGTTATGATGTGATATGATATGATATGTTATGATATGATATGATATGAAATGATATACCACCTACTTAATATAATATATAATATATTAATATAATTATATCACCTCCTTAAATATTTGGAACCTAAAAATAAGCTCTCCTACTCCTATACCTATGTACACCATCTATTTCCCTTCCTAAATTTATCATAAAATCTAAACCTCACAACATTCTTACGTCCCTCCTTTGTCCAAAAGAGTTGCAACTCTTGTTAAACCTGCGTTCTCAAACAGAAAATTAAGTTAAAAAAATAAGAATAAAAAATAAAATATACCGATAAATAGTACCTCATGTTCGTAAAAACTTCTAAATTGAGCGAGCTTGCTCAGAATCAATACAACCTGCAAAATATTTTTAAAATCTCGTTCAAACTTAAATCGTATTAGTACAATATCATTCAAACATATGCTAACAACAATTTCTAATTTTAATAATACCTTTGTTACTGAAATTTCTTCAAGCTTGAAAATACCAAAATTGATCCAATTTCGAGAAGCTGAATCTTCTATATTTTATCCCCATCCTCATTACATGGTTGCAAGCTGTACGTTACAAAAATTCACTCAACCTTTCAAAGCCACTCTATGCACTCAACATTTCCAAAATATTAACAAAATTTTCACTCTGCACAACATATACAAAAAGATTTCAATACATTCAAATGGGTGGCCAAGTGAAAAATTGTATCCAACCATAAGTATAAAATAAAGTAGAATAATTAAGAATTAAGTATTGTAAAACAAAAAACACTAAATAGATTTACATAAAAGAAATCATTCAACATCCAAATCACAATTAGTTTAAGACATAATTCTTGGTAGTTTATTTAATGACCACCAACGAACCATCACATTCAAGCAAGACCAATCAAAAAAATTACTATATTTCAAACAATGTTTAGAATTATACGTGACTCATATATTGGTCGACCCATAAACCAATCTGTAAACCATAATATAACATATATTTATATTTATGTATTACATATTTATATAATAAATAATATGTATATGTTTAAATAACATATTATATATTTACATATTTATATACATAAGTATGTATATTATGTATAATATATAATAGATAATATATATATATATATATATATATATATATATATAATATGATATGATATGATATGATATGTTATGTTATGATGTGATATGATATGATATGTTATGATATGATATGATATGAAATGATATACCACCTACTTAATATAATATATAATATATTAATATAATTATATCACCTCCTTAAATATTTGGAACCTAAAAATTAGCTCTCCTACTCCTATACCTATGTGCACCATCTATTTCCCTTCCTAAATTTATCATAAAATTTAAACCTCACAACATTCTTACGTCCCTCCTTTGTCCAAAAGAGTTGCAACTCTTGTTAAACCTGTGTTCTCAAACAGAAAATTAAGTTAAAAAAATAAAAATAAAAAATAAAAAATACCGATAAATAGTACCTCATGTTCGTAAAAACTTCTAAATTGAGCGAGCTTGCTCAGAATCAATACAACCTGCAAAATATTTTTAAAATCTCGTTCAAACTTAAATCGTATTAGTACAATATCATTCAAACATATGCTAACAACAATTTCTAATTTTAATAATACCTTTGTTACTGAAATTTCTTCAAGCTTGAAAATACCAAAATTGATCCAATTTCGAGAAGCTGAATCTTCTATATTTTATCCCCATCCTCATTACATGGTTGCAAGCTGTACGTTACAAAAATTCACTCAACCTTTCCAAGCCACTCTATGCACTCAACATTTCCAAAATATTAACAAAATTTTCACTTGGCACAACATATACAAAAAGATTTCAATACATTCAAATGGGTGGCCAAGTGAAAAATTGTATCCAACCATAAGTATAAAATAAAGTAGAATAATTAAGAATTAAGTATTGTAAAACAAAAAACACTAAATAGATTTACATAAAAGAAATCATTCAACATCCAAATCACAATTAGTTTAAGACATAATTCTTGGTAGTTTATTTAATGACCACCAACGAACCATCACATTCAAGCAAGACCAATCAAAAAAATTACTATATTTCAAACAATGTTTAGAATTATACGTGACTCATATATTGGTCGACCCATAAACCAATCTGTAAACCATAATATAACATATATTTATATTTATGTATTACATATTTATATAATAAATAATATGTATATGTTTAAATAACATATTATATATTTATATATTTACATACATAAGTATGTGTATTATGTATAATATATAATAGATAATATAATATATAAATATGATAATATAATATATATAATATATAATAGATAATATATATATATATATATATATATATATATACAATATGATATGATATGATATGTTATGTTATGTTATGTTATGATGTGATATGATATGATATGTTATGATATGATATGAAATGATATACCACCTACTTAATATAATATATAATATAGTAATATAATTATACCACCTCCTTAAATATTTGGAACCTAAAAATTAGCTCTCCTACTCCTATACCTAAGTACACCATCTATTTCCCTTCCTAAATTTATCATAAAATCTAAACCTCACTACATTCTTACGTCCCTCCTTTGTCCAAAAGAGTTGCAACTCTTGTTAAACCTGTGTTCTCAAACAGAAAATTAAGTTAAAAAAATAAGAATAAAAAATAAAATATACCGATAAATAGTACCTCATGTTCGTAAAAACTTCTAAATTGAGCGAGCTTGCTCAGAATCAATACAACCTGCAAAATATTTTTAAAATCTCGTTCAAACTTAAATCGTATTAGTACAATATCATTCAAACATATGCTAACAACAATTTCTAATTTTAATAATACTTTTGTTACTGAAATTTCTTCAAGCTTGAAAATACCAAAATTGATCCAATTTCGAGAAGCTGAATCTTCTTTATTTTATCCCCATCCTCATTACATGGTTGCAAGCTGTACGTTACAAAAATTCACTCAACCTTTCCAAGCCACTCTATGCACTCAACATTTCCAAAATATTAACAAAATTTTCACTTGGCACAACATATACAAACAGATTTCAATACATTCAAATGGGTGCCCAAGTGAAAAATTGTATCCAACCATAAGTATAAAATAAAGTAGAATAATTAAGAATTAAGTATTGTAAAACAAAAAACACTAAATAGATTTACATAAAAGAAATCATTCAACATCCAAATCACAATTAGTTTAAGACATAATTCTTGGTAGTTTATTTAATGACCACCAACGAACCATCACATTCAAGCAAGACCAATCAAAAAAATTACTATATTTCAAACATTGTTTAGAATTATACGTGACTCATATATTGGTCGACCCATAAACCAATCTGTAAACCATAATATAACATATATTTATATTTATGTATTACATATTTATATAATAAATAATATGTATATGTTTAAATAACATATTATATATTTATATATTTACATACATAAGTATGTGTATTATGTATAATATATAATAGATAATATAATATATAAATATGATAATATAATATATATAATATATAATAGATAATATATATATATATATATATATATATATATATATACACAATATGATATGATATGATATGTTATGTTATGTTATGATGTGATATGATATGATATGTTATGATATGATATGAAATGATATACCACCTACTTAATATAATATATAATATAGTAATATAATTATACCACCTCCTTAAATATTTGGAACCTAAAAATTAGCTCTCCTACTCCTATACCTAAGTACACCATCTATTTCCCTTCCTAAATTTATCATAAAATCTAAACCTCACTACATTCTTACGTCCCTCCTTTGTCCAAAAGAGTTGCAACTCTTGTTAAACCTGTGTTCTCAAATAGAAAATTAAGTTAAAAAAATAAGAATAAAAAATAAAATATACCGATAAATAGTACCTCATGTTCGTAAAAACTTCTAAATTGAGCGAGCTTGCTCAGAATCAATACAACCTGCAAAATATTTTTAAAATCTCGTTCAAACTTAAATCGTATTAGTACAATATCATTCAAACATATGCTAACAACAATTTCTAATTTTAATAATACCTATGTTACTGAAATTTCTTCAAGCTTGAAAATACCAAAATTGATCCAATTTCGAGAAGCTGAATCTTCTATATTTTATCCCCATCCTCATTACATGGTTGCAAGCTGTACGTTACAAAAATTCACTCAACCTTTCCAAGCCACTCTATGCACTCAACATTTCCAAAATATTAACAAAATTTTCACTTGGCACAACATATACAAACAGATTTCAATACATTCAAATGGGTGGCCAAGTGAAAAATTGTATCCAACCATAAGTATAAAATAAAGTAGAATAATTAAGAATTAAGTATTGTAAAACAAAAAACACTAAATAGATTTACATAAAAGAAATCATTCAACATCCAAATCACAATTAGTTTAAGACATAATTCTTGGTAGTTTATTTAATGACCACCAACGAACCATCACATTCAAGCAAGACCAATCAAAAAAATTACTATATTTCAAACAATGTTTAGAATTATACGTGACTCATATATTGGTCGACCCATAAACCAATCTGTAAACCATAATATAACATATATTTATATTTATGTATTACATATTTATATAATAAATAATATGTATATGTTTAAATAACATATTATATATTATATATTTACATACATAAGTATATATATTATGTATAATATATAATAGATAATATAATATATATATATATATATATATAATATGATATGATATGATACGATATGATATGTTATGTTATGATGTGATATGATATGATATGTTATGATATGATATGATATGAAATGATATACCACCTACTTAATATAATATATAATATATTAATATAATTATATCACCTCCTTAAATATTTGGAACCTAAAAATTAGCTCTCCTACTCCTATACCTATGTACACCATCTATTTCCCTTCCTAAATTTATCATAAAATCTAAACCTCACAACATTCTTACGTCCCTCCTTTGTCCAAAAGAGTTGCAACTCTTGTTAAACCTGCGTTCTCAAACAGAAAATTAAGTTAAAAAAATAAGAATAAAAAATAAAATATACCGATAAATAGTACCTCATGTTCGTAAAAACTTCTAAATTGAGCGAGCTTGCTCAGAATCAATACAACCTGCAAAATATTTTTAAAATCTCGTTCAAACTTAAATCGTATTAGTACAATATCATTCAAACATATGCTAACAACAATTTCTAATTTTAATAATACCTTTGTTACTGAAATTTCTTCAAGCTTGAAAATACCAAAATTGATCCAATTTCGAGAAGCTGAATCTTCTATATTTTATCCCCATCCTCATTACATGGTTGCAAGCTGTACGTTACAAAAATTCACTCAACCTTTCAAAGCCACTCTATGCACTCAACATTTCCAAAATATTAACAAAATTTTCACTTGGCACACAACATATACAAAAAGATTTCAATACATTCAAATGGGTGGCCAAGTGAAAAATTGTATCCAACCATAAGTATAAAATAAAGTAGAATAATTAAGAATTAAGTATTGTAAAACAAAAAACACTAAATAGATTTACATAAAAGAAATCATTCAACATCCAAATCACAATTAGTTTAAGACATAATTCTTGGTAGTTTATTTAATGACCACCAACGAACCATCACATTCAAGCAAGACCAATCAAAAAAATTACTATATTTCAAACAATGATATTATGTATTACATATTTATATAATAAATAATATGTATATGTTTAAATAACATATTATATATTTATATATTTACATACATAAGTATGTATATTATGTATAATATATAATAGATAATATAATATATATATATATATATATATATATATATAATATGATATGATATGATAAGATATGATATGTTATGTTATGATGTGATATGATATGATATGTTATGATATGATATGATATGAAATGATATACCACCTACTTAATATAATATATAATATATTAATATAATTATATCACCTCCTTAAATATTTGGAACCTAAAAATAAGCTCTCCTACTCCTATACCTATGTACACCATCTATTTCCCTTCCTAAATTTATCATAAAATCTAAACCTCACAACATTCTTACGTCCCCTCCTTTGTCCAAAAGAGTTGCAACTCTTGTTAAACCTGCGTTCTCAACAGAAAATTAAGTTAAAAAAAATAAGAATAAAAAATAAAATATACCGATAAATAGTACCTCATGTTCGTAAAAACTTCTAAATTGAGCGAGCTTGCTCAGAATCAATACAACCTGCAAAATATTTTTAAAATCTCGTTCAAACTTAAATCGTATTAGTACAATATCATTCAAACATATGCTAACAACAATTTCTAATTTTAATAATACCTTTGTTACTGAAATTTCTTCAAGCTTGAAAATACCAAAATTGATCCAATTTCGAGAAGCTGAATCTTCTATATTTTATCCCCATCCTCATTACATGGTTGCAAGCTGTACGTTACAAAAATTCACTCAACCTTTCAAAGCCACTCTATGCACTCAACATTTCCAAAATATTAACAAAATTTTCACTCTGCACAACATATACAAAAAGATTTCAATACATTCAAATGGGTGGCCAAGTGAAAAATTGTATTCAACCATAAGTATAAAATAAAGTAGAATAATTAAGAATTAAGTATTGTAAAACAAAAAACACTAAATAGATTTACATAAAAGAAATCATTCAACATCCAAATCACAATTAGTTTAAGACATAATTCTTGGTAGTTTATTTAATGACCACCAACGAACCATCACATTCAAGCAAGACCAATCAAAAAAATTACTATATTTCAAACAATGTTTAGAATTATACGTGACTCATATATTGGTCGACCCATAAACCAATCTGTAAACCATAATATAACATATATTTATATTTATGTATTACATATTTATATAATAAATAATATGTATATGTTTAAATAACATATTATATATTTACATATTTATATACATAAGTATGTATATTATGTATAATATATAATAGATAATATATATATATATATATATATATATATATATATAATATGATATGATATGATATGATATGTTATGTTATGATGTGATATGATATGATATGTTATGATATGATATGATATGAAATGATATACCACCTACTTAATATAATATATAATATATTAATATAATTATATCACCTCCTTAAATATTTGGAACCTAAAAATTAGCTCTCCTACTCCTATACCTATGTGCACCATCTATTTCCCTTCCTAAATTTATCATAAAATTTAAACCTCACAACATTCTTACGTCCCTCCTTTGTCCAAAAGAGTTGCAACTCTTGTTAAACCTGTGTTCTCAAACAGAAAATTAAGTTAAAAAAATAAAAATAAAAAATAAAAATACCGATAAATAGTACCTCATGTTCGTAAAAACTTCTAAATTGAGCGAGCTTGCTCAGAATCAATACAACCTGCAAAATATTTTTAAAATCTCGTTCAAACTTAAATCGTATTAGTACAATATCATTCAAACATATGCTAACAACAATTTCTAATTTTAATAATACCTTTGTTACTGAAATTTCTTCAAGCTTGAAAATACCAAAATTGATCCAATTTCGAGAAGCTGAAGCTTCTATATTTATCCCCATCCTCATTACATGGTTGCAAGCTGTACGTTACAAAAATTCACTCAACCTTTCCAAGCCACTCTATGCACTCAACATTTCCAAAATATTAACAAAATTTTCACTTGGCACAACATATACAAAAAGATTTCAATACATTCAAATGGGTGGCCAAGTGAAAAATTGTATCCAACCATAAGTATAAAATAAAGTAGAATAATTAAGAATTAAGTATTGTAAACAAAAAACACTAAATAGATTTACATAAAAGGAAATCATTCAACATCCAAATCACAATTAGTTTAAGACATAATTCTTGGTAGTTTATTTAATGACCACCAACGAACCATCACATTCAAGCAAGACCAATCAAAAAAAATACTATATTTCAAACAATGTTAGAATTATACGTGACTCATATATTGGTCGACCCATAAACCAATCTGTAAACCATAATATAACATATATTTATATTTATGTATTACATATTTATATAATAAATAATATGTATATGTTTAAATACATATTATATATTTATATATTTACATACATAAGTATGTTATTATGTATATTATAAAGAATTATAATATAAATAGATAATATAATATAATATATATTATATATATATATATAATATATATATATAAATTATATGATATGATATGATATGATATGTTATGTTATGATGTGATATGATATGATATGTTATGATATGATATGATAGAATGATATACCACCTACTTAATATAATATATAATATAGTAATATACTTATATCACCTCCTTAAATATTTGGAACCTAAAAATTAGCTCTCCTACTCCTATACCTAAGTACACCATCTATTTCCCTTCCTAAATTTATCATAAAATCTAAACTCACTACATTCTTACGTCCCTCCTTTGTCCAAAAGAGTTGCAACTCTTGTTAAACCTGTGTTCTCAAACAGAAAATTAAGTTAAAAAAATAAGAATAAAAAATAAAATATACCGATAAATAGTACCTCATGTTCGTAAAAACTTCTAAATTGAGCGAGCTTGCTCAGAATCAATACAACCTGCAAAATATTTTTAAAATCTCGTTCAAACTTAAATCGTATTAGTACAATATCATTCAAACATATGCTAACAACAATTTCTAATTTTAATAATACCTTTGTTACTGAAATTTCTTCAAGCTTGAAAATACCAAAATGATCCAATTTCGAGAAGCTGAATCTTCTATATTTTATCCCCATCCTCATTACATGGTTGCAAGCTGTACGTTACAAAAATTCACTCAACCTTTCCAAGCCACTCTATGCACTCAACATTTCCAAAATATTAACAAAATTTTCACTTGGCACAACATATACAAACAGATTTCAATACATTCAATGGGTGCCCAAGTGAAAAATTGTATCCAACCATAAGTATAAAATAAAGTAGAATAATTAAGAATTAAGTATTGTAAAACAAAAAACACTAAATAGATTTACATAAAAGAAATCATTCAACATCCAAATCACAATTAGTTTAAGACATAATTCTTGGTAGTTTATTTAATGACCACCAACGAACCATCACATTCAAGCAAGACCAATCAAAAAAATTACTATATTTCAAACAATGTTTAGAATTATACGTGACTCATATATTGGTCGACCCATAAACCAATCTGTAAACCATAATATAACATATATTTATATTTATGTATTACATATTTATATAATAAATAATATGTATATGTTTAAATAACATATTATATATTTATATTTACATACATAAGTATGTATATGTATATATATAGATATATATATAGATATATATATATATATATATATATATATATATATATATATATATATATATATATATATATGATATGATTGATATGTAGTTATGTTATGATGTGATATGATATGATATGTTAGATAGATATGAATGATATACCACCTACTTAATATAATATATAATATAGTAATATAATTATACCACCTCCTTAAATATTTGGAACCTAAAAATTAGCTCTCCTACTCCTATACCTAAGTACACCATCTATTTCCCTTCCTAAATTTATCATAAAATCTAAACCTCACTACATTCTTACGTCCCTCCTTGTCCAAAAGAGTTGCAACTCTTGTTAAACCTGTGTTCTCAAACAGAAAATTAAGTTAAAAAAATAAGAATAAAAAATAAAAATATACCGATAAATAGTACCTCATGTTCGTAAAAACTTCTAAATTGAGCGAGCTTGCTCAGAATCAATACAACCTGCAAAATATTTTTAAAATCTCGTTCAAACTTAAATCGTATTAGTACAATATCATTCAAACATATGCTAACAACAATTTCTAATTTTAATAATACCTTGTTACTGAAATTTCTTCAAGCTTGAAAATACCAAAATTGATCCAATTTCGAGAAGCTGAATCTTCTATATTTTATCCCCATCCTCATTACATGGTTGCAAGCTGTACGTTACAAAAATTCACTCAACCTTTCCAAGCCACTCTATGCACTCAACATTTCCAAAATATTAACAAAATTTTCACTTGGCACAACATATACAAACAGATTTCAATACATTCAAATGGGTGGCCAAGTGAAAAATTGTATCCAACCATAAGTATAAATAAAGTAGAATAATTAAGAATTAAGTATTGTAAAACAAAAAACACTAAATAGATTTACATAAAAGAAATCATTCAACATCCAAATCACAATTAGTTTAAGACATATTCTTGGTAGTTTATTTAATGACCACCAACGAACCATCACATTCAAGCAAGACCAATCAAAAAAATTACTATATTTCAAACATGTTTAGAATTATACGTGACTCATATATTGGTCGACCCATAAACCATCTGTAAACCATAATATAACATATATTTATATTTATGTATTACATATTTATATAATAAATAATATGTATATGTTTAAATAACATATTATATTTATATATTTACATACATAAGTATGTATATTATGTATAATATATAATAGATAATATATATATATATATATATATATATATAATATGATATGATATGATACGATATGATATGTTATGTTATGATGTGATATGATATGATATGATATGATATGAAATGATATACCACCTACTTAATATAATATATAATATATTAATATAATTATATCACCTCCTTAAATATTTGGAACCTAAAAATTAGCTCTCCTACTCCTATACCTATGTAGACCATCTATTTCCCTTCCTAAATTTATCATAAAATCTAAATCTCACAACATTCTTACGTCCCTCCTTTGTCCAAAAGAGTTGCAACTCTTGTTAAACCTGTGTTCTCAAACAGAAAATTAAGTTAAAAAAATAAGAATAAAAAATAAAATATACCGATAAATAGTACCTCATGTTCGTAAAAACTTCTAAATTGAGTGAGCTTGCTCAGAATCAATACAACCTGCAAAATATTTTTAAAATCTCGTTCAAACTTAAATCGTATTAGTACAATATCATTCAAACATATTCTAACAACAATTTCTAATTTTAATAATACCTTTGTTACTGAAATTTCTTCAAGCTTGAAAATACCAAAATAGATCCAATTTCGAGAAACTGAATCTTCTATATTTTATCCCCATCCTCATTACATGGTTGCAAGCTGTACGTTACAAAAATTCACTCAACCTTTCCAAGCCACTCTATGCACTCAACATTTCCAAAATATTAACAAAATTTTCACTTGGCACAACATATACAAACAGATTTCAATACATTCAAATGGGTGCCCAAGTGAAAAATTGTATCCAACCATAAGTATAAAATAAAGTAGAATAATTAAGAATTAAGTATTGTAAAACAAAAAACACTAAATAGATTTACATAAAAGAAATCATTCAACATCCAAATCACAATTAGTTTAAGACATAATTCTTGGTAGTTTATTTAATGACCACCAACGAACCATCACATTCAAGCAAGACCAATCAAAAAAATTACTATATTTCAAACAATGTTTAGAATTATACGTGACTCATATATTGGTCGACCCATAAACCAATCTGTAAACCATAATATAACATATATTTATATTTATGTATTACATATTTATATAATAAATAATATGTATATGTTTAAATAACATATTATATATTTATATATTTACATACATAAGTATGTATATTATGTATAATATATAATAGATAATATAATATATATATATATATATATATATATATATATATAATATGATATGATATGTTATGTTATGTTATGATGTGATATGATATATGTTATGATATGATATGATATGAAATGATATACCACCTACTTAATATAATATATAATATAGTAATATAATTATATCCACCTCCTTAAATATTTGGAACCTAAAAATTAGCTCTCCTACTCCTATACCTAATGTACACCATCTATTTCCCTTCCTAAATTTATCATAAAATCTAAACCTCACTACATTCTTACGTCCCTCCTTTGTCCAAAAGAGTTGCAACTCTTGTTAAACCTGTGTTCTCAAACAGAAAATTAAGTTAAAAAAATAAGAATAAAAAATAAAATATACCGATAAATAGTACCTCATGTTCGTAAAAACTTCTAAATTGAGCGAGCTTGCTCAGAATCAATACAACCTGCAAAATATTTTTAAAATCTCGTTCAAACTTAAATCGTATTAGTACAATATCATTCAAACATATGCTAACAACAATTTCTAATTTTAATAATACCTTTGTTACTGAAATTTCTTCAAGCTTGAAAATACCAAAATTGATCCAATTTCGAGAAGCTGAATCTTCTATATTTTATCCCCATCCTCATTACATGGTTGCAAGCTGTACGTTACAAAAATTCACTCAACCTTTCCAAGCCACTCTATGCACTCAACATTTCCAAAATATTAACAAAATTTTCACTTGGCACAACATATACAAACAGATTTCAATACATTCAAATGGGTGCCCAAGTGAAAAATTGTATCCAACCATAAGTATAAAATAAAGTAGAATAATTAAGAATTAAGTATTGTAAAACAAAAAACACTAAATAGATTTACATAAAAGAAATCATTCAACATCCAAATCACAATAAGTTTAAGACATAATTCTTGGTAGTTTATTTAATGACCACCAACGAACCATCACATTCAAGCAAGACCAATCAAAAAAATTACTATATTTCAAACAATGTTTAGAATTATACGTGACTCATATATTGGTCGACCCATAAACCAATCTGTAAACCATAATATAACATATATTTATATTTATGTATTACATATTATAATAAATAATATGTATATGTTTAAATAACATATTATATATTTATATATTTACATACATAAGTATGTATATTATGTATAATATATAATAGATAATATATATATATATATATATATATATATATAATATGATATGATAGATGATATGTATGTATGATGGATATGATATGATATGTTATGATATGATATGATATGAAATGATATACCACCTACTTAATATAATATATAATATATTAATATAATTATATCACCTCCTTAAATATTTGGAACCTAAAAATTAGCTCTCCTACTCCTATACCTAGTAGCACCATCTATTTCCCTTCCTAAATTTATCATAAAATCTAAACCTCACTACATTCTTACGTCCCTCCTCTGTCCAAAAGAGTTGCAACTCTTGTTAAACCTGTGTTCTCAAACAGAAAATTAAGTTAAAAAAATAAGAATAAAAAATAAAATATACCGATAAATAGTACCTCATGTTCGTAAAAACTTCTAAATTGAGCGAGCTTGCTCAGAATCAATACAACCTGCAAAATATTTTTAAAATCTCGTTCAAACTTAAATCGTATTAGTACAATATCATTCAAACATATGCTAACAACAATTTCTAATTTTAATAATACCTTTGTTACTGAAATTTCTTCAAGCTTGAAAATACCAAAATTGATCCAATTTCGAGAAGCTGAATCTTCTATATTTTATCCCCATCCTCATTACATGGTTGCAAGCTGTACGTTACAAAAATTCACTCAACCTTTCCAAGCCACTCTATGCACTCAACATTTCCAAAATATTAACAAAATTTTCACTTGGCACAACATATACAAACAGATTTCAATACATTCAAATGGGTGCCCAAGTGAAAAATTGTATCCAACCATAAGTATAAAATAAAGTAGAATAATTAAGAATTAAGTATTGTAAAACAAAAAACACTAAATAGATTTACATAAAAGAAATCATTCAACATCCAAATCACAATAAGTTTAAGACATAATTCTTGGTAGTTTATTTAATGACCACCAACGAACCATCACATTCAAGCAAGACCAATCAAAAAAATTACTATATTTCAAACAATGTTTAGAATTATACGTGACTCATATATTGGTCGACCCATAAACCAATCTGTAAACCATAATATAACATATATTTATATTATGTATTACATATTTATATAATAAATAATATGTATATGTTTAAATAACATATTATATATTTATATATTTACATACATAAGTATGTATATTATGTATAATATATAATAGATAATATAATATATATATATATATATATATATATATAATATGATATGATATGATATGTTATGTTATGTTATGATGTGATATGATATGATATGTTATGATATGATATGATATGAAATGATATACCACCTACTTAATATAATATATAATATAGTAATATAATTATACCACCTCCTTAAATATTTGGAACCTAAAAATTAGCTCTCCTACTCCTATACCAAAGTACACCATCTATTTTCCTTCCTAAATTTATCATAAAATCTAAACCTCACTACATTCTTACGTCCCTCCTTGTCCAAAAGAGTTGCAACTCTTGTTAAACCTGTGTTCTCAAACAGAAAATTAAGTTAAAAAAATAAGAATAAAAAATAAAATATACCGATAAATAGTACCTCATGTTCGTAAAAACTTCTAAATTGAGCGAGCTTGCTCAGAATCAATACAACCTGCAAAATATTTTTAAAATCTCGTTCAAACTTAAATCGTATTAGTACAATATCATTCAAACATATGCTAACAACAATTTCTAATTTTAATAATACCTTTGTTACTGAAATTTCTTCAAGCTTGAAAATACCAAAATTGATCCAATTTCGAGAAGCTGAATCTTCTATATTTTATCCCCATCCTCATTACATGGTTGCAAGCTGTACGTTACAAAAATTCACTCAACCTTTCCAAGCCACTCTATGCACTCAACATTTCCAAAATATTAACAAAATTTTCACTTGGCACAACATATACAAACAGATTTCAATACATTCAAATGGGTGCCCAAGTGAAAAATTGTATCCAACCATAAGTATAAAATAAAGTAGAATAATTAAGAATTAAGTATTGTAAAACAAAAAACACTAAATAGATTTACATAAAAGAAATCATTCAACATCCAAATCACAATAAGTTTAAGACATAATTCTTGGTAGTTTATTTAATGACCACCAACGAACCATCACATTCAAGCAAGACCAATCAAAAAAATTACTATATTTCAAACAATGTTTAGAATTATACGTGACTCATATATTGGTCGACCCATAAACCAATCTGTAAACCATAATATAACATATATTTATATTTATGTATTACATATTTATATAATAAATAATATGTATATGTTTAAATAACATATTATATATTTATATATTTACATACATAAGTATGTATATTATGTATAATATATAATAGATAATATAATATATATATATATATATATATATATATATAATATGATATGATATGATATGTTATGTTATGTTATGATGTGATATGATATGATATGTTATGATATGATATGATATGAAATGATATACCACCTACTTAATATAATATATAATATAGTAATATAATTATACCACCTCCTTAAATATTTGGAACCTAAAAATTAGCTCTCCTACTCCTATACCTAAGTACACCATCTATTTCCCTTCCTAAATTTATCATAAAATCTAAACCTCAGTGCATTTTTACGTCCCTCCTCTGTCCAAAAGAGTTGCAACTCTTGTTAAACCTGTGTTCTCTAACAGAAAATTAAGTTAAAAAAATAAGAATAAAAAATAAAATATACCGATAAATAGTACCTCATGTTCGTAAAAACTTCTAAATTGAGCGAACTTGCTCAGAATCAATACAACCTGCAAAATATTTTTAAAATCTCGTTCAAACTTAAATCGTATTAGTACAATATCATTCAAACATATGCTAACAACAATTTCTAATTTTAATAATACCTTTGTTACTGAAATTTCTTCAAGCTTGAAAATACCAAAATTGATCCAATTTCGAGAAGCTGAATCTTCTATATTTTATCCCCATCCTCATTACATGGTTGCAAGCTGTACGTTACAAAAATTCACTCAACCTTTCCAAGCCACTCTATGCACTCAACAATTCCAAAATATTAACAAAATTCACTTGGCACAACATATACAAACAGATTTCAATACATTCAAATGGGTGCCCAAGTGAAAAATTGTATCCAACCATAAGTATAAAATAAAGTAGAATAATTAAGAATTAAGTATTGTAAAACAAAAAACACTAAATAGATTTACATAAAAGAAATCATTCAACATCCAAATCACAATAAGTTTAAGACATAATTCTTGGTAGTTTATTTAATGACCACCAACGAACCATCACATTCAAGCAAGACCAATCAAAAAAATTACTATATTTCAAACAATGTTTAGAATTATACGTGACTCATATATTGGTCGACCCATAAACCAATCTGTAAACCATAATATAACATATATTTATATTTATGTATTACATATTTATATAATAATAATATGTATATGTTTAAATAACATATTATATATTTATATATTTACATACATAAGTATGTATATTATGTATAATATATAATAGATAATATATATATATATATATATATATATATATATATATATATATGATATGATATGATATGATATGTATATGTTATGTTATGATGTGATATGATATGTATGATATGATATGATATGAAATGATATACCACCTACTTAATATAATATATAATATAGTAATATAATTATACCACCTCCTTAAATATTTGGAACCTAAAATTAGCTCTCCTACTCCTATACCTAAGTACACCATCTATTTCCCTTCCTAAATTTATCATAAAATCTAAACCTCACTACATTCTTACGTCCCTCCTCTTGTCCAAAAGAGTTGCAACTCTTGTTAAACCTGTGTTCTCAAACAGAAAATTAAGTTAAAAAAATAAGAATAAAAAATAAAATATACCGATAAATAGTACCTCATGTTCGTAAAAACTTCTAAATTGAGCGAGCTTGCTCAGAATCAATACAACCTGCAAAATATTTTTAAAATCTCGTTCAAACTTAAATCGTATTAGTACAATATCATTCAAACATATGCTAACAACAATTTCTAATTTTAATAATACCTTTGTTACTGAAATTTCTTCAAGCTTGAAAATACCAAAATTGATCCAATTTCGAGAAGCTGAATCTTCTATATTTTATCCCCATCCTCATTACATGGTTGCAAGCTGTACGTTACAAAAATTCACTCAACCTTTCCAAGCCACTCTATGCACTCAACATTTCCAAAATATTAACAAAATTTTCACTTGGCACAACATATACAAACAGATTTCAATACATTCAAATGGGTGCCCAAGTGAAAAATTGTATCCAACCATAAGTATAAAATAAAGTAGAATAATTAAGAATTAAGTATTGTAAAACAAAAAACACTAAATAGATTTACATAAAAGAAATCATTCAACATCCAAATCACAATAGTTTAAGACATAATTCTTGGTAGTTTATTTAATGACCACCAACGAACCATCACATTCAAGCAAGACCAATCAAAAAATTACTATATTTCAAACAATGTTTAGAATTATACGTGACTCATATATTGGTCGACCCATAAACCAATCTGTAAACCATAATATAACATATATTTATATTTATGTATTACATATTTATATAATAAATAATATGTATATGTTTAAATAACATATTATATATTTATATATTTACATACATAAGTATGTATATTATGTATAATATATAATAGATAATATATATATATATATATATATATATATATATAATATGATATGATATGATATGATATGTTATGTTATGATGTGATATGATATGATATGTTATGATATGATATGATATGAAATGATATACCACCTACTTAATATAATATATAATATAGTAATATAATTATACCACCTCCTTAAATATTTGGAACCTAAAAATTAGCTCTCCTACTCCTATACCTAAGTACACCATCTATTTCCCTTCCTAAATTTATCATAAAATCTAAACCTCACTACATTCTTACGTCCCTCCTCTGTCCAAAAGAGTTGCAACTCTTGTTAAACCTGTGTTCTCAAACAGAAAATTAAGTTAAAAAAATAAGAATAAAAAATAAAATATACCGATAAATAGTACCTCATGTTCGTAAAAACTTCTAAATTGAGCGAGCTTGCTCAGAATCAATACAACCTGCAAAATATTTTTAAAATCTCGTTCAAACTTAAATCGTATTAGTACAATATCATTCAAACATATGCTAACAACAATTTCTAATTTTAATAATACCTTTGTTACTGAAATTTCTTCAAGCTTGAAAATACCAAAATTGATCCAATTTCGAGAAGCTGAATCTTCTATATTTTATCCCCATCCTCATTACATGGTTGCAAGCTGTACGTTACAAAAATTCACTCAACCTTTCCAAGCCACTCTATGCACTCAACATTTCCAAAATATTAACAAAATTTTCACTTGGCACAACATATACAAACAGATTTCAATACATTCAAATGGGTGCCCAAGTGAAAAATTGTATCCAACCATAAGTATAAAATAAAGTAGAATAATTAAGAATTAAGTATTGTAAAACAAAAAACACTAAATAGATTTACATAAAAGAAATCATTCAACATCCAAATCACAATAAGTTTAAGACATAATTCTTGGTAGTTTATTTAATGACCACCAACGAACCATCACATTCAAGCAAGACCAATCAAAAAAATTACTATATTTCAAACAATGTTTAGAATTATACGTGACTCATATATTGGTCGACCCATAAACCAATCTGTAAACCATAATATAACATATATTTATATTTATGTATTACATATTTATATAATAAATAATATGTATATGTTTAAATAACATATTATATATTATATATTTACATACATAAGTATGTATATTATGTATAATATATAATAGATAATATAATATATATATATATATATATATATATATATGATATGATATTATATGATATGTTATGTTATGATGTGATATGATATGATATGTTATGATATGATATGATATGATATGAAATGATATACCACCTACTTAATATAATATATAATATAGTAATATAATTATACCACCTCCTTAAATATTTGGAACCTAAAAATTAGCTCTCCTACTCCTATACCTAAGTACACCATCTATTTCCCTTCCTAAATTTATCATAAAATCTAAACCTCACTACATTCTTACGTCCCTCCTCTGTCCAAAGAGTTGCAACTCTTGTTAAACCTGTGTTCTCAAACAGAAAATTAAGTTAAAAAAATAAGAATAAAAAATAAAATATACCGATAAATAGTACCTCATGTTCGTAAAAACTTCTAAATTGAGCGAGCTTGCTCAGAATCAATACAACCTGCAAAATATTTTTAAAATCTCGTTCAAACTTAAATCGTATTAGTACAATATCATTCAAACATATGCTAACAACAATTTCTAATTTTAATAATACCTTTGTTACTGAAATTTCTTCAAGCTTGAAAATACCAAAATTGATCCAATTTCGAGAAGCTGAATCTTCTATATTTTATCCCCATCCTCATTACATGGTTGCAAGCTGTACGTTACAAAAATTCACTCAACCTTTCCAAGCCACTCTATGCACTCAACATTTCCAAAATATTAACAAAATTTTCACTTGGCACAACATATACAAACAGATTTCAATACATTCAAATGGGTGCCCAAGTGAAAAATTGTATCCAACCATAAGTATAAAATAAAGTAGAATAATTAAGAATTAAGTATTGTAAAACAAAAAACACTAAATAGATTTACATAAAAGAAATCATTCAACATCCAAATCACAATAAGTTTAAGACATAATTCTTGGTAGTTTATTTAATGACCACCAACGAACCATCACATTCAAGCGAAGACCAATCAAAAAAATTACTATATTTCAAACAATGTTTAGAATTATACGTGACTCATATATTGGTCGACCCATAAACCAATCTGTAAACCATAATATAACATATATTAATATTTATGTATTACATATTTATATAATAAATAATATGTATATGTTTAAATAACATATTATATATTTATATATTTACATACATAAGTATGTATATTATGTATATTATATAATAGATAATATAATATATATATATATATATAATATGATATGATATGATATGTTATGTTATGTTATGATGTGATATGATATGATATGTTATGATATGATATGATTTGAAATGATATACCACCTACTTAATATAATATATAATATAGTAATATAATTATACCACCTCCTTAAATATTTGGAACCTAAAAATTAGCTCTCCTACTCTTATACTAAGTACACCATCTATTTCCCTTCCTAAATTTATCATAAAATCTAAACCTCAGTGCATTTTTACGTCCCTCCTCTGTCCAAAAGAGTTGCAACTCTTGTTAAACCTGTGTTCTCAAACAGAAAATTAAGTTAAAAAATAAGAATAAAAAATAAAATATACCGATAAATAGTACCTCATGTTCGTAAAAACTTCTAAATTGAGCGAGCTTGCTCAGAATCAATACAACCTGCAAAATATTTTTAAAATCTCGTTCAAACTTAAATCGTATTAGTACAATATCATTCAAACATATGCTAACAACAATTTCTAATTTTAATAATACCTTTGTTACTGAAATTTCTTCAAGCTTGAAAATACCAAAATTGATCCAATTTCGAGAAGCTGAATCTTCTATATTTTATCCCCATCCTCATTACATGGTTGCAAGCTGTACGTTACAAAAATTCACTCAACCTTTCCAAGCCACTCTATGCACTCAACATTTCCAAATATTAACAAAATTTTCACTTGGCACAACATATACAAACAGATTTCAATACATTCAAATGGGTGCCCAAGTGAAAAATTGTATCCAACCATAAGTATAAAATAAAGTAGAATAATTAAGAATTAAGTATTGTAAAACAAAAAACACTAAATAGATTTACATAAAGAAATCATTCAACATCCAAATCACAATAAGTTTAAGACATAATTCTTGGTAGTTTATTTAATGACCACCAACGAACCATCACATTCAAGCAAGACCAATCAAAAAAATTACTATATTTCAAACAATGTTTAGAATTATACGTGACTCATATATTGGTCGACCCATAAACCAATCTGTAAACCATAATATAACATATATTTATATCTATGTATTACATATTTATATAATAAATAATATGTATATGTTTAAATAACATATTATATATTTATATATTTACATACATAAGTATGTATATTATGTATAATATATAATAGATAATATAATATATATATATATATATATATATATGATATGATATGATATGATATTATATGATATGTTATGTTATGATGTGATATGATATGTTATGATATGATATGATATGAAATGATATACCACCTACTTAATATAATATAATATAGTAATATAGTAATATAATTATACCACCTCCTTAAATATTTGGAACCTAAAAATTAGCTCTCCTACTCCTATACCTAAGTACACCATCTATTTCTCTTCTTAAATTTATCATAAAATCTAAACCTCACTACATTCTTACGTCCCTCCTCTGTCCAAAAGAGTTGCAACTCTTGTTAAACCTGTGTTCTCAAACAGAAAATTAAGTTAAAAAAATAAGAATAAAAAATAAAATATACCGATAAATAGTACCTCATGTTCGTAAAAACTTCTAAATTGAGCGAGCTTGCTCAGAATCAATACAACCTGCAAAATATTTTTAAAATCTCGTTCAAACTTAAATCGTATTAGTACAATATCATTCAAACATATGCTAACAACAATTTCTAATTTTAATAATACCTTTGTTACTGAAATTTCTTCAAGCTTGAAAATACCAAAATTGATCCTAATTTCGAGAAGCTGAATCTTCTATATTTTATCCCCATCCTCATTACATGGTTGCAAGCTTGTACGTTACAAAAATTCACTCAACCTTTCCAAGCCACTCTATGCAGTCAACATTTCCAAAATATTAACAAAATTTTCACTTGGCACAACATATACAAACAGATTTCAATACATTCAAATGGGTGCCCAAGTGAAAAAGTGTATCCAACCATAAGTATAAAATAAAGTAGAATAATTAAGAATTAAGTATTGTAAAACAAAAAACACTAAATAGATTTACATAAAAGAAATCATTCAACATCCAAATCACAATAAGTTTAAGACATAATTCTTGGTAGTTTATTTAATGACCACCAACGAACCATCACATTCAAGCAAGACCAATCAAAAAAATTACTATATTTCAAACAATGTTTAGAATTATACGTGACTCATATATTGGTCGACCCATAAACCAATCTGTAAACCATAATATAACATATATTTATATTTATGTATTACATATTTATATAATAAATAATATGTATATGTTTAAATAACATATTATATACTTATATATTTACATACATAAGTATGTATATTATGTATAATATATAATAGATAATATAATATATATATATATATATATATATATATATAATATGATATGATATGATATTATATGATATGTTATGTTATGTTATGTTATGATGATATGTATGATATGATATGTATGATATGAAATGATATACCACCTACTTAATATAATATATAATATAGTAATATAATTATACCACCTCCTTAAATATTTGGAACCTAAAATTAGCTCTCCTACTCCTATACCTAAGTACACCATCTATTTCCTTCCTAAATTTATCATAAAATCTAAACCTCACTACATTCTTACGTCCCTCCTCTGTCCAAAAGAGTTGCAACTCTTGTTAAACCTGTGTTCTCAAACAGAAAATTAATGTTAAAAAAATAAGAATAAAAAATAAAATATACCGATAAATAGTACCTCATGTTCGTAAAAACTTCTAAATTGAGCGAGTTGCTCAGAAGTCAATACAACCTGCAAAATATTTTTAAAATCTCGTTCAAACTTAAATCGTATTAGTACAATATCATTCAAACATATGCTAACAACAATTTCTAATTTTAATAATACCTTTGTTACTGAAATTTCTTCAAGCTTGAAAATACCAAAATTGATCCAATTTCGAGAAGCTGAATCTTCTATATTTTATCCCCATCCTCATTACATGGTTGCAAGCTGTACGTTACAAAAATTCACTCAACCTTTCCAAGCCACTCTATGCAGTCAACATTTCCAAAATATTAACAAAATTTTCACTTGGCACAACATATACAAACAGATTTCAATACATTCAAATGGGTGCCCAAGTGAAAAAGTGTATCCAACCATAAGTATAAAATAAAGTAGAATAATTAAGAATTAAGTATTGTAAAACAAAAAACACTAAATAGATTTACATAAAAGAAATCATTCAACATCCAAATCACAATAAGTTTAAGACATAATTCTTGGTAGTTTATTTAATGACCACCAACGAACCATCACATTCAAGCAAGACCAATCAAAAAAATACTATATTTCAAACAATGTTTAGAATTATACGTGACTCATATATTGGTCGACCCATAAACCAATCTGTAACCCATAATATAACATATATTTATATTTATGTATTACATATTTATATAATAAATAATATGTATATGTTTAAATAACATATTATATACTTATATATTTACATACATAAGTATGTATATTATGTATAATATATAATAGATAATATAATATATATATATATATAATATGATATGATATGATATTATATGATATGTTATGTTATGTTATGATGTGATATGATATGATATGTTATGATATGAAATGATATACCACCTACTTAATATAATATATAATATATACCACCTCCTTAAATATTTGGAACCTAAAAATTAGCTCTCCTACTCCTATACCAAAGTACACCATCTATTTCTCTTCCTAAATTTATCATAAAATCTAAACCTCACTACATTCTTACGTCCCTCCTCTGTCCAAAAGAGTTGCAACTCTTGTTAAACCTGTGTTCTCAAACAGAAAATTAAGTTAAAAAATAAGAATAAAAAATAAAATATACCGATAAATAGTACCTCATGTTCGTAAAAACTTCTAAATTGAGCGAGCTTGCTCAGAATCAATACAACCTGCAAAATATTTTTAAAATCTCGTTCAAACTTAAATCGTATTAGTACAATATCATTCAAACATATGCTAACAACAATTTCTAATTTTAATAATACCTTTGTTACTGAAATTTCTTCAAGCTTGAAAATACCAAAATTGATCCAATTTCGAGAAGCTGAATCTTCTATATTTTATCTCCCATCCTCATTACATGGTAGCAAGCTGTACGTTACAAAAATTCACTCAACCTTTCCAAGCCACTCTATGCACTCAACATTACCAAAATATTAACAAAATTTTCACTTGGCACAACATATACAAACAGATTTCAATACATTCAAATGGGTGCCCAAGTGAAAAATTGTATCCAACCATAAGTATAAAATAAAGTAGAATAATTAAGAATTAAGTATTGTAAAACAAAAAACACTAAATAGATTTACATAAAAGAAATCTTTCAAAATCCAAATCACAATAAGTTTAAGACATAATTCTTGGTAGTTTATTTAATGACCACCAACGAACCATCACATTCAAGCAAGACCAATAAAAAAAATTACTATATTTTCAAACAATGTTTAGAATTATACGTGACTCATATATTGGTCGACCCATAAACCAATCTGTAAACCATAATATAACATATATTATATTTATGTATTACATATTTATATAATAAATAATATGTATATGTTTAAATAACATATTATATATTTATATATTTACATACATAAGTATGTATATTATGTATAATATAATAGATAATAATATATATATATATATATATATATATATATATATATAATATGATATGATATGATATGTTATGTTATGATGTGATATGATATGATATGTTATGATATGATATGATATGAAATGATATACCACCTACTTAATATAATATATAATATAGTAATATAGTAATATAATTATACCACCTCCTTAAATATTTGGAACCTAAAAATTAGCTCTCCTACTCCTATACCAAAGTACACCATCTATTTCCCTTCCTAAATTTATCATAAAATCTAAACCTCACTACATTTTTACGTCCCTCCTCTGTCCAAATGAGTTGCAACTCTTGTTAAACCTGTGTTCTCTAATAGAAAATTAAGTTTAAAAAATAAGAATAAAAAATAAAATATACCGATAAATAGTACCTCATGTTCTTAAAAACTTCTAAATTGAGCGAGCTTGCTCAGAATCAAAACAACCTGCAAAATATTTTTAAAATCTCGTTCAAACTTAAATCGTATTAGTACAATATCATTCAAACATAAGCTAACAACAATTTCTAATTTTAATAATACCTTTGTTACTGAAATTTCTTCAAACTTGAAAATACCAAAATTGATCCAATTTCGAGAAGCTGAATCTTCTATAGTTTATCCCCATCCTCATTACATGGTTGCAAGTTGTACGTTACAAAAATTCACTCAACCTTTTCAAGCCACTCTATGCACTCAACATTTCCAAAATATTAACAAAATTTTCACTTGGCACAACATATACAAACAGATTTCAATACATTCAAATGGGTGCCCAAGTGAAAAATTGTATCCAACCATAAGTATAAAATAAAGTAGAATAATTAAGAATTAAGTATTGTAAAACAAAAAACACTAAATAGATATTTACATAAAAGAAATCATTCAACATCCAAATCACAATAAGTTTAAGACATAATTCTTGGTAGTTTATTTAATGACCACCAACGAACCATCACATTCAAGCAAGACCAATCAAAAAAATTACTATATTTCAAACAATGTTTAGAATTATACGTGACTCATATATTGGTCGACCCATAAACCAATCTGTAAACCATAATATAACATATATTTATATTTATGTATTACATATTTATATAATAAATAATATGTATATGTTTAAATAACATATTATATATTTATATATTTACATACATAAGTACGTATATTATGTATAATATATAATAGATAATATATATATATATATATATAATATGATATGATATTATATTATATTATATGATATGATATGTTATGTTATGTTATGTTATGTTATGATGTGATATGATATGATATGTTATGATATGATATGATATGAAATGATATACCACCTACTTAATATAATATATAATATAGTAATATATTAATATAATTATACCACCTCCTTAAATATTTGGAACCTAAAAATTAGCTCTCCTACTCCTATACCTAAGTACACCATCTATTTCCCTTCCTAAATTTATCATAAAATCTAAACCTCACTACATTCTTACGTCCCTCCTCTGTCCAAAAGAGTTGCAACTCTTGTTAAACCTGTGTTCTCAAACAGAAAATTAAGTTAAAAAATAAGAATAAAAATAAAATATACCGATAAATAGTACCTCATGTTCGTAAAAACTTCTAAATTGAGCGAGCTTGCTCAGAATCAATACAACCTGCAAAATATTTTTAAAATCTCGTTCAAACTTAAATCGTATTAGTACAATATCATTCAAACATATGCTAACAACAATTTATAATTTTAATAATACCTTTGTTACTGAAATTTCTTCAAGCTTGAAAATACCAAAATTGATCCAATTTCGAGAAGCTGAATCTTCTATATTTTATCCCCATCCTTATTACATGGTTGCAAGCTGTACATTACAAAAATTCACTCAACCTTTCCAAGCCACTCTATGCACTCAACATTTCCAAAATATTAACAAAATTTTCACTTGGCACAACATATACAAACAGATTTCAATACATTCAAATGGGTGCCCAAGTGAAAAATTGTATCCAACCAAAAGTATAAAATAAAGTAGAATAATTAAGAATTAAGTATTGTAAAACAAAAACACTAAATAGATATACATAAAAGAAATCATTTAACATCCATATCACAATAAGTTTAAGACATAATTCTTGGTAGTTTATTCAATGACCACCAACGAACCATCACATTCAAGCAAGACCAATCAAAAAAATTACTATATTCCAACAAAGTTTATAATTACACGTGACTCATATATTGGTCGACCCATAAACCCAATCTGTAAACCATAATATAACATATATTTATATTTATGTATTACATATTTATATAATAAATAATATGTATATGTTTAAATAACATATTATATATTTATATATTTACATGCATAAGTATGTATATTATGTATAATATATAATAGATAATATAATATATATATATATATATATATATATATATATAATATGATATGATATGATATGATATTATATGATATGTTGTGTTATGTTATGTCACAAAATCTAAATCGGCACGTGTATGTTTGTGTGCTCGAGTGTTGGTCTTTGTGATTTCTGCAAGTGTGTGAGTACATCTGTGTCACAAGATAGGATTGTGCTGTAGTTTAAAGTACTGAACGTAATTTTAGACCTAAGCTAATACACATTAAAGACATACTTTACATATAGATCTAATAAGAATGCATTTGTTACCTGCATGAACCACCATAGGTTCAGTAGTCTGTCTCACAGCTCCGTTGCTATTGAAGTCTACTTACCTCACTCTTTATTGTATTATCAACAATGTGCACCCCATCGTCTGTAGCAATCACTACTGTGCATCTGCAATTACCAAGTAATCAAAAGAAAAGAAATAGCAGCATTTATCAGGCATACATGTAACAGACATTAAAATTCCTCCATAAATCAATAATTTAGTTTCTTTAACCTTATTATCTATTATTTGATGAATAGTCCACTGTAACAATTCAGGACAGCCTGCAAACCTATCGACCAGGCCTTGTAGGTGCTACCTAAGTAGTTTCTTTGTTTCTGCAGACTAATCCAAGTCATTTGTTTCACTTATGTGATGCATCTTTTATTGTAAAATTATCAGGTAGGAAAATGAAGTGAAATAATTAGTAATCTATAGAAGCTTATTCCTCGAGATTTTATTTAATATGTACATATTAAGCACATACAAAAAAAGGATTATAAATCAGAGGGGAGAAACAATTAACAAAGATATGAACTAAAGGGATTTTAGCAAGGCTTTCTGCTGCATAAGCTGCAAGGAAGGATCCCTAATAAATATTCGGAAATATGGGCAACAAGATCTAAGATAAAATGACATGGAAGTAAAAAACTATGCCAAGGTTTTACAATAGGAGATGTAAATATGACATCAAGAACATTATGCCCTTCTATGCTGACAAACAGAAAGTCGCCACCTGGTGGATTTGCCTGCCCTATGGATGGTCTCGTCCACACCTTCATTTACAAAAGGAAATTTTTTAGAGTACAAATTTATCACGAGTACTACTGGCCAATCATGCCCTCACCAACTTTGACTTGAAATTCAGGTACAAAATATAAATTGATTTGATTATTATTGTTGATATTTACTTGTTTTTAGATAAAACATGTTCTATGATACTATTATTTATTTTGACCAAAAAAAAAAACCCAGAACAGGCAGAACCCAGGAGACAGAAAAAATCGAAATGTTATAGAAGCTTGGCTTTTATTTGGTCTTCTCTCCTTAGTTTGGATAGTATTTAGGCTTCTCTCCTCAGCTTCGCTTTTATTTTGGCTTTTATTTAGCTTCTCTCCTTAGTTTGGAGAGACAAGATACCTAGTCTTTTGCAAATGATTAAAAAGAATTTCATTGTAATGATACAACAATATATTACCTCAGCGTCACCTAGGGACAGTTCTTCAATCTCCTTTACAGTTTCAATCCAGTTCAACTGAAATGTAACTTTCAAATGTCAAGCTGAGGAATTGTTCACTTATTCCAGTAATTGTTACGACATAAATATTAAATATCAAATGATGTGCACAACTTACAGGATTAATTAAAACTGGGATTGAACCACCTAAATTATTTTTGTACTGCTTGCCATGATCATGAAGATAAATTCCCCTGCCGTTTTAAAATAGTCTACAAGAGCAAGTAGGCAACTAATCATTATTTGGTTCAAACTTCAAACATCAACATCAAAGATGAGCAAAGAAAATTTGTAATAATGTAAGGAACTAAGGATTACAAAAAAATCAATGTATAGAGTAGCGGAACTACTTCAATGGCGTTTGTGGTCCAGGGTCTGGAAAATCATATGAAGAATTAATGCATTTACTTCGAATGTACAAGAAAATGGTTTAAGACGGACAAACTAACTGTCCATTTTCCCAAATAAAAAATGTTCATATAAGAAATAATTGCAATCCCAAACTAACTATAATTCACTTAATAAAGATCAAGGAAACCGATTAAGATCATAGAGAAAACACAGTGCATATGGTATGGTATATATTTGAGCAAAATAGGTACATAAACTAAAATGAGTCCCTCTGAAAGTTGAATGTAAACAAAGTTAGTGGATGTGTCTTACCATTTTCATGTTATAATAAAAACTATAATTCACATCTGCTTCAAATTCTAATATTTCATGATGCAAATCAGTTAACCACAACATGTATATACTTGGAACTATCCAAATCCTTTCCAGTTCAAAAACAAATCAATTCCATGGAAATTAATTCCTTATCTCTGTTTTCTTTAATATTCGGCATATTGGTTCTTCCATATTTGCAAGTGTGCGAACAGAATTTGCTAGAGCTGAGATCTACAGTATGCTAGTATCCAATCAACTCTATCAAATATTCTCGAATTCTCAAGTATCTATGCTTCGTTTTTGTTTTGTTGTTGTTTTTTTTTGTGTTGAGGGGGTTAGTATATTATTGAAACCATTTGGGTTATGAAGTTAAAAAACAACAAAAAGTTGCTGATAAACATGAGAATTCCATCAACTAATAAGCAATTACTTGCCTTGCCAGGTTTCAAGGCCAAACAATCTATTAATGACTCATTACATCCTGCATCACATCCTGCTTCCTGTGCAGCATTAACATCTGCTTCATTCTCATCCGAGATTGAACTTTCATTTGCCTCTAGTGCATCAGCTACAACCAACAAAATTTTCCTTCTGTCTTCTGAAGGCACCAAAGCAATTTTATTAGCTTATAGAGTCAACATTTTCCCTACATGTTAAAGATCAAGCTGAGCAGAAGTTTCAAAGTATAAGCTTCGTCTTTAAAGAGTCATATTGGTACATGCATTCCAAGTTGTGAGATATCTATGGATGTGATGGCATTAACCTGAAGCCTTCTGGAACAATCCCGTGCTGCAATAGCCATTTCACGTGCACCAACTTCAATGAGTGAAATCCATGAACTCACATTTTGATGAAAGAGAGTACCAATACGTTCTCCGCTTAGTACCTTTATGATGTTATCAGTGGCAAAGCCGCTTACAAATGATGGAAACATATTAAGAACGTAAACAGAAAAAGAAAAAGAAAATCAAATTTGTCCTATATATAGATGAGAAAGTAACTTCACAATGCTAGAGCATATGTTGAAGTCTTCATTATATGATAGTAACTTTCAGATTTCTGTACCATGCATTTTATAAAATGACACTACGTAAAATGAATAAGAACGACATTTACAGATTATCAAGCTATCTAAATGAACTAGTGAGTGCACGGACTAAGCCTTATTAATCAATAAACAAGAAGTTAACTAATTAAATGCAGCACCAAACAAAAAGGGGGAAAACACCAACAAGGCTATGTTGGCTGAACATATAAGACTGCAAGAGAATGGTACTAGAAGAGTGCATGACGTAGATTTATACCTGGCAACGACAACTGGGGTACCACCAAATGACATAGATTTACTTTAGCATCCATTCTTCCCCTCGGCCCATCCTCGATTTATCACCAAATGCAATTACTCCTTGATGTCTTTCTTTTACATATGTATGGAGCAGCTTTGAATGTGGATCACAAGGAGGGCAGCTATAAAGGCCATCATCACTCCAACAACACGAAAAGATAAGCTTTTAGCTCCATAGCCAGAAGAGATGTCAACTGTCATTATCCCAAAAAATGCCAGAAGAATCCTGCAAATGGTATCATAATCAGTATTAACGATTTATTGGAGATGAAAAAACATTAATTCTATTTCTATATAATTTCTTTATGTAACCTGTGTCATGGGCATGGCATAACAATAACAGTGCGCTACTCTGCCAGTGAAGGCTGTTCATATCAGCTGAAGCTGACAATATAGATGCCAATGTAACAGAGTCGAACCTAAAGTTTTCTAGCTCATTAAATGGCACAAAACGAATCGCACTCTCTGCCTGATCATGGTGGACATTATAACATGATATTAGCAAATTCCAAGTAACCACATCTTTCTCAAGCATCCTACTAAAGACTAGCTCAGCATCCTTGATCAAACCAACATTGAATAAAGATTTATTATAGAAGTACCCAAAATGTAACATGAGTGGGTTCTATTCCTTCCATCCTCATATCATAAAAGACCACAACTGCTTCCTCCATCAAACCATTTTGAACATAACTCAAAATTATTGAATTCCATGTCACTATGTTTCTCTGAAACATACGATCAAACACCTTCCCCGCATCATTATAACACCACACTTTCCATACATATCAACAAGACTACTGGCAACAAAAACACAATCTTCAAAACCAAATTTCAACACATACCGATAATTGTAAATCACGAGCAAATATTATAATGTCTCATAAACTATAATTGTGAAACACTTCATTTTGAACTTAGAATTAGCATAGTATTATCACTCTACGGTAAAGCAGTCCTAGTCAAAGGCAATTCTCGAAATTAAATTGCAAACGACAAGATGCTTTTAAGCCAACATTGAAATCATTGATATATTATGAATCAAAAAGAAAACCAATATCCCAAGCGGACAAGAGTAATTCATTCCGGAAATCTTTTAGATAACACGCACATAAGCCATCTGTACTGAACTAGAACAGCCAAACAAAATTTAGGAAAATCTATGAAACTATAAGTAGAAAATTAGAAATGAAGATTTTCAGAACGATATTCTATAGAGAAATGTATACATACAGCACCCCATAAATTTCTGAAGATTCTGAGTGTTGTTGCCAAAGAAATACATAAGACCAATTGGAACTGTTACATACACAACAAACTTTGTGATCTCCAATAGATAGCATACGAATGCATAGATTTTTTGGTCGTAAACCCTAGAATTAGCAGAATAAGATATCAAGTATCTACAGTAAAGCAGAGATCCTATTCATAAGGCAATTCTCGAAATTAATTGCAAAATAACAAGCTGCTTTTAAGCCAACATTGAAAGCAGTGATAATGAATCAAACATTCAATCAGACAAAGTTTATTGAACAACACATTTATTATAGATTACATACATATACACGCACATAAGCCATCAGTACTGAACGAGAATAGCCAAACAAAATTTAGGAAAATTCTATGAAACTATAAAGTAGAAATGAAGATTTTCAGAATGATATTCTATTGAGAAACATATACATACAGCGCCCATGAATTTCTGAAGATTCTGAGTGTTGTTGTCGAAGAAATACATAAGACCAATGGGAACCGTTACATATACAGCGAACTTTGCGATCTCCAATACACCCTTCGAAGTTCCACAATGACCTTTTCTACTTCTATAAATAGAAGAAAAACAAAAGAGACAACCCTAGATTTCCAAATCCATGTGGAGAAGACTCTGTACACAGCTCCCGAACTATTTCTAAACCATAGATTCCTAATTAACTACAAGCAAATGTTAAAAGAAGAAGAAGAAATTGGGACCCCAAGATCTGAGATTCGGAGACGAGAAAAATAGGAGATGAGAGAACGAAGAAAGAATATCTGAGATTTGGGTGAAAATGGATTTTGTACACAAATTATTCAAAAGCTAGTAGGAACTCTCTCCCTCTCACACACGCATGAAATTCAAATAATGTGAATTGAAAGCCTCTGCACATGAAATGAAATTCAAATTCAAGAGCCAGTAGGATCTCTCTCACACACACACATAAAATTCAAATAATGTGAATCGAAAGCCCTCATATCTAACGGTAACTCTAGCCGTAGGATCTTTGTTATGCAAGTTTATAATCTCAAGCCTACTGCTCTCTGTGGATTTAATAAGTTTAGTCAGATGTTTATTTAGAGTGAAATTATTTATAGATAATTTAAAATAATCACGTATTTGTTATTTTATTTTTAAAATTATTAAATTGTTGAATAAAATTAATAACAAAGTAATTTTATTCTCAATAGTGTGTGAATATAGATGGACTAGTATTGTCCGGACGAAATCTTTTCTCTTTTCGTTTCAACATTTTACTTTTATTTTTTCTCTCTCCTCCTTCCCCCACCACCATTTCCTTGAATTAGAATCGTTGTACTTTCCCGTCCAAATTCAAAATAGGTTCTATCTATATAGAATATATCGATCATTTAAAAAAAATAAAGATTAATTTTGTCCACAAATTTTAAATCACAAATGGTAGAAATTATGTCATTTGGTTAGAAATGATATTAAATAGTCCCATGTTTCAAGTTATTTTTCTCCAAGTCCAATTTTTACACAAACAAGGGACTTAAAATCAAGTAACATAATTGAATTGTATTTTTTAACCAAAATAATTTGGGCATTTAGTTATTCGGTCATTCTGTAAAATTAAAATAATATTCCAATATTCGGGTATAATAATAATTTTTAAATTGACTTACTCAGTTAACTTGATAACAATTTAAGAAATAAAAAAATAATTAAAATTTTTATTTAGTTTCGTTATTCCCCGAAATAGCTTTATAGCAAATCAAGTATACGGTATTTGGTATTTTTGATATTTTAGTATTTTGATCATTGTTCGATTACCCAAAACAGTTTCATTTCGACATCCGATTGTAATTGAATTCACAAATTCATTTGGTTATAATTGAATGTTCAATCTTAATATTATCTACCTTATTATAAAGGGAAAGAGAATGAAAAGCGGTTAAGATTGGGGTAAGTGTGTAATACATTATAATTGCAATTTTAAATTATTAACAGTTATTTCAATCCTTTTTATCTCTACAACTGTCATTTTCCCTTTTCAGCCTTCATATTCCAGTTCTTATTAATAGTTAAATTTAAATTTAAACATATTATCAATAAATTAAAAATTATCATGTGCACCGCGTGTGTACGTGCATACTAGTAATAATTATTATTATTAAATACTCTTTCTTTAAAAATATAAGATTATTATTAATTTTTTTAAGTCATGTGAAATCATTTCAAAACTCAAATTAACATAAAATTATTAATTTAGTAAATAAAATGAAACTTGGTTAATAATTACTAGTTAAATGCACACACAATAATTGTGTATATGTGCACACCTAGAAGGGGGTTGAATAGGTGTTGATTCTCAAACCAATTATATATCAATTACAATTTTAAAATTTCTGTTTCAAAATGAATTCAAACAAGTAAGACATGTCTATTTTGGTGTCTGTTTTCTTAAGTTCTACTTCGGTTATTATTCAGACGGGATGTCATGTCTGCTTAGGTATCTAGATTATTGTTAATTCACAAGAGTGTGACAAAATAATATATGCAGATGTTATGTAGATATTCAAATGCAAAATGACAAAATAATAAACACCCCAAGATTTTTACGTAGTTAGACCCCTACACTCTAACTTAGTGGTCTAATTCATATCCAATACCAATTGGTATTGGAGAATCCTTTTATTAAAATAATATTCAAACAATTACAATTCACTACAAAAAATTTGTGAGTCTGTAACAAACGTTTTTTCATTGCTAAAAAGGTGCGGAATTTCGTTATCAAATGCCATTGCAAAGATTTTCAGTCGTTGGACCATTCGTTGCGCATGAGCGTTACTAATTGTCTAATAACGAATTGTTTTGTACGTTGCGAAAGTGAGATATTTCACAGCAAAATTTGTTTTCGGTGGTAAAAACATAAATCATTTATCAACGAAATGTATTGTTGCAAATTTATTAAGAAATTGTTACTGAAAAAAACTTCGTTGCAAAATCCACCTAGATGGCAACGAAAAAAAACCTTATTTTCTTTGTCAACAAAGATAAAATTCGATGTGTTTGATACACATTTGCCAACGATGTTTGTCGTTGCTAAACAGTATGAAAATTGTAGCCTTAACTGATTTTCGTTGCTGATTGTATACTTTTTGGTAACAATAATTGTTGCTAAATGTGCAAAATAAACCAATCATATATTAGTTTGCTACGAAATTATTCATTGTCGTTGATTTTGTTATGGATAATTATTATCAGTTAGCAACGACACTGTTCGACGATGATTGTTTTTTGAGAGCAACAAAAGTATACGTTGCCGTTTGATACAATAGATTTTGATTGTATCAGTGTCAAATCTTGTTAGTAACGAATATCAAATTATTTTACGAACAAAATAAATTGTAGCTCAATGACCCCATAACAAATATGGTCCAAATACAAAAAACTTAAATATTATTAACTAAATAATCATCAGTACATGATCATCATCTTTACAATCAACTATCTAAACCTGTCACTATAAGAACTCAAATTTTCAAAAATTATTAAAATAAAAATTTAGTAAATAAAATTCTTAAGGCATAAGAAGGGTTCGAATAAGAATATATATATATATATTATATATATATATATATATATAGAGAGAGAGAGAGAGAGAGACCAAGGATCAAGAGCATTCCTTATCTAGCATTCCTTCTTAAATATCACTTCTTTATTAAACTACGTCGTTTTTGAGATTCATTTAAAAAAAAGTGGGGCCGCGAGTGGCATTTTTGTAAATAAAAAGAAAA